>QANY01003688.1:23650-232678 GCA_003255025.1 Datisca glomerata
GGGGGGGGGGGGGGGGGGGGGGTACAGAAAACAGAATCTTCATTCCACAAAGGATAATGAAGAGGACAATATGCTCTCAAGATAGTACATAGGTAAAGAGAAATGTTAAGTTATACTGACCTTCCTATTGGGAAGGGACCAAAAGGACAGTAAATCTCTAACACTCGAGCAGTATAAGCTCAAACCAACACTCGAGCAGTATAAGCTCAAACCAAAAGTTCCAACTTTTCTCAGAGGAAATCTATATTCTCTGTATATGCTTTAAAACTATTTTCCTCGGTTCAGTCCAAATCAACCACGAAATTGCTATAATAGTACATCTCCAACATAAAACACATTTTTCTGTTTGTACCATCAGCAATGTGGACAGATGCACAAAAAGAAGAAACAAAACATCCTTGGTAGCACCCTACACATCAAGTTCTTGAAATAATTGGTCCAATCATGATGGTGACAATGATGTATATGGACTCATATAGGAACTTAAATAAGTTAAAAATACAATTTCAACAACTAAAATGTGTGTCCACCCACAAAGGCACTAGAGAGATGAAACAAAAGGATCATAAGTTTAGACATTACAACGATGACTCAATACCAGCAAGTATTAGTTGAAAATCTCATCCCGATCACTCCTTAAAACCTAGGTGTCAAGGAGAGGGGTACTAGAGCCTTATAACTAGCACATAATGAGCGAGTCTAGGCGATGTGGGACAATATTCCAACACACCCTCTTGGACCATAACACAGTAGCCAAACTAAGCAGCATACCAAACAATCTGAACTAAGCGGATAAAGAACCGAACTAAAGCGGCACAAACAAAGGCCCAACCAAACTCTTATATTAAGTTAAAAAGCCCATGCCGATCACTCTTTAAAACCTAGGTGTTAAGAAAATGAGTACTATAACTAGTACAGAATGGGCAAGTCTAGGCGATGTGAGATAACATTCTAATACACCCTCCTGGACGACAACATGGTAGTCGAACTAACCAGCATACCAAACAATCTGAACTAAACGGACAAAGAGCCGAACTAAGCAGACAAAGAGCCGAACTAAATGGGCAACTAAGCTTTGATACCAAGGCCCAACCAAGCTTTGATACCAAGTTGAAAAGCTCAGCCCGATCACTCTTTAAAACCTAGGTGTAAAGGAGAGGGGTACTAGAGCCTTATAACTAGCACAAAATGGGCAAGTCTAGGCGATGTGAGATAACATTCCAACAGTATTTGCTGATAAGAAAATAGAATTGGATTTGATTTACGACATGATGGTAAGAAGCATGGAAAACTTGAGTGGAGCGAAATTGTATAACTAACAGTATGAACGCTTCAAGAGTATTTTCATGAGCTCGATGCTGATGATATAATGAGAGTGCCAGGTAAAAAAGAAGTGGATTGGATCTGATACCATACTACTCAGGATATGCCACACTCGGGCAACAAAGTCGAGCCACCTCGACATCTAGGAATAGTAAATTAATTTTAGAGGGAAAATGAATAAAATTTAAATAAAAACTAAATCACAGTAAGAGACACACCTTGAAGATAAAACTTTCCCTACGAAAATAAAGTACTGTCCATCATCAATTCCAATATGCGCATTCTGCAAATCAGCATAGCTCCGAGGAAAATGGTGTAGCAATTTCCGTAGCTAAAGGGAAAACAAGAGGAAAATGTGAATTTGAGCTGAATTTCAAGCTTATGACAAAGACTTAGTTTAAAAAATCCAAAAACTCACAGTATGAAAGCCATAATTTTCAAGCTGGCGATAGTGCCTCTTAGTTAGTCCAGGTATGCAACTGACAGATCTATCAAGTATTAACCCACCAGATGCAACATCTTGTGATCCCTGCTCCACTTCAGAAGATTGTGTTACCCTAGCAGCTGGGTCATCATATATTACTCCAGTCTCCAAGATCAGGGATTGGGGAGACATTGGAATGTTATAAGAACATTCTTCTCTTGTTAAGGAAGTTTCTGCACTTGGAAGAACTGAACATAGTGTAGCCCATGTTCCATTTAGACCATCTTGCACCCACTCTTCACATTTGGAGTTCAAAAGAAATTCTTCATAACTTTCAGTTGCTAAAAGGCTCCTCGTTTCTGAATAATGAAGAGTCTCATCATATAACTCCACTTGTGGAGAACTGCCCAAGATGATTGATGGAAATCTATTACATGCCACGGTGATATCACAATCCTCTGTTGCATCTAAGGGAGTTGAACCAGGTGGTTTTATGCATCCTTCATCTCCAAAAAGACCATTGTAACCCATTAGAGCTGATACCTATAACAGGAAAATATAGAAAAAGTAATAACGTTACATTAGAAAATAGGAAGTAATAACGTTACATTAGAAAATAGGCAATAATTACTGATCAAAAAGGAAAAGGAAAAAAAAGACAATAATGAATACAAACATGCAAGCTAAAGAACACTATCAAGCAGAGTGCACCATATAAAAAGACACAATTCCTAAAAAGAGTTCCAACTGCAAATTGATAAGTTACAACTTTAGGCTCAGCCAAACGGTGTCGACATGTAGACCGACACAGCATGACACGCTTGATCAGGCATGCCGAATGCCACAATCAAGCTTGTAATGGAATACTTTGCCCATATCAATATACAAAACATGACAAGTGTTATTTTTTATATATGTAGATGTATATATGTATTGGAAACAGTAAACCCTAAGGGCTATAGAAAAGAGAAATCAGAAGAAAGGAATCTCATTATCAAGGATGACTCAAGATGTGGATTAGAGAAAAGAGCCAATCTTTACCAAAAAAAAAGAACAAAGTTATTGAAAACCAATGCAAAAGGAGCACCAACTCCATAAAAAACTTTATTGCTTCATTCATGTCAAACAGTCAGAAAATGCATAAAAATTCTCTAACCCCTGTAAGTGTTACTTTTGTGTAAAAAGTTGTATAGGATGTAATAGTAATGTCATCATATTTCAGAAATAGTGTCGATTTTTTCCTCCTTAGGTGAGACATGCCAACCTCCAAAGAAACCTTTGTACTCATAATTCCTATTTTTGTATTCTAAATCGAATAAACAATATGATCTATGAAAAATGGTCATAGTTTTGGGACCAAATGCATAGCCTAGCCAAGATATGGATAGAGCATTTACCTTATTCAACATCTTTGATCGGCTTGAGATGCTTCTCGTGCTATAATTACGTACTTCCTCTAACAGTAATCCATGCTTTGATCGGAAACATAATTTTGGTACCCTCGAGAGGATAATATTATTGAACCTGCAAAAAATAAATTATTTCAAATCTTCAGCTAAAGCAAGTCCTAATTCACCCATCACAATAAGCAGTTCAAAATTAAGAATAATGTTCTTCACCTCATTTTTCTACCCAAAGTATTCAGATATCCTGGCTGGACTTCAATCATTAGGGTTCCTGTACATTTAAACAAAATCTAAGGTCTAGTACTTTTTGACCAGTGGATAAATAAAAAAACAAAAAAATAACACTAAGAACTGCAATATCATGGATACATATACACCTGAAAGCATTGTACAGAAGAGGAACCGAAACAAAGTTGAAATGAAAAGATCTTTGCATAAGTATCATGCATCAAAATCGACCAGTGTGGTAAGCAGGTTTACATCTAAAAAAACTATATATTTCTACACCATTGATTCATTGAACAGTATGTTTCTAGCCATTCCTATCGATGTTTAAGTCATACTATTAAATACAAGAAATTTCTGCCTGATTATTTACATTTGAACAGAGTTAGTTTTCTCTTTTGTAAACCAATGTAAGGAAGTTACCGGTTGATGTAAATAGCTATCATTGAAAAGTTGGAAAGAAATAATGCAGAGATGAATTTACAGTTGCAGTAGCAAAAGTTTGACAATTAAGCTGGAAGAAAAGTTAAACAACATATAACTTGATGTAACGATAATTTAGAGTGAACAATTTTTACGCAAATATCAAATGACGTACCTACTAGATATACATGTTCACATACATACATGTTGAGATTTCCAAGGCGACGAGGCTTTGATAAGGTGGCAGTGAGGTAGTTTGCTGAGGAGTCCCATTGTTGAGGAAAAGAAGAGGTCTAACTCGGCCTGAGCTTGGGAGTGATGAGGAAGAAAAGTTACTTGCAGGAATTAGGAGGGAATGGTTGATTGCTTGATCTTTTGGGGCCCAATGGACATCAAAGAGAGTTTGAATACACTGACGCTTTTAGGTACCCCACTCTTCAGAGGGCACGGCCACGAGACCCATGACCCAATATCAATCTGAGCCCAAGTTGCTCATAACTTGGAATGGATGATATATATTGGGAGAATTGCAAAAATGGAACTTTCCAGTTCAAACAGATAAAAATATCTGAAAAATTTTTTATTGTAAAAATGACAGGAATATGGTAAACAATTTATTTATATCGGTATAATTTTGGTAAATACATTATTTTCTTTGGTCATTTTTGTAAATAAAAATATTTTCGGCCATTTTTGCGGTTTGAGCTAGAAATTTGGCTTTTCATGTATTTTTGTATATATAAATGCAGATCACAGCTTTTGCCACCATGTGATTAGTTTGATTCATAAATTCTCATAAACCAGACTTTCACGGAAGAAAAATAAAAGAACAAATGATAATGAGCCCCCCTAACCTTTGGAGATAGTTGTAGTTTACTCAAACTTTTTCAACTCAGGCAATGTAGTATCTCGGCTTTCATTTTCAAGTACAAACTTGTTAAATCAATCTCATGATACAATCACTAACAAAGACAAACATATAGCATACACATGCCTATGGGATTTGCGTAAAAAAATCATATCTCATTATTTATAGAGATTTTCACCGTTCCATCATTTCTTCCGTAAAGAGGAAGTGAGAGGTGGTGAAATGGTGAAAACTCCCTGAAAATGATAAAAATATGGTATTTAATCACTTTTTCTCATAGACGTTCGAGTGTCACGCGCTTACTTTCATTAGTGATTGTAATGAAATGTAAATTATAGTATGTTTATGCTTAAAATGAAAGCTTAGTGACTAAAATATTGATTTTTAAATACTTGAAACTAAAGTGCAACTACTCATTTTATATATATACCATATTAATATGAGCGTAAAGGAGAGAAACTTTTAATTTTTTGCCTTTAAACCTCCTTAGAATATCATACAAACTACGCATTTCACCAATTTTTGATTTACTTCCTTTAATTAATTTTATACATAATTCACAAAATAAATATAGGAAAAATTATTAACTTGGCCATCGAGTTTATCTCAGTTTTCAAAGTTTTAAATTTGGCCATCTGAGTTTATTTAACGTTTCAATATAGTCTTTCTGTCACTCTCCCAAGACATAGACGTGACACGTTAAATGCTAATGTGCCCACAAATGCCAATCAACAAAAAATGTCCTCTTACTTCCAACTTTTTTAACCTTTAAGTTGACAAATAAAATGAAAGTTTTCTCTCTGTGTCTCTTGGGGTTAGAGTTTTTTCATCTAGGTGAGGGCCTTTCTTTTTTCTTTCTTCCTCTCCTTGTTTGCCTTCTAGAGAAGCAGTGAAGCGAAATCCCTTAGCCCAGCATGGAAGAAGTCGAGGAGTTATGTAAAGCGCTTGTCTTAATAAAGGAAGAAGAGGACGTGATGCAAGTTGGCGATAACCTTCTAGCCAATGCTCTGGGCACTAAACTTTGTCTAGTCATGAAAATCCTTATAAGAAAACAAATCAACAAAAATGCAATGAAGAACACACTACTGAAGTTGTGGAACCCGGGAAAAAGGCACCACCATTAAGGAGAACTCAATGGCTTAATATAACCTTCAGCGATTGAGTTAAATGAAGTTAATTACTAGATATAGATGTTTAACTTACTAGTTATGTACATGATGACTGTGATGGTCGAGCATATTGGAAACATAATTGGAAAATTTGTAGAAGTGGATGAACACCCTGAGGGAGGTTGTTGGGGGAAATATCTGCGCATCAGAGTTAAACTAGGCTAGAGGAAAGCTCTTAGGAGGGGTATGAAGCTGAAAATTCTAGGGGTTAAGGAGGTGATATGGGTAGACTTTAAGTACAAAAGACTATCGATTATTGCTATACTAGTGGCGCCTTAAACCACATGGTGAAGGAATGTGAGAAAGAACTGGGGGAAACTGTTAGAGGAACTTCAGGTAGATATTAATATGGTAAAGAATTAAGAGCTGGAGAAAGAAGAAGCACTAAGTTAAAGGAGAACAAGATGGGGCAATAAAGTTCAGGCTCATCTTCGAACTCACCAAGAACGGGTGAGGAGTCAGAAGAAAGGAAAGAACCTGGCTCGAGGGGCAAAACTAAGGAACAAAGTCTGGAGGAGGAAACAGGACACAATCGTCGAAAAAATAATCAGAAAGTGCAGGATTCTGGGGACCAAATTCTGATGATAAGTGCAGGATTCTAAGGACCAAATTTTGACGATAAGTGCAGGATTCTAGGTACCAAATTCTGACGAAGGAGCAGACTTGTAAGGATGAGAGTCAAAATTTTCAGCGGGGAAAGGACGTGCACAGTAGTAAAGGGAAGAGATGGTTGCACCCCTAGAAAATAGGGACACGTGTAACCCCAATAGTGGCTCAGATGAAGTGGGTAATATGTTGGTTTTGTTTTAAGTGAAAGACTTGATAAGCAAAGGAGGCCTTATCAGGTCTCATACCGTGTGGCAGGAAGATATAAGAGATGATGTGGCAAGTTATAATAATACAACAGGGCATTCATTTAAGGAAGGGAATTTCTCTATGGGCTGTGACAAAAGACATGCAAGCCCAAAAGGAGGAAGTCTTAAAAAATGGGCCCGACGTTCCAGAAAGGAGAAACCCATTATGGAGATAGAGACAGATGGGGCTGTTATGGACCGTTCTAAAAGGAAAGCTGACAATTTTGAGGAGGCTGGTGTAAAAAAACTTAGAGTCGAAGCAAATCTATTACATGTCTCATCCCATGTAGCGGGTTTCGGTGGGCGGACCCGCTGTGCGGAATGAAAATTCTAAGTTGGAATGCTCAGGATTGGAAAAACCCGAGCATCTTGAGCTTTGCACTCAGTTGTGCAAAGTATTTTTCTGGATGTTATTTTCATCATGGAGACAAAATTAGAGGGGAATGGAATGAACCTTGTTATTACAAGGTTGGGCTTTTGTAATGGGCTTAGTATTAGTATAAGTGGGCTTAAAGGTGGCCTAGCAATTATGTGGAAGGAAGAAATAGAATTAAATATTTGGACCTACTGTTCAGGCCACATTGACAGCTTTTACTCGTTTGGATAATGGATCCCACTTCCGGGTTACTAGGCTATATGACCATCCTCAAGCCTTCTTGAGACACCAAACGTGGAAGCTTATTCAAAGGTTGCGAGACAATTTTTCTGGCCCTAGGGTTATTATGTTCAATGACTTTAATGAACTTTAGGATCAAAAAGATAAATTGGGGGGCATTCCTAGAAGCAAAGCCCAAATGAGGGGCTTTCATAATGTAATCCAAAATTGTGATTTAACTGCGATTCCGTGTTAAAGAACAAAATATACTTGGGTCAACAATAGAGAAGGCAAAGAGTTATTAAAGAAAAACAGAGCCTTTATTTTTGGGGCTGGTAAGAGTTTATTCCCTGGGGCTCATTCAAAATCTCTAGGCTTCTACAATTCGGATCATAGTATGGTTTTGATCCATCTAGACCGTGAAGGCAATCTTGCAGCCAACACGGAACACTCAAAGAGGAGCATTTTAAAGCTATCTAGATAAAAAAAGAAGAATGTGAATCCATTATCAGACAGAACTAGAAAGCGATGAGGAATGTTCATTAGATAATCCCTTCCCTTAACAACTGCATGGCCTTTATTAAGCGTTGGGGAACAAAAAAATTCAGGAATTTGGGGGATAAAATCAAGCTTTGTAGTAACAAAATAGATTCTGCAATCGAAGGGGTGAGGGAGGATTCAGATTGGAATTTTATTCACCATCTTCAAACTGAGCTCAGGGATTTAGAGAATCATGAAGAAATCTTTTGGAAACAGAGATCAATGGTAGAATGGCTTAAAGAGGGCGACAAGAATACAACTTTTTTTCACTCTTACACATTTGAGAGGAAGATGAGGAACTCAATCGTGGGCCTGCAGGACTCAGAAAGGACTTGGCAAGACTCCATGGAGGGTACTAGTGCTGAAATGCAGAGATATTTCCAAGCTTTGATTTAATCTGATTGCCCAAGTCTAGAGGACCTTGAAGCTGGAACCAGAGGCATGGGTAAAAGAATTTCAGATTGAAACTTTAATTTTTTAGAGGCTGACTTTACTAAATCATATATCAAATATGCCTTATGGAGTATGAATCCTACAAAAAGCCCATGTATTGACGGTTTTCCAGTGCTTTTTTATAAAAAAAAATTGGCATGTGGTAGGTAGAGATGTACTAAAATTTGTCTAGGTTGTCTAAATAATGAAGCTGATTTGAGTATGCTTAATAAATCTTTGATTGTTCTGATTCCCAAAGGTTTGAATTTGAAGTCAATAGGGGCCTTTAGACCTATTAGTTTATGTATGATTGTGTACAAGATCATTTTCAAGGCAATTGCTAATAGGTTGAAATATGTGCTTTCTGAAGTTATATATGATTTCCAGATTTCCTTCCTTATAGGAAGATAAATAACTGATAATATCATTATGTCCTTTGAAATGATACACTCACTAAACCGGGAAAAGTCTGGGAATTCAGGTTATGCTGAGGAATTTGGGTTTTCCCAATCGATGGGCGAATCTGATTTATAGATACATCTCAATTGTTTCATACTCTTTTGTTATTAATGGAGTTATTACATTAATCCATAGAGAGGCTTGAGGCAGGGAGACCCCCTCTCCTCATACATATTCCTTGTAGTTGCAGAAGGTCTCTCGTCTCTTTTACAGGAAGCTCAAGTGAAAGGTTTGTTGTCTAGTACGAGGGTGTGCAGGAATAGACCATGATTTTCCCTCCTTTTATTTATAGACGACAATATGATTTTTATTAAAGCTGGTGATCAAAACTGCCAAGCACTCCTTCACATTATGGACACTTATTCTAAGGCTTGTGGGTAGAAAATTAATTTTGAGAAGTAGGTTATTTCCTTCTCTCCAAACACGGACTCAGTACAAAGGACATGACCGCGGCCAGCTTGGGAATGAAGGTAGTGGATTGCCATAGGAAGTACTTAGGCCTCCCCTCCATCACTGTGGCCAATAAGAAGAAATTATTTGACTCAATTCTTTCCAGAGCTAGGAGCCAATTGAGTAACTGGCAGGAGAAGCAACTCTCCATCGAAGGAAAAGAGATCCTCCTGAAGGCTATCGTTCAAGCCCTTCCTACATACAAAATGAATGTTTTCAGGCTTCCAAAATCATTTTGCAATGACTTGAATTCTGAAATGTTGAGGTTTTGGTGGGGTTCATCTCCTCAGAAAAGAAAAATGTACTGGTTAGCTTGGGAAAATTTATGTAAACCGAAGTCGTGTGGTGGAATGGGGTTTTGGGCCCTTGAGGTTTTCAATCAAGCTCTTTTAGGGAAGCATACCTGGTGCCTTTTAACCTGCCCTAACAGTAGGGCTGTGCACGGTTCAGTTCAGTCAGTTAGTAAGGTATTTTTGTAATCAAACTGAATTCATTGATTACCTATATAACCGAACCACATCGAACCAGTGTAATCATCCGAACCGAACTGAATATAACCAATAATCGGTTCAGTTTGATTAATTGTAACCGGTTCGACTGCACCTGTAAAACTTCTTAAAACAATAAAAATTTTAAACTGAAAACATCAATAGACCAATAATCAAATATAGTTTCCATTACTCCATACACTAACCTCAATTAATTTTTAATACTACTGAATCCAAACATTCAACTCAATAACAATAATTAATAATATAAAATATATATTAAAAAATTTGTAATCGGTTCAAACCTATTACAGAGTTATTGAGAAATTTAACCGAACTGAAAATGTGGTTATTAAAAATAACTGAACTGATTACAATTGCTATATTAAAAGAACCGACCGAACCAGTTCAGTTCGGTTCAGTCAGTTTAGAAAATCTGTACACCCTTACCTAACAGCCTACTAGCCTAGGTTCTCAACGGTAAATACTACCATTCTAAGGACTTTTTGGAGTGCTCTTTGAAGCCAAATAGGTCCTTCATTTAGCGTAGTATCATTTGGGGTCGATATCTTTTCTCCAAAGGCTATCGTTGGTGAATTGGGAATGGGAAAATGTTCGAGTTTTTAGAGATCCTTGGCTCCCTAACATAATGAAATTCAAACTAATCCTTTCAGCCTCTAGAAATCCTAATTTGAAAGTCTCCTCTTTAATTAAAAATCACATATGGTCGTGGAGAAATGCTTACTTCGGGAGGATGTGGATTTAGTGCTCTCTTTGCCTTTAGTGGATCAGAACGACAAAGATTCTATTCTTAGGCACTTCGATGCTAAAGGCAGTTATACGATAAAAAATGGATATCATTTGGGGTGCTTTCTCTTAAATAATGGCAGACCTAGGATTGACTCGTTTGGGTGGTGGAAAAAGCTTTGGAAGCTGAATCTCCCAACTAAAAGTAAAGGTGTTCATGTGGAGGGCTTCGCTTGATATTATCCCTACGAAGAGGAATCTAACCCGGAGGAAAATTGGGTCGAAGAAGGGCCAGAAATGGTCCATGTTGGACTTTGTATCTGCTCATTTTCTGCCTATGGATTCCCAAAGGCTTACTAAGTCAGTGTTCTTATCATGGACAATTTGGAGTTAGAGAAACTCAGTTATTCATGGTGGCAAATTCCCCCCTCCGACTAACATTCCTAGGTGGGTGGACAACTATCTGGAGGATTTCAAAGTGGAAACACTTTGAGCTTTATTTATTCTCGAGTTCCCACCCAGATCAGTTGTCCAAACCTTCTCTCGGAAAGTTGAAGCTTAACGTAGATGGCGCCTTAGGCAATGGTGTGTTTGCGGTAGGGGGCATCTTTAGGGATGACCAAAGGAAGTTTCGAGGTGCTTTTTCTAGACGCTTTATTGGTAATCCTTCCCCAACTATAGTGAAAGGCTTAGCCTTATTTGAAGGCTTAAAAATTACGGGGGATTGGAATTCAGTTCCTAAAATTGTGGAATCAGATGCTCTTGGTGTTATTTCTGCTATGATATTGTCTTTGAATTTGGCGTCTGAGTTGGGACTTATTATTCATAAGTGCAAATCTCTTTATCCCCATTCTTTCACACACATTCCGAATCAGGGGTGCTCACGGATTGGTTCGATCAATTTTTTAGAAAAAAAATGAACCGAATCAAACCGTTCGTGGAAAAATAACCGAATCAAAAGTTTTGGTTTTTCAGTTCATCGTTAATAATAAAATTTTTTTTCAAATAATATTATTGAAAAAAATAATATAAAACTAAAGAACCGACCAAACTGAACATACATAAAGAACCGATCGAACCGACCATTTTCGATTCGGTTTCTGTACTAATTTTTTCACCCCTACAAAGAATAATGGATCGTAACGTCCCGTCGTGGCCCTTGCATCACATAGTACTGATTATTAAAATCGTCTCAACAATAGCAGTCATAGACATGTGTCAGGTGATCCGAGTGGAAGAAAGGGTTCGCCCGAGCTCTGCCGCCGTGTCCATAACCCCGATGTGTCAGAGATGAAAATAATACTAATTGGGGTTTACGATTAATCTCATTTCGGTAAAATACATTTAGGGTTTATGAAATTAAGTGAGATATGAAGAAATTGAAAAATAAAAATAAAAATGGAGAAGGATGAAGACATGAAGTAGATAAAGGAGAGAGAAAGAGATGGATGGAGGAGAGAGATATTTTGGCAAAATATAAATATTGCACTCATAAGCAGATTGTATTACAATCGAGAAAGCGAAAGACTGAATGAAACCAATCCTCCATAACGTTCAAAACAGTACCACCTGAAATATTATTACCCATCTGAGCACGATCATGAGCAGGACGATCCATGTCCATCGGGTAGTGGGTGAACTCCACCATTTTGAACCCACTTGTGAGATGAATAATGTTGGACACTATAGGAGCTATGTCCCGAGCTGTGTGATTACTATTATTGATTTCTTCAATCAAGCTCAATGAATCGGAGAAAATTTTGATACCCTCATTACTAGCATGAAGAGAGTTTTCAATTGCCCAAAGGAGCGTGTAAGCCTCGGCTAGAATTACATTAGGAACTCTCATCTTCTTCCCTATACTGTTGCAAAAAGGTTACCACCAGGATCCCATAAGCACCATCCTAAACCAGCAATTCTTGTTCCATCATCCCATGATGCATCAACATGAAGACTCCAGCCTTTGTCTACCACAAAAGGAGATTTCAGACTCAAATCCCGAATCGAAGAATCATCTCATTTTATAGCCATACTGAAACTGTCAATATGAAGCCCTGTAATCCCCATTTCCTCCATCAGATTAAGCTCTACACCCTTCAAAACAAGCTTTGTTCGGCACTTTTAAAGTCTCCAAAGGCCAAAGACTAGCCATTCCATGAGTAAATCTTTATCGTGATGCTTCTCAAATCTGTTAACAATGGTCCTCCAAATGCACATGAAATCTGAACCTACCAGCCTGCTCGAATCCAAGTTTAGAGGGCTAATGAACCAAAATCTGCAAGTAAACTGGCACTTAAAGAAAATATGGATTAGAGATTCCTCCTCATCTTCACAAGTAGTACACATATGATCAATATTAATACCTCTTCTCACTAGGTTAGATTTACAAGCTAAGAAATTATTTAAACATCTCCATATAGAATCTTTAAGTTTGGGAGGAGCTTTAAGCCTCCAAACTACCTTCCATACTTGTTTCTTTATCATGCTAGAGCTTGATTACCTCTTTCCTTTCTTCCCAAAGCTGCCATTTTTATAGAGATAACATGCCACCCCATATCCAGTTTAACCATATATTGTCCAGATGGAGAATGGTGCCAAATATGAAAGTCTTCTCCCCATACTTGCTAATGGGAACTTGCCCATTACAATACTATCATCTGGCCAAAACAACTTGTCCACCAATTGTATATTCCAACCCTTTCCATCTGGGTTGATTAGGTCTTTTACTTTACAGACATCTGAATTCTTCGGCGTAAACACTCTGAAAGTATATAGTCTCGGGATCCACCCATCATTCTAAATATCAATATTGCTACCATCGCCCACACTCCATCTCAACCTGTGTATCAAAATTTTCCTACCCTCACATAGGCTTCTCCATCCCCATGAAGTGTTGGGGGTTATGCCCTCAAAACATGTGTATTGATATTTTGATATGAAATTTAAAGAGGATTACATTTTTCTTATAATTGTTTTTTTTTTAAATTATTGTTGAATAGTTTATATAAATATCTGAAAATTCCATATTCATTAAGGAGACTATGATCTTATATTAGTACGAGAGAATCAAGATCATAGATAATGAATAAAATTGTCAGCAATATATTGAAGTATGAAATCTTTATGGAATGGTTGCTAGTACGGTTAACTAAGCATTATGAATGCGTGTGATCTAGATATGAATCATTGATGTGGATAGACATCTCAGTGAATGTACTCTATATAATAAGATTACATATGATAGGACCGATGTGAATTGATATTTTTATTAATGTGCCGTATATCATAAAAATTTAATACACATCAATTCGATGATCATATGTAGATCAGTCTGAGTTCTGATTAGTCATGAACTTCTATGCATGTCTACTGGATCTTTTGATTCACTCGTTAATGTCTGTTTGTTAATCAGACTAGTGACTTTTATTTTGAAGATTCAGTGATATGGATGGTTGTGGACATGATCTTACAAGATTTGGATTCGAAGCTTTTTTAACAGATCGTATATTGGTTCTCTTAAGTGTTAATTCTAGAATTGAATGGTTATTGACATCAAATTTATGATAAGATTATAAATTAACCATTCACTAGTGAATTAATGATACTTAAGGATCAAGAGGTAATTAGAAGGGTAAAACAGTAATTTTGAATTATTTACATATTTAAATATAATTTTTGGAAGTTATATATAAAAATAATTATCGATTTTTTTATTAACGATAAGTGAGACAAAATATCTAATTTGTGAAATTAGATAATTAAATTATTATTAGATAATAATTTAAATCAACTAAATCTGGTATTTGTGAAATAACAAATAAGTTAGTTGATAGTGAATAAGATATGTTAATTTTGAATTAACTGATATCTAGATAATTATCTTATTGAAATAAATATTTAATTCACAAAAATTGCCATGTATCGATCACTGATAACACCACATGACACTACAACAATGAGTGTGCAACACTCTAGCGCCACGTGACAACACTACAACAATGAGTGTGCAACACTCTAGCGCCACGTGACACTACAGCAATGAGTGTGCAACACTCTAGCGCCACGTGACACTACAACAATGAGTGTGCAACACTCTAGCGCCACGTGACACTACAGCAATGAGTGTGAAACACTCTAGCGCCACGAGACACTACAACAATGAATGTGCAACACTCTAGCGCCACGAGACACTACAGCAATGAGTGTGCAACACTCTAGCGCCACGAGACACTACAGCAATGAGTGTGCAACACTCTAGCGCCACGTGACACTACAGCAATGGGTGTGCAACACTCTAGCGCCACGTGACACTACAGCAATGGGTGTGCAACACTCTAGCACCACGTGACCCTACAGCAATGAGTTTGCAACACTCTAGCGCCACGTGACACTACAGCAATGAGTGTGCAACACTCTAGCGCCACATGACACTACAGCAATGAGTGTGCAACACTCTAGCGCCACGTGACACTACAGCATGAGGGTGCAACACCCTAGCGCCACGTGACACTACAACAATGAAGGTGCAACACTCTAGCGCCACGTGACACTACAGCAATGAGGGTGCAACACTCTAGTGCGTGGCCCTACAACAATGGGTGTGCAACACTCTAGCGCCACGTGACACTACAGCAATGGGTGTGCAACACTCTAGCGCCACATGACACTACAGCAATGGGTGTGCAACACTCTAGCGCCACGTGACACTACAGCAGTGAGTGTGCAACACTCTAGCGCCACGTGACACTATAGCGGTGCCGTGAGGCATTATGCTGGCTCACAGCACACTGCAGTCCCATGTGGCACTGCAGTATGCACAATTACAGTGAGTCTCACTGCAACTGATAATTTTATAATTAAATATTATTTTAGTTTATTCTTAAAAATCTGATACGTCATTATCTAGAATATATACAAATATTATTCTAATGGCCTAGGTTGTTGAAAGAGAGGAGAGAATCAGTTGATCAGATCATGAGTTCGTCAATCAAAAGTTTAAATGAGAACACGATTGGTGTCAGAAATTTTTTTTTCTCTGATTAAATGTTAATCAAATCTCTAAAAGAATAATCATCACGTTCTTTTAGAGAATCATCTCACTAAATTCATTCTCAGTTAATATCTAGATTTCATGTGTTGAGAAAATCTAGAGACAGAAAAAATGTCTTGTAATATTCTACATGCCCACACATGTCCTAGTGCGTTGAGGATTGACTTGGAAGATCTTGGTGTGGATCTCGGAGTCTACCAATCATTGGAACGATTTTGTGAGAACGAAGGATTGATCGATTTTTGCAATGACACTTGATATAGACTACAAGATGTATATGATTCATAATCTTGTATGTTGTAGATTTAACTTCTAAATATATAATATTTATTGACTAATTGAAAAAGAGTTTTCAATAAAAGTTTTTATTTGGTTATTATGGCATTGCGCAAATTTTATTTTTTTAAAAGATTCATTTTTTGTTAAAAGTTTAATTTTTTTAAAAGGCCTCACGCCTCCACGCTTTTGCGGCGCACGCGCCGTGATGACCAACGTGAAGGACGTCTTCCCAACAAGGCATTAATAAAATCTGTGTTCCTAAAATACTTACTTTTGAGAAAAGAAGCGATGAGAGAATTAGGATTAGAATTGATTCTCCACTCTTGCTTGGCCAACAAAGCAAGGTTAAAGGTAGATAAATCTTTAAACCCCAATCCTTCATCCATCTTGCAACGAGTAATTCTATCCCACGTTCCCCAATGTATCCCTGGTTTACATGGAGAAGAATTCCATCAATAATTTGCCAAGTAATCAGAGATTGTTTTACACATAGTGATCAACAATTTAAAACAATAATTAGGAATAGCCATAGCAACAGATTTGATTAAAATCTCCCTTCCTGCAAGGGAAATAAGTTTCTCAGACCAGCCTAAAACATTCTGAATGATTTTGTCCATGATGCTTCTAAAAACCTGAGTCCTAGATACACCGAAGTCCATTTTTACACCCAGATATTTCTCTAAAGAAGCGGCCCCCTCATTCTTGCCAAATTAGCTAACTCCAACTATCTGTAAGCAAGAATATTGTTATCGAAAATGATCCCCACAGACGGCGCCAAAAATTTAATGGGTGTCGAATCCACCAAAAATAAAACCACTCCAGTCCTAAAGTAGATATATTACAGTAGTGGTGAGTGAGATCGTCTCCTCAAGGAAATGGATGATTTCAGTTCTTCTTTAGCCAAGGAATAAACCAAATAATCAAAATGATTTTAGAAATTATAAAAACTAATGACAATAAACTAAATTAAATTAAATTAACAGATTAAGTCAATCAAAGAGAAAATCAATTTATCAAATTTTCTAGCCAAAGGTTTAATTTTCAGATTGGTGGATTGATCATTAAAGCAAATAATTGCTTTTATTAATTAAATGAATCAGTTATAATTATTGGTCAACCCTGCATAATCAATTTCTCCTTAAATCGTAGAATAATTAGGTCGAGCGGATTAACTATTATCTAATTAACAAATAAACCTACAAAAGCTCTAAGATTTTAATTTATCAATAGCATTAGAAACTAGAGAAACCTGATTCTAACCGATAAACACCGAAACGGGTGTTTATTCAAGTTAGATTGCGCAATCCGAAGATATTTTCTAAGGATACATTTTTCCACAATATTAGAAAGTCATACGATTGTGGATATGCATTTCTAATTGGTTGTATAGTGTTATTCAATTTATGCAACTGTCCATTTTTGCAAAAAACTAAATCAACACTAATAATATGAAGTATAGAATTGCACAAACATAAAAACAATAAAAGAATAAAAATAAATTCAGATCTCACAATCCTTTGAATACCAATCTTCAATTAACCTCTAACTAGATAAGAGATCTAGTTAGTCATAATTGAGTAAATAGCAGTTCCAGGTTTGAATAATAATTGCCAAGGGAAAAAATAAAATTCTGAAAACAATCCAGAAGTCCCCCTCTTAACCGACCCCCAAAACAAATATCTATATATCCTCTGGTAAACTCCTAACCTAGATAAAATAAGAAAAAAATAACTATATCCCTATTATAAATCAATCCTCCTTAAATTTGACTTCCCTAATTGGCTAAAAAATAACTTCCAAAACAGATAAGAAGTTTTTCAAAGTTAAGCAAAATCAAAATCTGAGTTGTCGTTCTTTTCAATTCGTAGGCAGCAAACAAGCCTTGCTAGGGCTAATGCACCAACAAAGTGGTAGAATTCCTTTATAACCCAGCATCGACAAAATCCAATCTTTTAGCTTTATTTTTCCTTCTTTCCTATCCCAAAACCATAAAATGAAGTTAAGTAAGATCCTCTCACAAAACATGATTAACCAGCGTAATTGTCAGAGAAATAATAATAAAAGAAATGTATAATTTATGAACTATCAAACTCCCCCATACTTATAACATGCTTGCCCTCAAGCATGAACTAAAAATTTTAACCTCCAAATTAATTATACCCCAACTATCAGTCTCAATTATGAGTTATTCAACCATAGAAATTCCAACCTCATGGCAAATAGAAAACTAGTAAATCTAAAAGCATATTCAAAAGTTTACAACTTTGGCCAAACACTTCTTAAGACTCATTCTCAGTTTCAAATGAATAAGTACAATTTTTATTTCAACACACAATGTATAGCCAAATATAATTAAACTAATCCATAGTCATTCAAAACCTGCCAATAACTGAAGCATTCCTTAATAAAATCAAACCAAGCACCAATAACCCATTTCAGCAATATTTTTCTTCTTCTTCTTTTTGTCTGAGATGTCATTCAACTTTTTCCAAATGAATGCACCGAGGGAGCACACCTCCATGCACATAACTTAGTTGAGTAAATCACACTCTCAGATGGCTACTAGCTCCACTCATGACTGACTAAATATTGGCTTATGTTCGAGTCAATTTTGGTCCAATTAAGGAGCAAACTCTCCCATCAGCTATCTTTTCCATTCACAAAGCTCAATATCAAGACTTTGCTTAAGGGGAACAAGTGTCGTGCCACTTGAACCAACCATTGATGGTGAGCCAACAACTGGTAATCAACGGAGAGAAAATTATTCATTTATTTATTATTATTATTATTATTATTATTTTGGTTCTTGGCATCACACAAAAATTCAATTCATACAATCAAATTATGGCAAGTCTCAAGTTATGTTCTAATTGTAGACTGATTATGCCAATTAAGCACCAACAATTCATGTTAGTCTTCTTTAGTTAAGGCTTATTTTGTTTGAAATTAAGAGATTTCTAAATATGAGTCCAACCAAAATTGTAAAGTAAGGAAAATATATTTTAGCTAAGCTATTTAAATATTTGCTGCAAGATTGATACTTCTATAATTGAATAACTACAGAATTAATCAACAAACAAATTTATTCTACGGTGAATCCTAAATCAGCAAGTTAAAGACCAAAACAGATGAAAATTAAGGAAAATAGCAAGCTATAAGGAAGGAAAAACTATTAAAACAGGAGACTAAAGCTAAGAAACATACACAAATTAGTAAAAGTGTTCACGCCCCCATACTTAGTCCAAACTTTGTCCTCAAAGTTAAAAGCAATAAAAATAAGAAGGCAAAGTAACAAAATGGGAAGTGAAAGTGAAACTCCCCTACTGTCATCGTGGAACACGAAGGATGCACAATTCCTCACGTATGGCTACGATGTTCCTATCCATGCGGTCCATTTGTTCTTACAATGCTGTCAAAACTTCCTCAGGAGCAGTAAATGGGGAAAGGAAAGGTGGAACATTGGTGGGTGGTGCTTGTGGTGCACTATTTGAAGAGGAAGCATAGAAGTATATCTCTTCTCTTGGCATGATAGATCCTGCAGGAGCAAAGCAAGGAAGGTTGTTGCGCCGACACAACAACCCCATGTTATCTAAACATTTAAAATCAAGTGGAGCTGTTGTGCTGGCGATATATAGAGAATGGTTGTCTAGATCAAGCACACCTAAATTTACAGCTTATTGAGTTATGTAAGATCCTAGAATTAAAGGTCTCTTAAAGGAAATAACATTATTAAATTGTGTAGCTAAGCAAAATCCCAAGTTAACCTTATGTCATTTTTGCATACACCACATGAAAAATGACTCTGCGTTGGATACGACAATAGGGGAGTCTTTTTCTGCCAGAGAAATTAAATGCAAAGAACCTATGTAAGTACTTCAAAGCACCATTGTGAAATAATATATCTTTGGAATGACTAGGGCTTTAAACAAGGTCATCATTTTGTGCTAATTCATGATAGTAATTCAATGATTCAAATGCATCATCAAAGTCACAAAATCTGTGCAGATAACCTGAACTAACAACTTCTTTTTCCTCTATTAAACCTAAAGTAAGATCAAATTCAGAAATAGACATTCAAAAATATTCACCCATCAATATGAACTTAACAACATTTGGAGTATTCAAATCAAACACAACGAGAAATTTAAAAGAATATGTTACATAGAATTCTTGACACAACTCATAAAAAGCTGAAAAAAGAACCTCAAAATAAGACTTCCAACCAATATTAGTAGTAAAAGCACATACTTCATCAAAAATACCCAAGTCATGCTGAGTTTGAGAGTGAAGAGACTTACATAGGACAATTGGCAGTTTTTTCAAGACTAAATACCTAGCTTCTTCTACTGAGTCATTATATTTCAAATTACCCTGAACTGTGTCTTGAGAAGGCGGTAATACTGCCTTACATTTATAGGTTTTGGATCGTCCATAAGGTTTTGATTCAAGGACAATTGTCAAAAAATAGGATTATTATTGACACTGACAAGAAGGGGAAGTGAGTAATTTTATGGTGTTCCTCAGTATTTTCTTTGTCCATTGCATGTGTCCTTAGGATAATAATGATCATTACTTTATCCTAAATATAGGGTTGTACATGCAAAATTTTACATGACGCACAGTAAAATTTAGACCGAAAACTACATCGAAGAAAAGATGGAGCGAGAATCGTAGGATCAACTAGGCGGTTATAAAGAATAGACCAATTAGCCAAAAGTACATGAATTGCTGATATACCAATTAGTCAAGATTCCACTTGGTTGTTATTGTTGATAAGTTAGATCTCAGAGAATATTTTGTTGATCCTATTTTTGGATAGAATTAGATAAGCTGTATCAGATTATATGAAGACCTATAAATAAAGGCAAAATATAACTTCAAACAGTGCCAACCAATAATAATCCTATTTTTTGACAATTGACCTTTTTTTGATGCACTTGCGAGGCCGATTGAAAAGTAGTTCGTTATTTTACTGCTGATGGAGCTGCTGGATGACTGTGGATGGCAGGGGAAAAAGAAGCAGTGGTCCTGTTGGCTTTCTTACAGGTTTGCATGAGAGATGCAGAAAGTCGAGGCTGCTTTGGAGTTTTTGGGACAGTGGCAGTCGTAGGTTTCCTCTTTTTGGAGTAGGGAATAGTTGGTTATGTGGTGGGGAAACACTGGTCAGTGCTTGGGATTGTCAGTCACAATTGTTTTGAGGGTTTGGGATGGTGGTTTTGTAGTAGAGGGGGGCTGTGAAGCTTTGGAAGTGGGTTGTTCTGTTTCTGCATCAATGGAAGGCTGCTCGGTCACGTTGGCAGCGGTGCTTGCGCTGCCGTAGCGAGTGAGGGCAGCAACGGAAGAGCTTGTGACCACTGGTTCGCTGGTTTTAGCAACAAATTGGTTGGCTTCTTGTGGACGTTCCTCACTGAGTGATTGTTATGTTGGTTCGATTGAGGTAGATGACGATTCAACGTTTAATGGTGGTCTTTTAGCTCTTCGTTTGGTGCTTATTCATTTGATCCTCATAGCTTGCGGTTTGGAGTGGAAGGGAATAAGGAAATGGAGTTTGGGAAATTAGGGATTCGAAATGAAGGAGAGTAAAAGTAAAATAGTATATTAATAATTTCATTTGTATTATGTGTATATGGGTTTTGGTCTAAAGACCATGGTTGATGTAACACTTAATATTTTTTTATAACTGACACTAAAAAAACTGAGACTATAAAAAAAACTCCATGGGACTTACAAAAAGATGAAATAACTGAATCAGAGAAAACTTAAATTAAAGGTTGAAGATGACAAATTAAATCAAAAAGAAAAAGAAAACGAAAATAACTAAAATTAAATGAAAAGAACTGAATAGAATAAAGCTGAATTAGGCGTGGGCACGCCTAAATTGGGTTGCCTCCTAATTAGCACCCTTATTTAATGTCTTAGGCCGGACATTGTCTTTTCTTTCAATCTTGCTCCGTGGCCTTTTCTAGTCACATTTCATCACCAACTTGCACCTGGAAATTCTGATAAAATGGTTTGGACCTCTAGCCATCAACTTTGAAAATCTTGTTAGTCTCCAAACTTTGCATTTCGACAGCACCATGAGAATAAAGATTAGTAACGTTAAAGGGACCTATCCACTTAGACTTGAAACAATTTCAAACGTGAATGATAAAGTAAAACCAATAGAAAATTGCTTTCTAGAAATTATAAAATCATGGAGGGCCTTAGTCTTTTCTTTATAAATTCTGGAATTTTCATATGCATCCTTTTTAATTTCTTCCAGATCTTGGATATCTAACTTTCTCTTTTCACCAGCCTTATCGAAGCTCAAGTTGCACTGCTTTACTGCCCAGTAGGCTCTATGTTCCAGCTCAACTGGTAGATGGTAAGGTTTGCCAAATACTAATCGATATGGGGACATACCAATGAGCGTCTTATAAGCTGTCCTGTATGCCCATAACACATCATCCAAACGTACACTCCAATCCTTTCTAAAACTCCAATCTATTTGGATTCACAGTCTTTTCCAAAATAGATTTTACCTCCATATTAGACACTTCTGCCTGATCACTTGTCTGAGGGTGGTAGGCTGTTGAAGTACAATGTGTAACATTATACTTTTTGAAGAAAGTCTCCACCAATTTGTTACAAAAGTGTGTTCCTCTGTCGCTGATCATTGCTCGAGGCACTCCGAACCTATTAAAAATATGTGACTTGACAAAATCTACAACAATTTTAGCTGTGTTAGTCCGACTAGCCTTGGCTTCAATCCATTTTGACACGTAGTCAACAACAAGCAACATACAGACATTACCAAAAGAAGATGGAAAAGGCCCCATAAAGTCAATGCCCATACATCGAAGATTTCACATATCGGAATTGGATTAAGTGGGATTTGATCTCTAGGTCCTAAGCCACCAGTTCTTTGACATCTAGCACATGACTTGTAAAACATATAAGTATCATAAAACAAACTAGGCCAAAACAGTCCACATTCTAAAACTTTCCTAGTTGTTCTTTTAGGTCCAAAATGTCCACCACATGCATATGAATGACAGAATTGTAAAATAGAATCAACCTCGTTGTCAGGTATACATCTTCTAATAATCTGATCAGCACAATGTTTCCATAAATAAGGATCATCCCACACATAATGGCAAGCTGCCCTCTTAATTTTTTCTTTTGCCGCTCTAATCAACTCACTTGGTAAAGTTCCAGTAACTAAATAGTTGACAATTTCAGCATACCAAGAGGATGAAATACTTATAGAAAAGAGGTGTTCATCCGGAAATTCATCTTTCAATGTAGTTGGAGGATCACTTAATGGTAAACGACTCAAGTGATCAGCAACCAAATTTTTTTAGCCTTTTTTGTCGAATAGTTGCATTGAGCACTATCAAGTGTCCTTGAGGCATAGTAAATGACATGTGGACTCTTTCCTATACGTTGTCCTAAAAAAGCACCCATGACTTGATTGATGGCGTCGCACATGATCTCAAAAGGGAGTTCCTAATTCGGTGATTGAATTATTGGGACTGTCACCAACATCTCCTTCAATGTACCAAATGCTTTCTTACAGTCTTCATTAAATTCAAATGTCACTTCTTTTTGTAGTAATCTACACAAGGGTTGAGTGATTTTGGAGAAGTATTTTATGAATCGTCGGTAGAAACCTGCATGACCAAGAAAAGAACGAACTTCCCGCACACTTATGGGGTAAGGTAAAGACTTAATCACATCAATTTTAGCCTTATCAACCTCGATAAACTTAGAAGATACTATATGTCCTAGAATTAGACCTTGATCCACCATAAAATGATATTTTCCATAATTTAACACCAAATTGTATTCTTTGCATCTTTCAAGCACCTTAGATAAATTAATGAAGCAAGCATCAAAAGAGTCACCATAGATAGTTAAATCATCCATGAATACTTCTATGATATCCACATATTCAGAAAAGATACTTACCATACACCTTTGAAAAGTTACGGGTGCGTTGCAAAGGCCGAATGACATTCATCTATAAGTGAAGGTGCCAAATGGACAAGTGAACATCATTTTCTCTTGACCCTCTGGTGCCACTAGAATTTGTTAAAAACCTGAATAACCATCAAGATAACAATAGTGAGTTTTACCAGCTAATCTTTCGAGCATTTGATCGATGAAAAGAAACGGAATATGGTCTTTTCTAGTTGAAGCATTCAACTTCCTATGATCAACACAAACTCTCCAACCATTTTGAACTCGAGTATGGACGAACTCACCAGCATCATTTTTGACAACAGTGATACCCGTTTTCTTAGGTACCACCTGAACTAGACTTACCCACTTACTGTAGGAGATATGATAGATCATACCTGCATCTAATAACTTCAATATCTCCTTTTTACCACTTCCATCATTGGTGGGTTCAGTCGACGTTGTGCCTCCCTAGTCGGCTTACTTTCTTCCTCTAAATGAATTCTATGCATGAAAATAGATGGACTGATACCTTTGATATCAGCAATAGTCCACCTAATGGCTTCTTTATGCTCTTTAAGTATATGAATCAGCTCCTCTTCTTCCAATCCAGTCAGCTTGCTAGAAATTATCATATGAAGAGTTTGCTCATCACCCAAATATGCATACTTTAGGTGATTGGGAAAGCTTTCGATTCCAATTTAAGCGCCTGCACAATAGAAGGGTATAGTTTAGTTTGATTGCTGCTTAAATCAAGAATAACATTGTTGTTTCTTACTGGTTTAAGAGCATCTAACTCATAGACAACTTCTTGTAGCTTATCACTAACCGCAATATCATACAAAGATTTTTTCAACCCATCATAAGTAATATTCTCACATAATTCAACCATTAATTCATCATTGTTGTTTAGCTCAAAAGTTTGTTGAGTCAAGGGATCAATTACATCTATTCCACTCACAGTTGACACATCCATTAGGTATTTCATGGAATTATAAACATTAAATTTAACTACTTCTCCATCAAACTCCATAGTTAAAGTGCCATCATACACATCAATTTTTGTCTTAGCTGTGCTAAGGAAATGTCTACCTAGAAAAATTTCAAATGATTTAGAGTTATCCTCTTCCATATCAAGAACAAAGAAATCTGCAGGGAAAATCAAACCATTGACCTGGACCAAAACGTCCTCTAGCACTCCCTCAAGATATACTATAGACCTATCAACTAATTGCAAAACAATTCCCATTTCTTTAAAAGGACCAGCATTTAATGATGAATATATTGATAATGGCATAACATTTATGGATGCACCCAAATCACACATTGCTCTTTACCAATGGTGCAAGAGATAGAAAACATACATTTGTCTTGCATTTAGGGTGCAATTTCATCTGAAGGACAACATAAACATTTCCCCCCATAATTATCTTTTCATACCCAGAAATTTTCTTTTTATTTGTGCACAACGCTTTCAAAAATTTCGCATAGCGAGGCATTTTCTTTATAGCATCGAGTAAGGGGATATTTATCTCAACTTTGCGGAATACATCTATGATTTCTTTGTCTTCCTTTTCTTTCTTATTTTAGCTAACCTTTCTGGAAATGGAGGTCTAATCACCATTTATTTCTGGTTGGTCATATTTGAGCTTTTTATCCTGACCTGAAGTTAGGGCTGAACCAAAATTTCTATCTCTGATTCTGTCTTACACCCATGTCCACGGCTTGTTTCACAACCAGTGTCTAGTAGCTCTTTTCCACTTCTTAAGGTAATGGCACTTGCATTTTGCCTCGGGTTTACCTCCGTTTGGGATGGTAATTTCCCTTGAGATTCTAGCTTACCCACAGATGTTGCTAATTAGCACATCTGATTTTCCCGGTTCTGAATGCTTGCCTTCGTTTCCTATTGAAATTGCAAAGTATTGTTAGCAAGTGATTTCAAAATTTCTTCAAGTGACATACCTTTCTTGGATGATTGCTGTTGTGGTGATCTATACTAATTTTGCTGAGAGTTTTGCGGCCTCTGTCCATAGCTAAAATTTGGATTTTTTCTCCATCCAGGGTTGTATGTGTTCGAATATGGGTCGTATCTCCTTTGTGGAGGCCCTGGAAACTTTCTTATTACATTAACTTGCTGCGAATCATCATCTTGAAATGTCGGGCACATATCTGTTGGATGATTAAATTGAACCCAAATCCTACAAACTTTAGCTTGTTGAAAATTCCCTTCAACATAATTTTCGAACATAGTAGTCAGTTATGATATTTGAGATTCAAGGGTGGAAGATCTTACCTCATTGGTTCTTCTTGAAGGTTCTTAATTTTCATACTGCCTTGAGGTACCAGCCATGGTGTCAATCAGTTGCTTAGATTTTTCAGGAGATTTCATGAAAATGACACCTCCGCTTGCTGCATCTATCATCTTCCTTTCTATTTTCAAAAGTCCATTGTAAAAGTACTCAATGAGGGTTGTTTCCGACATGTTATGTTGTGGGAAATTTGCACAAAGTCTTTTAAACCTTTCCTAATAATCATATAGAGTTTCAGATGCCTTTTGCCTGACCCCTGTGAATTCTTTCTTGATCTTGATTGCTCTAGATGAAGAAAAGAATTTCTCTAGGAATAACGACACCTTATCTGTCCATGAATTGATAGAACCTGTGGCCAAATCAAACAACCAATCTTTAGCATAATCTTCTAATGAAAAAGGAAAAGCATGTAATTTAACATTATCTTCAGTTACTCCCTATGACTTCATGTTAGCACAAACAACATCAAAACATTTTAAGATGCTTGTGAGGATTTTCATTCTCTCTCCCATGAAACTTGGGCAACAACTGAATCAGGCCTGGTCTCACCTCAAAATTCACCGGTAAATTAGGATATATGATGCAAAGAGGGGGCTGATCCATCGGAGGGGCTGTAATGTCCCTCATTGCTCTCTGTCAGCCATATCAACTTGTTCTAAATTTGAATCGCCAGAGGATTCAGATAATTCGTTGGTTGTCTCTTCTTTGGTGCTTTGTGAAATACCCGCTAAGTGTTGCTTTCTGAGTTTTGCCTCTTTTCTCAACCTTTTTTCTCTCTTTTCAATTTTAGAATCATACTGCTGTTCTCCTGCACGATCGGACATGGTAATCAAAAGAATAAAAATCAATTAGTAACCGTTTCTCCAGCGATGGCGACAAAATTTGATGGGTGTCGAATCCACCAAAAATAAAACCAACTCAGCCCTAAAGTAGATATACTACAGTAGTGGTGAGTACGATTGTCTCCTCAAGGAAATGGATGATTCCAATTCTTCTTTAACAAGGAATAAACCAAATAATCAAAAGGATTTTAGAAATTATAACAACCAATGACAATAAACTAAATTAAATTAAATTAACAGAATTAAGTCAATTAAAGAGAAATCAATTTATCAAAATTTCTAGCCAAAGGTTTAATTTTTAGATTGGTGAATTAATCATTGAAGCAAAGAATTACTTCTATTAATTAAATGAATCAGTTATAATTATCGGTCAGCCTTGCATAATCAATTTCTCCTTAAATCGTAGAATAATTAGGTCGAGCGGATTAACTATTCTCTAACTAACAAATAAACCTACAGAAGCTTTTAGATTTTAATTTATCAATAGCATTAGAAGCGGGTGTTTTTTTAAGTTAGCGCAATCCGAAGCTATTTTCTGAGGATACCTTTTTCGACAATATTAGAAACTCATATGATTACAGATATGAATTTCTAATTGGCCGTATAGTGTTATTCAATTCATGCAACTGGCCATTTTTACAAAAAACTAAATCAACACTAATAATATGAAGTATAGAATTACACAAACATAAAAATAATAAAAGAATAAAAATAAATTCAGATCTCACAATCTTTTGAATATCAATATTCAATTAACCTCTGACTAGATAAGAGATCCAGTTACTCATAATTGAGTAAATAGCAGTTCCAGGTTTGAATAATAATTATAAATAAAATTCTAAAAATAATTTAGAAGTCCCCCTATCAACTGACCCCCAAAATAAAATATATATAAGTATATATATATATATACATACATATATCCCTTGATAAACTCCTAAACCTAGATAACATAGGAAAAGATAAATGTATCCCTATTATAGATCAATCCTCCTCAAATTTGACTTTCCTGATTGGCCCAAAAATAACTTCCAAAACAGATAGAAAGTTTTCAAAATTAAGCAAAATCAAAATCTAAGTTGTCGTTCTTTTCAATTCATAGGCAGAAAACAAGCCTTTCCCACGACTAATGCACCAACAAAGTGTATCCCTATTATCATATTCCTTTATAACCCAGCATTGACAAAATCCAATCTTTTTGCTTTATCTTTGCATCTTTTCTGTCCCAGAACCATAAAATGAAAATTAAGTAAGATCCTCCCACAAAACATGATTAACCAGAGTAATTATCGGAGAAATAATAACAAAAGAAATGTATAATTTACGAACTACCACCCCTCATCCCTTCCAAATTAGCTAACTCCTAGTGTATGTAAGCTGGAATATTGTTATCGAAAATGACTAAAATTTTCTGTTTATTCATCTCTTGACCTGAAACTTCCTTATATTTGTTAAGGATATCTAATAATGTCACGATCTCAGCATCATAAGCCTTGCAAAACAACAATGATTCTTCTACAAAAAAGAGATGAGAAATTACTAGACCACTAGGTGATGCTCGAAAGCTAGAAATTAAACAATTCTCATTGGCATGTGTAATCATCCTCAAGAGGACTTCAACACAGATAATGAAAAGAAATGGGGACGGTGGATCTCCTTGTCTCAGCCCACATTCTGGCATAAAACTCTCGCTTAATTCACCATTAAGAGAAATATTGTATGTCATGGTAGAAATACATGCAGAAATCCATTTTCTCCTTTTTTTTAGAGAACGTGATCTATTCCATGGTAGTCGATAAAAATTGCCACTTCACCCTGTCTTACGCTTTGGACATATCAATCTTAATAGCCACATCACATTTCTTGCCTTTCTTGTGCATCCAAAAGGAGTGAAGGATCTCATGAGCAATGGATTCATTATCAATAATCTGTCGTCCTGGGATAAAAACACTTTGACCCTCCCTTATAATCTTATTATTGACTCTTCTAAGATGATTAGTGAGGATCTTAGAAATAATTTTATAGGAAATATTACAAAGACTAATAGGACGACATTGAGACATACTCCTAGGACAATTCACTTTAGGAATAAGAACAATATGAGTATGATTAATATAGGGGGCATAACACATGAATTAAAAAACCTGCGTACCATATTGATAATATCCGAACTGATCACGCTCCAATTCTCATGACCTAGTGTTTCACCTTGGGGCGCTCTAGTATTATTTGTTAAAAATAAAGATGGATCAATGAGGCTATGCATTGACTATAAAGAGTTGAATAAAGTCACCATCAAGAATACGTATCGGTTACCACGCATTGAGGATTTGTTTGATCAACTTCAGGGAACATCAGTATTCTCTTAGATTGATTTGAGATTAGGTGATCATCAGCTTAGGATTCGAGAAGAGGATATTCCTAAGATAACGTTTCATACTCGTTACGGCCAATACGAGTTTGTAGTTATGTCGATTGGATTAACTAATGCTCCGGAAGCCTTTATGGATTTGATGAACAAGGTGTTCAAAGAGTACATGGATTCTTTTTTGATTGACTTCATTGATGATATTTTGGTGTACTTTAGATAAGAGGCTGAGCATATAGATCACCTCAGGATTGTTTTGAAAGCATTAAGGACACACCAATTATATGCCAAATTCCAGAAGTGTGAGTTTTGACTTCAACAAATATCATTCTTTGGTCATGTGGTATCTCGAGATGGAATCTCCATTGACCCATCTAAGATTGAAGTAGTAGTTGGCCTCAACTGATAAATGTTGGGGAAGTTCACAGTTTTCTGGGTCTACTATGATATTACAATAGGTTTGTTGAGGGTTTTGCAAAGATCGATGTTCCGCTTGCTCAGTTGACCAGGAAGAATGCCACATTTATTTGGACGACTGAGTATGAGAAATGTTTTCAGAACCTTAAACAAAAATTAGTGTCAACATTAGTATTGACTATTCCAGATGGTAAAAAATGACTTTGTGATTTATAGTGACGCAACAGGGAAATGTCATAGCATATGATTCTCGTTAACTTAAGCCTTATGAACATAACTATCCTACGCATGATTTACAGTTGACTGCAGTTGTATTTGCCCTCAAGATTTGGAGAAATTACATGTATGGTTGTAAGTTCCAGATTTACACAGATCATAAGAGTCTCAAATACTTTTTCACTCAGAAAGAGCTTAACATGAGACAACGCCGTTGGTTGGAACTGGTGAAGGATTATGACTGCGAGATCATTTATTACCTAGGAAAGGAAAATGTAGTGGTTGATGCCTTAAGTCGAAAATCAGCTCATTCAGTAGCTCTTATTATGTCTCAAGAGCATAACATGGGGGATTTTGACATGCCGACATTCAGGTCTTGTTGAAAGACACTATAGCACAGCTAGCTCAACTCATAGTTCAACCGTCATTGCAACAACATATTATCGATGCACAAAACTCAGACTCTGAGTTACTTTTGATTTGTATGGCTACCGAGGATGGTAAAAGGTTATAAACTCCATTTAGGTTGTGGTGGATCGTCTTATCCAGTCTGAAACAAAATACATAGTCACATGCTCTCATTTCTATTCAGGAATACTTAATGGTTGCAAGACCCCAGATGGTCACTCTCTTTGGGCCTCGATCTGCTGACACACCAAACACTTACTAACAAACTCAACGATATCACGCTTCATACCATTCCACCAATAATGTAACTTTAAATCATGATACATCGTGGTAATGATGGGATGCGATGTATATGGTGAACTATGAGCCTCTAGTAATTCTTGCCTAATGATTGCGTCTTTCAGAACATAAAGCCTCCCATGAAAGTGAAAAGCTAAATCATTACTAACATCGAACCCTTGTCTTTTGTCCGAACCCACTTCGGCAAGACTACATTTTTAGTTGAGGATTGGGCTCGATTGTATATCCGAGAGATTGTTTGACTTCATAGGGTTCTAGTGTCTATAGTATCAGATCGGGATCCACAGTTCATGTTAATTTTTGGCGGAGTCTACATAATGCTTTGGGTACTTAGTTGAATTTTAGTACAACTTTCCATCCGTAATTTGATAGGCAATTTGAGCGTACGATCCAGACGTTAAAGGATATGCTTCGAGCTTGTGTGTTAGATTTCTTTGGTAGTTATGATGTGTAGTTGGAACTCATGGAGTTTGCATACAATAATAGTTACCAGGCAACGATTGGTAGGGCTCCGTTTGAGGAACTTTATGGGAAAAAGTGTCGGTCGCCAGTTCACAGAGATGAAGTTGATGAATGGAAGCTTTTTAGCCCTGACTTGGTTCAGCCATGAATGAAGCTATTTAGAAAATCATGGTTAGAATTAATACCGATTAGAGTAGGCAAAAGAGTTATACAAATATTAGGATAAAGGACCTTGAATTTGAAGTGGGTGATCACGCGTTTCTCAAGGTTACTTCAATGAAGGGTGTCATGCATTTTAGTTGTAAGGGAAGCTGAGTCCCAGATATATTGGTTCTTATGAGATTTTGGATCGTATCAATCCTTTGGCTATCGGTTCGCTTTACCACGAGCTCTTTTAGATGTTCATAATGTGTTTCACGTCTCAATGCTTCGTAAGCACGTGCCTGATCCAACGCATGCCATTGATTTTGAACCTCTGCAAGTTCGTGATGACCTCATTTATGAAAAGAAACCAGCCAAAATTCTAGAGTGTAAGAATCAGACTCTTCGTAACAGATCAATGCAATTGGTCAAGATTATCTGGAGAAATCATCAGATCGAGGAAGCAACATGGGAACGAGAAGCAGAGATACGTGTCAAGTAACCAGAGTTATTTCAATAAGATATATTCCTTTCGAGGATGAAAATTCTTAAGGAGGGGAGAATGTAATACCCCAAGGATTTAAATGGGTTAATTTGTAATTTTAAACCCACCACTCACACATTAAATACACTACACCCTAGTGTAACCACCCCTCTCACATTCTCCATCTCTCTTTCTCTGACAGTTTGTCCTCCTTAAATGTAACCGATGTTCTTCAGTCTCTCTCTCTCTCACGTAACGTCAAATTCTCGGTAACCCAGCTAGCTCCCTATCAACCTTGATCTTTCTATTTCAATGTTTATATAATATCCAATTCTGGATTTTTCTCAATTTTTCAGTGATAGGCATTTTGTCCGTCTTTGTTTCTAGCATCGTCGTTGTGTATCGATTATGTTAAGCCTTTTGATTTTTCTCCTACTCCCTTCCGATTTTTCTCCTATTCATTTCTCTGATTCTTCACTCCCATGCTTTGTTCTTCTTTGGTTCTCTCTTATGGCATCCCTTGATCATTTTCTTCTGATTGTAGCTGCTTGTCTTTGTTGTTATTGTCATTGGTACGCATTGCTTATCTTCTTCATCCTTCTTTCTTTCTTCCTTTTTCGGCTTCTGTATGGACTGAAACCAGGTCTTGCGACCCAAAAGATTTTGACCAGGCATGACCTAAAAATCTTTCAACCTAAACTAGTCCAGCCAACCTAGGCTGAATCGGTTCAGTTAACCCAGACCGAACTGGATCAGCAAAACCAACCCGAACAAATTCAGTCAAACCAAACCAAACCGATTCAATCCAACCACACCGAACCAGTTCAACTCAACATAATCGAACTGGTTTAGACCGACCGAACCTAGTTAAACTGATCAGAATCGCTCGATCATATATTACCCATTTTTCACCGTTATGTCAACGTTCACTCTTCTAATTAATTAAATAATGACAGTTATTATTTGTATGTTTTATGATCTGGGATTTTTAGATTTCAGGTCATTAGTTATTGAATTTAGTTCGTAGCAATCCAGGTAAGTGGACTTATGTAGTGATTTGATTCATATGTTATGGATGTAGCGTATTTAATTTAATATTACTTTCTGTTGTTAAATTTTATGATCAAGTGTTTTATTTTATTTTTCATATCATGATAAAGTTAGTTACCATATTATGTATGATTAGACTTTGAGCTTTACACATATTAACTATAATGTTTATGTTCATGAATAAGTTACTTGTTAGTCAAAAGTACAAGTTACCATGATTCATGAAATTAATCCTGTTGTGATCAAGTTAATATCCACGTGTTGTATAGACTATGATTGTTTAAGTCATGGATTGGTTATCATATATGCCTTCGGGATAAGTTATATGTTTACTCATGTATATGTAATAATGTGAATCATGAAGTTAACTCAAGTAAAGTGATAAGCACACAAGAGGTAAACTTAGACATTGCCCTTGGTTATAAAGTAACCAGACTATTCACATCATGTTATGAACTATACGGTTGGGTGTCACCGTGTCCATGTCAACGTCTATAAGGTTCAGATAACCTTAAGTGACACCAGCTTCAGGACACCCACTCCGTTCATGTTCATGTTCACGTTACAAGTTATTTCAAGTTTAAGTTCAAGTGTGAATCAATTCTACATGTTTTTAATTAAGAGATATGTTTAGTCGAATTATGATCAAGTAAGTACAAATATAAGTACAAGTTCAAGTTACATATCAACCATGAATTATGATAAGCTAAGACACGTTCAAGTACTTTACATAAATTATTTTATGAATAAGTCATCAAGTGGATATGTTAAATTATAATAGCATGTGTCATTTGGTTGTGTTCATTGACATGTGATGTTTATCAATACGTGAGTTTACTTACTGAGTATTTTAAAATACTCACTCCCTCACAATTGATGATGTTGTAGGTGATGGTCTATTTAGAGGTTTTACGTTTCCTAGCCCACTTCTTCTGCACCCATTCTATGGCAGGCCTAAGTTAAACGTGTCGTTTTGAGACCTACTATTGAATGATATGTTTCCTTGCCTGATAGATTTTCCTTCTAATTTTCCCACACCTCCAACCTCAATGTTGACCAGATTCCTCATAACTGTCCCCATGATTTCAACCAAATTTAATCCCTCCTTGCTCCGTAACAGATTTTCCTTATCTACGCCAGCACCCGAATCTCCAAAAATAACACTCTCCATTTAACCAATCTCCTCCACTTTCTCCTTTTCAAGTGGGTTTCCTTGTGAGTTTCCCTGAAAGTCTGCCAAAACAGCTTTGTCAAGAATATCAGGATTATTTTATAATTAACGGAGTTACCATCTTTGCCCTTCTCAGCGCTCTAAATCGCCATGATCTGGTTGGATGAAAAATTCCAGTCAGTTGAGTTGAAGTTTGAATGATTGTTTAGAGAAGAAGCTATTCGATATCCCTCATATGTCCCCATCTACGTCCCCAACTCCATTTTTGATTAAGGTTCAAAGCTTTCATCCATTCACCATATTTGCTTTCCACCTCCACCCCTGATCTTTTATCCTCCCTTCTAATGTTGCATTGAAGTTCTTCGTGACCTAAAATGCCACAATGAAAGCAAAACTTCGGCAAACGCTCATACTTACACGAAATCCATATCTTAGAACCATGGTGCCAAATAAACACTCCTCTGACTAACAACTGAGAAATATTCATCTCTACTTTGATTCGAATAAACTTTATTCGTTCGAATCCATCCCGAACCGCTCCTTCTTCGACATCAATAACCCTGCTAATGCATTGACCAATAAGGTACCAACACTTCTACCTTTGCATTCAATAGGCAATCCGTGAAGTTGAATTAAAATGAACTCATAACAAAGTCGATGTTTGACAGATTCATTCCCAACCTCCATGGCAAAAATAACACCAATTGCTCGTCAAATAACCACGGTTCATTCTCCATAACGAATGTCATGCTAGCCTCCCCTAGAAAATTATTTGAAAAATATTGTTCTCAATTTCTAGAAATCTCACACCTTCATCCATATTTCACGCTTTCATCAAGGCTTCATGAAAACCCAGCATGTTAACCTTCCTTGACGTTAATATCTTCGCCATTAAACTCAAAGGGTAGACCTCTACCTCTTCGAAGTTTGTCCCCTCTGTAATTTAAATTTCCCTTTCTTCTACTTTTATGAGGGCCAACTATTTAGCCATCTCTTCCACTGCCACATTAACATTATTCAACACACTTTCATCTCCATCTCTCATGCTGCTAGAACTTACAGTGAAATTCCAGAGAACCAGGATAAATTAAACCCCTGAATAACTACGAAAGATGAAAAAAATATGTGCAACTCTCGAAGAGTACGAAACGCTCTAGAGAGAAAACAACCTCTATTCTAGAGGAAAACTTCACTCATTAACAACCGTTAGTTTACTCTACCCAATTTGGCAATTATGGAGGAGAGAGGGAGTTGAAATAAGTGAAAAAATGTGTTAAGTAGAAGTTTAAAATAGTAAAAAAAACGTGATGAGAGGGAAATGAGGTGAATGAGAGAAAAGTCTAAGTTTTCTTGATAATGCATTCTGTGGGACCTACACACACGACATATGCTATCGGCCTCTCCGTTAAACTTGTGACAAATCAGCTCTCCATAAAAGTTTTTAAATGGATAGGGATTGAAGGATCACATTGAAACGTTAAATAAAGTAAGATGGTTAAATTAAGATTTTTAAAAAATACGGTGGTCAAACTGAAAATTGAAGCAAACCACGATGGCTAAATTAGTAATTTTTTCTCAAGTTCTCTTTGTATATAAGAAATATTTATCTTTTAATTAATAATAAATTGTTCGTTTATAATTTTTAATTTTTCATTATGAGACATTTATGTTATTATTCAAAAATAAATGTTGTATAATATGATTTCAAGTACCTAATTTTCAATTTAGCACATCTTATCTCAAGTGTACTACATTCGAGCAATAAAACTTCTAATATATACAGTATCTAAAATTTATATTCTTACATTTCTAATGAGTCACAATATAACTAATATCATATATAACGTGCAAGACACATTGTTTGGTGATAGTCTTCTATTTTTTAACTAGAGAATGTGATGGTAAGTTATTTAATTCAAGGTCCAATAAAAATTTGAATTTGTAAATATTAAAATTAGTACATTATCTTTTATTTTATAATGAAGAAAGGAAATGATTATGCCTAAGTTTATTTTCATGTAGTTAGTGAATCAATAAAAAACTAGACTTGTCATGTGCAACGCACGTACGTTTCTATTAACTTATCTAAAAGAGATTAAAGGAAAAAGAAATCACTCTGGGGAATTATGTGCTACGACGTGGTTTACATTTCCCACTATCAGGTCTTGCCTAATGCCTAGCCTTCCCTCCCTCATCGGTATTGGAGAATTAAAACAGAAAGCTCACTCTCTTTTGGTGAGTCGAATGACTGATATGGAATAATAGAAGGGTATGCAGAATTGTCAAATTCGAGTTTTATGTGTTAATTTCTTAATTGATAGCTTCTGAATCCAAGGTCATTTCATCTATTTGCCTTACATTTTCTATTGATTATGGATTTATGATGCATTTACTTGTTTTTGAAATCATATGAAGTTTAGAATCCAGATGAAGAATGGAATAGTCAGAAATCAAAATCTATAATCAGATCAATACTTTTATTAATTATTAAGAATCAGAATAATGAATTAGATTATTGAAAATCAAAGTGATTATTTGTGTATTTACTAAATCAATTCTGGTCAAAACTATAAAACTCACTTGAAATCAGATTCTAAAATCGTAGTAAACGATCGAAATGACAATTTAAAATCTAATTCTACAGAATCTCTTTTTATAAGAATCAAATGAATGTGTCATTAGTGTAAATGTTAATCGGATTTTAGGAATGGGATTGCTCTCGTTGAATGTCAATTAGACATTGGTTGTCTTGACGAGCAGCGTCTGATGTCATGTATAGTAGTCTTTACGATTAGTAAGTACCTTGAAATATGATGATGGATTCAAATAAGAATAAAATCCAGAAAAAAAATCTTTGAATTGAATAATCAAACAAGCTCTAGAATCTAGATGCTTGGAATGCTGTCGTCCTTATTCATGTTGATTTCTCAAATTTAATCAGAACAAAATTTCTGAACTGTTATAGCACCATGAGAAAAAGAAGATTTTCTTTTAGTTATTTTGTCTATAATATATAATGATTTCTATAAGAGGATGGGTGTACCCTCTTTTTAATATGAACTAAGAAAGTAGGTTGTACGTAATTTAAGGGTCACAAAATCGAAGAAGAGCGTCGAGCTGCGAATGGCCCGAGAGAATTCTTGGCTGCTATTACTTTGCTCACTAACAGTTTCCATTTAGCATCATCTTTCTTGCTCTGCTGCTGCATTCTTTCCATGAAATGCCTACATATAATGCAGAGAGAGAATATTAAGATTCTATGACTACTCTTCAGTCGATTCAATTGCTCTTATTCACCACTGTCATCCATCTTCACACACACACACACACACACACACACACACAGAGAGAGAGAGAGAGAGAGAGAGAGAGAGAGAGAGAGAGATGTCTTGATCAAATTGAGTAGACACCACTAATAAGCTAGTTCTCCCTGATGGCAGTATTTGATTTGGTGATCATTGGAAACAATTCCATAACCCGGTATCATGAAGGTCAGTTGATTCTTAGTTTTTAATCTTTCACATTTAGCATAATTAACAGGAGACACCCAACAAAATGTTCAAGATCACATTTCAATATTTATGCATAGTGGTTTCCGTTAAATACTTTATTATTTTGAAGTTTTTACTTGCCTGCATCTGAAAAATGAATTTCACTGAAAATATGTGCAAACAAACAGAACTGTACTTACCTACAAAGAGGAACCTTGCAGGTATCTGGATCAATGCACAAACGAGAATGCAGTTCGAGAAGCTGCCACATGCGCTTGCAGCGGACACATCCACCGGGAACTCGGATCTTACAACTGGAGAAATGACGGATTAAAGTCTCTAGCCCTTTACAAGCTGGGAAACCACACGCAACCTGGCTTCCTTTCAGCACTTTATCACGAGGCCCAATCGTCTTGCAACCATCCCTGAATATGTGAAGCAGGGCTTCCATTGCCTCGTGCAGTTGTAAGTACACCTTTCTCTCTTCCATTTTCTTCAACCTTTCCTGTTTTCTCTGAAATAAGGATTTTAAATTAAGTCACTAAAAATGGTGTCACGGTCCCCACACCAAACATGTAAAAATTAATAAATGAATAGTTATCTACTCAAAGCACATGAAAATAGAGAGAGACGTTTGAAAATTTGAATAGGAAAGATGCAATGAGCCATACATTCACGGCCACCATATGCATATATTAAGATTTTTAGTCCATAAAAAACGAAAACTGCTTCAAATGCATATACAAATCGATGGGTATTCCTTAATAAAGCAAAATTGCTAAAAAGAAAATAGGAAATGTGGCTTTTTTGGGCTGGGCAGGAGGATGTCGGAAACAGGAACTGACTTACAGAATCTGCTTCAATAACAGACTCTAGAAGCTCTTGTTCAAGTTCAGGATTAGCAAGCTTCATTGTTTTCCAGCCTTCAGTCACAGACATGGTTTTGAAGTCCCTGACAACCATACGAACACAGATGAAGGAGAGCCGTGGGGCATCACAATTCCTTGCTAACTGAAGCACATCTATCACATTGTCTTTGTTCAGCCATCCTTGCTCCAGAATGTAGACGCACAATCTTTTCAGTGCCGGAACTGAGTATGAATGTGACAGAACCAACAAATGGAGAACAAGCTTCCTCAGTTCTTCCTCTTCATAGCTGCAATAAGTTTAGGAAGAAGATGACTTGGATGCCAGAATAACCAGTGAGCATTAAGTTGGGAAACAAGTTGGAAGAAGTTATAACATACCAGGACGAGTAAAGATAACGAATGAATGCATAGATAGCTTCATAGGATACACCATAAATTCTGACATACATAATTCCATTCTTAAGTTTTGATTGCCGAAGAACATCTTTTAGCACTGGAGATGCAATACTCTGCATAAATAAAAGATGTCATGACCTTCATTTCACACTTCTTGGACTCATCAATATCTAAAAGATACTAGCATGCCTCCGAGGTGAAAATAAACCTGAACACTCTCAAATGCGGTACACAATGGTGAATGAGTAAGTCAAAACTGCAGAGGAAGTGTTAGAAGCAAAACCACTCACCAAAACACTAGAATGGGCTCGGATATATGATTTATCCTCTGTGATTATACAAACATCTGCACCATAACCTTCCTTGAAAATTCTGTCCCATACTTCTTTCGTTTCCTTAGGAACAGAGTTACAGCCGGAAAGTCGTATGGGATATGCGGTTCTGGAGTAGGATTTATTGGGGAGAGGAGGTGGAGGGGGAATGTTATAGTTATAGTTATATGAGACAGAAGAGGAGGGAACTTCAAGCGCAGGTAAAATGTAGGCTGGATTTTCCTCCTCTGTACGTACATTGAAATATCCATAAAATGATTCACCGGTCAAGGACACCAAAGGAGAGTCAAGATCTGATGAAGCCATTCTGCTGTAGTTAAAAGCAAAACTTGTAAGATTTTAGGTGAAGATCTTCGAAGGAAAATATATCATTGGCAAGCGGTATACACTGAAAATTAAATGAGTATCAAAGAAATAAAGATAAATTAATTTTAGAATAATAATCCATTCATGACTAACGTACTGATCAAATGCTTATTCAGATCGCCCCAAGTATTTTTCAAAGATTAATTCAAAATATCAGATTTACTCCCAAGAAATTCAATGCTTGGCAGAAGCTATATTACTTGTAAGAGTTAATTACTTGGTAAGAAAATCTTCAGAGGTTTAAGGTTAGTGATTTCGTTTTTGATACATTAACTCTTTCGGAAAAGCTTTTAAACACATCATAAATGCATTAAAACGCAGAGATAAGCTTATTATGAACATTTAATTTGGAGAAATTGGTGAAAGCATTGAATATGATTGGAAGTAAAGAAAAACATACTCGGAAGATAAAACGTCGATGGGGGTCATCGAAATACTCTTTATCCCTACATACTAAGAAAATAAACCAAAGTTTTGAGGAAAATAACAAGAATAAGAAGAAACTTGATTCCCCGCGACAAGTTATGAAAGAGGTTAGACACTTAGTTGATTCTACAGGACAAAGGATATAACGTGCTTAACTCTTCATTTGCTTGAGAAATCGTGAGAATTTAACAAAACTTGCAGTATTTCCGCTGCTTAAAACATACCTTTGGAATATCTAATCTAATCTAATCAGACAGCAATCTTCTAAAAAATAATTCGAGATTCGCCAATCTTCGGCAGACTCCTATGAGAATGATACAGTAAAGACTGTGAAGCTCAATCACCTGAGTCAGAAAAATCAGAAGGAATATAAATAATCTAAATCACCTCACAAGCTCTTGAAACGGATAACAGAAAATGCAAGCAAAAAAGTATGATGGACATTCAGTGAGCCGCAAAGGCGGTACTATTGAGGTAGAGCATAGTGTTCACGATGTCCTGCAAATATCATTTCGTCTTGGCAAACTTACCTATCAAGAAGAGAAAATTGGGCGAAAATGGCACCCGTTGAGAAGCAGAGCAGAGCGATAATGCAGTTTCCACAGAGAGAGAGTTGATAGTGATTAGTGAAGTATGCTGAGGTCCTGGCTTACGCTGATACGTTATCTTGCCAAAGAGAAATTGGACTAACTATTAGATGAATGAATATATCTCTATTTTTCCTTTTATGCCAATTTAAATATTAATTGATAAATTAATATTTTTTCTTGTCAAAGTTAAATTATTATAAATTAATTGGCGCAATTGGTTAAAACTCTACACTCATATCTAGAGATCGTGAGTTTGAGTCATATTCCCTCATTCTCTCCTAAAATTTGTAATAATTTTTTTTATCAAAATTACATTACAAATTTTAAAGGGAATGAAGGAAAATGACTCAATTTCACCACTTCTAAAATATGAATGTGAGATATAACTAATTGCGCTAACCTAATATATAACTGATAATTTATTATTAAATATTACATTATTTTATTTACTAAAAGAAATTTAGTATAGAAAAAGGGAAGATTGCTCCTTTAGGTATTAGTTTAATTACTTAGAACTTGATTCTTAGAGTTAATTTTATACATTGCTTAATTAATTATTTAACTAATAGAGATTAAACTTATCTTCCTACAGTGGGTAAGAAATTGATTATCTTAGAAAGTGATATCCGGGAAATGGATTATCATAGAAAGTGATATCCAGGTCACTTGTCATAAAATCTAAAAGTGTAATAATTCTTTTTCCAATTTAACGGATAATTTATGAACGAACAAATAACATAAAATCTTATACTATTTTTTTTTCTGTAAAAAATGTATAAAAATATCTTATGTATGAATTTCCTTTTCACAAGAACCCGTGTAAATTCAAGTCTATATTATAGTTGTTCAAAGTTCGATTTGATTATGTTCTCCGGTTGATCCATAATGATGAAAAATTATCAAAATATGTTTTAAAAAATTTCAACAAAAAATTACTAAAAAATAAAAAAATTAAAGTTTCGGTTCAGTATTGTCATTACGTAGTTAAAATTAAGAAAATAATAAAAAAATAAAATTTTGATTCGAGTCAATTTTTCAAAAACTAGCAACTTTCAAACCAAACTGATATTTTAATTTTTAAAATTTTGTCAAAAACTACCAAAGTTTCAAACCAACTATAAAGATGTTGAAAATTATGATAAAAACAATAATAGAGATACGAGACTCAAGAGAAAAATGAGAGAATTATGTTAAAATAGGAATAATTAATTTCGTTTTCAATTAATGAGATTTTATCAACGAAAAAATAAGTAATTATTTAACATTCAAGTAATACGATATAAAGAAGGACGAAAAAGAGGAAATAATCGCACAGGCATAGCGGGTAAAGTTGTCATGCACACACACGGGCGTGAGGCGTTCAAAGCTGGACTGATAAACAAAATTACGACACGTGGAGATGTCATTAGAAGACTAAAGTGGGGCGGCTACTGGGAGCCAAAAGAGGCTGGTCCATTTGAGAAAGGAGAGAAGGAGACATAGAAGTGGGCCCAGCCTGGTCATTTTAGAGGCCAGGGACGGATGGAATCTCCATCACTGGGCTCCACTTTCTCGTTCCCATATGCACATGATTCTCTAACCTCGTTCGTTTTTTTGGGTATGTTAGTATCATTATTTTCAACCGTCATTTAAATATTTTTACTATGTAGAATCGTTGTCAAAATAAATTGAACATTTGTGATCTGATTTTAATTTTATTTACAAATTCGTATTCAATCTTTATAACTCTCCAACTTCTTTTCCACCACTTCTTTTCATTATTAAATCTCAAATACTACTTGTTATTTTGGGTACTCTATAAATTGGTTATAATTCTTCAAAAACCTCAACCTTTTCAACCTTAAGTTAATTACACTCATAAATTCATAAAGAATATTTGACTTCTCAAATATTCTATCTTAAGTATTCTAAATAGTTAGTTGCCAAATAAAATATTGTAAATTATTAACTATAAGAAACTTAATACCAAAATGAACACAATTATTGTAATCACTAAAATAATACCTCACGAAGGTCTTTATTTTATTTCGTTTTCCTTCTGCCCCTCTCCTCAGCTCTCTCTTTCTCGTTTCCTTTCTCCTTTGCAGGTTTTCTCCTCCCTATATGTCTTTATTTTGCATTTTCTCTATGCTTTCAGCGGAGTTCTCCTTCCGTCTTGGAAGGTTTTGGTTTTTACCGGTTGTGTAAATTTTGTTCCACCCAATCTTCAGTCTTTAGTGATAGTTTTCTCTTCAGATCTGACTTTTGTGGTGATTTTGAGACTTCAAATATGTGACACAACCAGGTGTCCTAGATGATATTATTCTTCATGCAAATATACATTTGTAGTGTTAGTCGGTCGAGTCAGGTTTAGATGGTGGAAGATCTTTGGAATGAACCACTCAAACTCTATTTTTATGTATTATTTATACATACAACTTCTTCCTCATACGTTATTAGGTGTACATTAACGTTATCTAACACTTGTAATTATTTATTTATATTTATATATGTTATTTTTGTTTATCTTTTTATCTCTGTAACTATGCATTGTTTCTCTTAAAAAAACTTTATTATCTATCCTTAAATCTCTCTCTCCCTTTGCCCCAAATCATCGAACCCCCTACTTCTCCTTCATCTTCGTTTTCTCTTTGCGCACTCAGCCATCGTCGCTGATGGTTAGATTTCTTCAAGTAAGTTTCGTGTTCTTTGCTCCTTCTCTCTTTTTCTCTCTTTCCTCTATGCTTCGTCTCTCTTATTACTTTATATTTTTCTTCAGTCGGTTCTTCGTCGCCTCCTACACAAAACCACTTCCAACATCGCCACGTCAGTAAGCTTTTTCGTCTCTATTCTTCTCGTTGTGCCTCCTCTTTCTCTCATCCTCTATTTGAGTCTATATCTTCTCTCTTCTTGTTTATATGTCATCTCTCTTCTCTATCTATCTATCTATCTATCCCTCCATCTCTCTCTTTCTCCCCCCACTGCATCCACTCACCAGTGGTTGAACGCCGGTGAGGCTTCTCCCTCCTCTGCTTTATTTCTTTCCCTTCTCCCTATCCTCTCTGTTCGGGTAGTAAACTGGGTCTTGTGACCATGTTCAGTTGTTTGAGCCGACCCAGAGTTTGACCCATTCTGAACCATTTCAGTTGAATTGAACCAGAGTTTGACACATGGATCTATTGAAATATAGAAAAATAAGCTACGAGATCAAACCCACAATGCTACTAAAATTAAGAAAGTCTAATTTAATCTAAGAGAACTAAATTTTTTAACTAGTTCGAATGAAGATAAATTTGAAATATCAAAATTAAAAACTAAGATAAAGTAAAGAAACAAATTAAAAATGAGAATTCAATTGATTAAATACCAAGGTTTTATAATCCACCATTATCTAATTTAGCAATTCTCAAGCTACCAACTAACTCTCAAAATTTAGAATCACAACTCAAAATCAATCTATTACATCTCTTAAATAAAATAATTCTGATCAACTAAGTAAATCTCAGATAGGATCTACTTCACTTCAATTAGTTGTGTACCTAAGCATTTCTATGTATCAATTAGATGAAAATAAGATAAAAAATCAAAGATAACACGTTTTAGAGTTCCAAATATAAATAAATTACATAATTTTCTAACTATAAAAATACTTGGCATTAATGATGAAAGAAATATCAATTAAATTATCTAAAAAAAATTTGATCCATAAACTTTAAAGAAAACATAGAAAATTAATCTGGTAAAAAGAAAGTTATTAAATTCAGGTTTCATCATCAACCCTAACATGAGAAAATCTGAAAACATGGTTGGAGGTAGAGAGAATTGAATATGATAAAACCCATAAAAAATGACGAATTTTCTTTAACGTCGTCTAACAGGAAAAGTTGTCGAACTGCTGGCGTAAATAGCTGCACATCTCAAATCTTTGTCACCTCCATTTCACATCCTTTACCAAGTTATTCATAGAGCAAGAGTCCCCCTCACTTGTTTCCTTTTGGGCTTTTATCTTTCTTTTCATATTTCTATACCTACATTATAAAATAAATTAAAATGCAATAAATAAATCAAACTAACTAAAATGTATAATTAAACGTGACCAACAAAATAATATTAACGGTAAAGGTAATTACTATAATACATGATTTCTTGGGAATAACATGAACTGACTTACCCAAGACCTATAGGAAATTGGATAAGTAATCCCAACATCCAATAGTATAAGCGTTTCAGATCTTACCACATTTTTCATGTTAGGATTCAACGTGCGCACCATCTCTCTAGTGGGCTTAATGTTTTCTTTAAGATGGATACGATGCATGCAATCGACCGGATCAATACATTTGATTCAGTTAGGGTCCATCTTACCTTTTTGCTCAGCATCCAGTGAAAAAGAAATGATAATAGGAAGGTTGTCAAATATGAGACTGCAAGACCCCTATAATGAGTATTCAAGAGATTTGTTATTATTCTACTCCATCACTTTTGTTATTATTCGGTGGTTATGTTTTCATTTTTAAATGTTTTCCTCGATAAATTTAGTGAATTATTCTCAAGTATTCATTTGGAGATATGAATTGAACCTATGTCAGAAAGAGATACAGAAGTTTGATATGTAAATTATAAATGATCACTTTAAGTTTTTTTTGTTGAACTAGAGAAAGAGATTTGAAATGACATATTCTTTTAGTCAGAGGATATATATGAATATCATTAAGTTGAGTTGAACTTTGAGTGAATGTTGATAAAATGATTTTCTGTATATTAATTCTCTATGTTTGCAAGGAAGAGCTACAGTTTAAGAAGGGAAGAGAGAGAGCTGAGTTGGTTACATAAAATAACAAAAAGAATGAAAGAATATTTTCTGTTGAGGATGTTTTCATGCAGGAGAGAAGAGAGCTTCACGTAAGGCTGATGAAGCAATCCAGTGCCTAACGATGATTGTAGAGGAGGGCTCCAATGAGCTCGTGTTCCCTGGAGAATTAGTTAGCCAGGTAAGCTCTTTTTCAGCCACTAATTTCCTGCCGTGTGGATACTGACTTAGTTTGCTTTGCACAGCCTTTATTTTGCAAGGTATCCGTCGTGGCTTCTTGTAATTGAGCCAGATGTGCAGTGAGTTTAACAGCCCCCTTTAAACGAGAAGGTGGTGTGACAACTTTGAGCTTGGAACTGAGAGACTGAAACCTAAGGAGAGCTTTGGTGAGTATGTCAGCTATTTGTGAGGCAGGAGGGACATAGCATACTTCCAGGGCGTTGGACATGATTTTTCCCCGAATGAAATGAACATCAAGTTCTATGTGCTTTTTCCGAGAATGAAAAACAGGGTTGTTGGCTAGTGACAAGGCACTTTAGTTGTCCACCATACGATTGGTGTTGAAGTTGGCTTGATATGTAGTTCACCAAGAAGCGAGGTGAGCCATAAAATGTCACTGCAAGTGTGAGCAAGGGAACGATATTCAACATTTACACTGGACCGTGCAACCACATGTTGTTTTCGCGAGCTCCACTTAATGAGATTACCCCCTAAGTTAACATAAAAGCCACTGGTGGATCGTCTGTCATCCAAGGAAGAGGTTCAGTCTGCATCTGCATAAGCTTCTAAGGTGAGGTTTGTCGCATATCTGAAGAGAAGTTCATGGTTGGGGGTGCCCTTAAGGTCTCGCAGCAGTCTTTTGCATGCTTTCCAGTGTTCAAAGGTAGGAGAAGACATGGATTGACTAAGTTTGTTTACTGTGAAGGTGATATATGACCTTGTCATTGTGAAGTATTGTAGTGAGTTGAGAAAACTTTTGTAAAAGGTTGGATCTGGATATGGGGTACCTGAAGCAGTGAGCTTGTGGGACTGGCACATTGGAGTTGGACTATTGTTGGCTTCAGCCATGTGAGCTTTATGCATATATCATCGAGGTATTTACACTGAGTGAGATATAATCCTGAGCTATCCCTGTAGGCTTCAAAACCTAAGAAATATGACAATGATCCAAGAGCTTTCAAGGCAAATTGACATGCAAGATTTGAGAGAAGCTATTAAATTTGAGGTTTGCTACTCCCTGTGATGAGAATTTCATCAACCTAGATGAGAACTAGAGTGATATCCCCTGTATAGAACCTAATAAAATAGAGAAGTTTCTGACAAAGATGGTTGAAAACCCCACTTGGTTAAGGCTCCTTTAAATTTATCATACCATGCCCTATGGGTTTGTTTTAACCCATATAATGTCTTATTTAGCTCGCAAACATGATGGGGTTTGGAGGGATTGATGAAACGTTAGGGCTATTCCATGTAAACTGTCTCTTTAAGGTCACCATGCAAGAATGCATTATTTTTGTCAAGTTGTTGGATATCCCAGCCTTTGCAAACTGCCAAAGTGAGCATAACTCCAAGTGTGCATGGTTTAAGAACAAGGCTGAAAATTTCAAAACAGTTAATCCCAAGTTGTTGTTGAAAACCTTTTGCCACAAGCCTTACCTTGTACCTGTTTACACTACCATCTGAGTTGTGTTTTACTTTAAAAACCCATTTGTTTTCACCACAGATTGATTTGGAGAAGGAGGGACCAGAGTCTAAGTGTAGTTGGCGATGAGAACTAGTCTTGGACCTAGTAAGCATTGTGTGCATTGAATTCACATTGGTAATCTTGGGAGGTAGTAGGAGTGGAGATGGAAATTGTGAAATTGAAGGTGAGTTACAAAAGGGAACAATGTTAGTTGGAGAACTATAAGTTGGGGACATGGAACTGGAATAAGAAAGAGAGGGTGAGATATTACATGTTTGTTGAGCTTGAGTAGTTGATGTTGATGAAGAGAAAGTTTCAAGAGAAGGTGATGCTGCAAGGTGTTGAGTGTGAAGAGCTTGAGTAGTTGCACCATTACTTGAAACCTGAAAATGGTTAGATTGCAGAGAAGGGAGAACAAGTAAAGGTTGAAGGGTGGACTCACATGGAGTAACAATTTCAGTTAATTATGTATAGAGGTAAACATTTTGATTGAAGGTGACACTCTTGGATATGTAAACTCTATTTGATTTTGGTTCTGAGCATAGATATCTTTTGTGTGATGGACTGTACCCTAGGAAAACACACTTTTTGGTATGAAAATCAAGTTTGACATTGTTGTATGCTCTGAGAAAGGGAAAATAGCAGCATCCAAACACTCTAGATGATCATATTTAGGTTTTTGGCCAAATAATTTTTCATATGGACTTATGTTTGACAATGTGGGTGTAGGCAAGATGTTAATTAGATATGTGGCAGTTGAGAATGCTTCCCACCAGAATTTCATTGGGATTTTAGATTGAGCTAGTAAAGCAAGTCCCTTTTCTGTGATATCCCTGTGTTTCCTTTCAATCCTGCCATTTTGTGCATGTGTATGTGGGCAAGGATGTCTGAAAATTATGCCAAGTTGTTTAAAGATGGATGAAAAAGGTCTAAACTCCACTCATCATTCACTTTGGACACATTTTATCTTTGTGTTAAACTGTCTTTCAACATATGCATGAAACTGAATAATTGTGTCTTTCACTTCTTCTTTAATTTTTAAAGGAAATATCCATGTGATTCTTGTATGATCATCAAGTATGCTTAGATAGTACCTATAACCAGAGTAGATAAGGTGGGAGCTGGTCCCCAAACATCAGTGTGCAACAAAGAAAATGGTGAGGTAGCATTAGTATTAGAAATTGTAAAAGTGGACTGATGTGCCTTACCTAACATGCAAGCATCACATAATGATAAGACACTAGGAATGACATTCAACACTCTAAAAGACTTAAAAATTTGACTCAAAATAGGAATAGATGGGTGACCTAATCTTTGATGCCAAACATTTATCTTATTTACAGGAACATAAGCTAGAAAACTAAACAGCTTAGTGACAGAGGCGTGATCTTGAGATGTATTGCTTGGATTGAGTGGAAAGTGGTAGAGTCCCTCACGTAGAACACCCTGCAGAAGCACTTTGATCGAAATATTATCATTCACAAGGAAACAAATATCATCAAACTCAACTACTACAGGATTATCTATGGTAAGTTTAGAAATGCTTAATAGAATTTTAGTAGCATAAGGAACATATATTATTTGATCTAAAGTGAGGGAGAAAAAATTATCAAATGTGGGTAACACACTTTTACCAATGTGAGTGATGTCCATATGCTTGCCATTGCCTACCATAACCTTGTCCTTGCCTTTGTAGTCTCCTTTGATGGACAAGTTGGCTAAGTCAGATGTGATATGGTGGTTTACACCACTATCCAGGTACTATGGGTTATCCTCAGAGTGACTTGTTGATGCTGTGAAAGCATTTAGGGCTCTTTGAATGTTACCATGACTTGGAGAGTATGATTGAGAGAGCTAGGACCAAAGGTGTGAGACATGTTTGAGTTGGTTTGGTTGGTCTTAGTTGCTTGGAAGTTCTGATCAAACCTTCTAAAATAGGTGGATGCGTAGTGGCCAGGCCTTCGACATATTTGACACATTGGCCTGTTACCTTCTCTTCCTCTCCCTCGACCTCTTCCTATGGTATTGGTACTGTTGTTCCTTTGTCCAGATTGACTCGTATAGGGTGAATATGGTGGTCTTCGTTGCTGAAAATTAGCGAGGTGAGCTGTTATGTTGAGAGTTTCAGTAAAGTTGTTGTCGAGTAACTGCTCTATTCTCATTTCATGGCTTTGGAGCATGAATTGAGCTTCTTGTAAGGAGACAGAATCACCCCAGAGAGGTGAGGTTGACCACAACTGGATCATACTCGGACCCTAAGCCTCCTAGAATGTAAAGAAGCCAGTCTTCATCAGTGATAAGTTGGTCTGTGCTAGATAAGCTATATGCTATTGACCTCATTTTGAGAACATAATCATTGATGGACATGGCTCCCTTTTTTATTGTTTGCAAATGAAACCTGAGTTGAAGGGTTCTTGTCTTTGATCGAGAAGTGAAAATCTGCTCTAATGTTCTCCAGACTTCACTTGAGCTTGTGCAATTTACAACATGCCCAAACATAACTTCTGTGATTGAAGCTAACAGCCAACTAAGTAAGTGTTTGTCAGTCCTACGCCAGTTATTGAACTCGAGATTGATAATGTAGGGCGATTCAGTCTTTGGAATAACATTGGGACTGTTTAAGGTAGTAATGAATGGATTTGGGATAAATTCATCTGGGAGAGTTTTTGTGCCAAGAAGAGTTCTAAATCAAAGGCTCTTACTATGGACAATATTTGTGATTTCCAAAATGTATAGTTATTTTGATCTAACTGAATTGATATGGTCACCATATTTGCAGGTAACATGCTTGGCAGAGTAGGCAATGACTGATTAAGAAAAGGGATGATAATTGACAGAAGGATGAGGAATTACTTGGGAAGGAGGAGGAAAAACATTTGTTTTTGCTACAGTATAAATTGCAAGAGTCTCTGTTGCGATGACATTTGGATTCCCAGTGCTCTGTTTTTCGAGCTTGATGTAAGATCTATTGGCGAAAACACAGATTGGGCAAATGGCTCCGATAACAAGTTGAACTTTGAGTGAATGTTGATAAAATGATTTTTTGTATATTAATTCACTATATTTTCAAGGAAGAGCTACATTTTAAATACTGAAAGAAGGAAAGAGAAAGAGCTGAGTTGGTTATATAAAATGACAAAAAGAATGAAATAATATTTTCTGTTGAGGACATTTTCATGTAGGAGAGAAGCAAGCTTCACGTGAGGCTGATGAAGGCAATCCAATGCCTAACGATGATTGGAGAGGAGAGTTCCAATGAGCTCGTGCTCCCTAGAGAATTAGTTAGCCATGTAAGTTCTTCTTCAGCCACTAATTTCTTGCCGTCTGGATGGGGATTTGGGTTGCTTTGCACAGTCTTTGGTTTGCAAGATATCCGTCGTGGTTTCTTGTAATTGAGCCAACTGTGTTGTGAGTTTAACAAGTTGTGACCACGAATTGAATGTATAGATAAGATTCCTTCAATTTCTTCCATATCTTATTTCTTTCACATTTTTCTTCCCTAAACTATTATAATATATACATAAAATAATATACTTTGTGGGTCATTTGTGATGTAGATTAATATAGATTCATAATCTTTGTTTTTTTCATTTATAGCCAAATTCTTGAATCTATCTATATTTTCATCTTATAAACTTTTACTAATAAAGAGTTGCGTTTTACTGTTACATAATTATAGCTCTGCACAATCTCATATACATAACAATATCTTAGCATTTTTTATTTCAATTTCTTAGTTCATTCATTTTAATTGCTTTTGTATTTTCTAATACTTTTGTATTTTTTTCTAAAAACTTTTTACTTTTAGATATGTATTTTTATATTTATGTTTACAATAAACTTATATGTACCAGATATTGTACACATCCGTGCGGGTATCTCCTTAATTACAGTAAATATATAAACTTTAGCTTTTTAAAAGTTAATAATACTAAACTGAAAAATTAAATGGTATAAATACCAAATAAACATACTTGAACCCTTAATTTTTAATATGCGAGAAAAAGAATGTTCATTGTTTCAACTATTTGTTGATGACTCATAAATAACACTCAAATGTGATTTTATGATCATTGTTCCAGCTATTGCACGAAGTATCTCACGTTGTATAAACTTGTATTCACATAAGAAATGTAAAAACAAAAAAAGGTTAAAATTAAATTTTGCTATCATTAGGGTAAAAATATTAGGAATGACGGCCATCATGTGATTCTCCGTGTTTTACACATTTATGCACGCAGCTTAAACATTTATTTTCTTGATGCATCATAAGTGTCTATGCATTCCCCCACAATTCATTTAACTCCTCAATTAATGGTGCTAAATATACATCAGTATTATTGTCAAGAAGTTTGGGTCCAACAATGATTAATGAAAGAATGAAATTAGATTGCTTCATGCACATCCTCGGAGGTAACTTGTATGGAATTAAAAAGCACAAGCCATGTACAATGACTACTACTCATATTCCCATATGAGTTAAACTCGTCAGTAGGTAAGCCAAGTCTAAAATTACGTGGCTCTAGAGCAAAATTAACATATCTTAACAACCATCTTTAGTGCGTTTATCATGATGTCATCTTATACTTTCTGCTATTTATATGACATGTATAACCTTTTCAATCTTGTTTTTAGAGGAAAATGATGCAACATCTTAGGTGGTATCTTGCTTATTTTCTTTTTTCTATGAGTTCTCAATGAAGATCCAATACCATTCTCAATGTTGACCCACCTTGAAGTACCACCACAAGTTCTACATGATTGATCGTTAACATTATTTTTCCAATGCAACATGGAGTCATTCGGACATGCGTGTATTTTCTCATACCCAAGACCTAACATTTTAATGAGCTTTTTCGCTTCATAAAATGTCTCTGGAAGACAAACACCTTATGGATAAGAATCACACAATAAATACAGAAGCACAGTCAAAGATTTATCACACCATTGATAGAGACATTTAATATGATATAAATGCTCTATAAATGATATCTTTGAGGATTTTTGACATCCATGAATGACTGGTTACTATCTCTAACCGAATCATAAAAATCTCGAGCTTCCGAATTAGGTTCAACATCATTGTCTTGCTGCTCATAATTATTTCTACAACCCAGTTGTTCATAATCATCCTCAACTATATTTGTTTCTTGTGATGGAATATAGTTTATATCTCCTACATTACCTATCTCAAAAGCACCATGCAATAATTGGAACCTTCTAATACACGTGACATTATTGGGTTTACATATCGTTCTTCATTTATTTGAAATTAAAGGATACTATCCAAAATAGTTTCCCCATGAAACACCAAACGAATATGACTTTTAGCAAATTCATTACGAATGAAGTGATCATAGACAAATTGTTACCAATCCACAAACCATTTTCGCATTTTTTCCATGAATAATTCATGTTTCCATCTTCAGACGCCGTCTCCAAAGTAAATTTAAGAAACTCACTTACCCCGTTTAAATATTCTTGACTAAATCTTAATTTTTGAATCCAACCATTGTCCATTGTAATTGTATTTATGGATATATTCATTTATAACAATAAACTTATCATATTTCTTTATTACAATATCCAAATAAATCACAATCAATTAACACCAAGAAAAAAATTACGAAATCCTAAACTCACTAAAAATTCCCCAAAAGAAAGAAATGAAAGTTTTAAACTTATTAAAATCTATACATACTTCATCATCATCCACTCATTTTCCTCCTAAACTCAATTAGTACCACTAATTAGATCCAAATCAATAAAATATTAGCTAAACAATGTCTAATCTAAAAGGTAAGGGAAAAATGAAATCTATAATCTTCAAACAAAAAAAATCACATTTAGCTAATGATTATGTATGAAAAATAGTTCACAACCATGAATGAACCCCTAGAACAAAATATTAATAACCTTTATAAAATAAAAAACAAATTTTTTATACTTGAAAAAAAAACTTACCTCTAAGGTTTTGATGGAGACCAAACAGAGAGAGAAATCCACGGATAAGAGAGCTACCGGAGATGAGAGCACCAGCGGAGAGAGGGGGAGACACCGGCGGAGAGAGAGAGAAATGTAGTGAGAGAGAGGTGAGGGAGAGGAGAGTTTGAGAGAGAGAGAAGGGTGCGGGTATGCTCTAATGGCAGGCCTCGCGTAGGTTAAGGGTGATATAACCCCTAACCCGAAACGACGCCGTTTCGAATTGAAAAAAATTTGGAAGCTATATCGGTAGTTCTGAAACCGCCAAGATAGCTTAAAAAAGGCCGGTATAAATGTTAGATAACCTATACTGATGGTTTTTTCAGCCGCTGTAAGTCGCAAAACCGCCAGTACCTTCGCCGGAAAATAACTGCTAGGAAAACCTATTTTCTGATAGTGATTTTTACTAAAAAATGACGTATACGTCACTCATTAAGAAAGATAGTCACATTGTGACCGATCCTCCTAATAACCTCTCCCCATTAAGAGGTAATATATATAATATAGATTTGGGGGACACTTTAGTCACTCAATTTTAAAACGTTGAACACGTTCGTTCCTCAACTTTAAAAGTGAAAACTTTCATCTCTCAACTTTAAAATCATTTCCCTCTTTGTCCAAAAATTAACCACTCGTAGTAACCTCTAACAATGGCTAATTTTTGGACCTAAAGGTAAATTATTTTAAAGTTGAAAGAACGTATTTACTCCTAAAATTGAAGGACTAAATTGTCTATTGCCCCAACGTTCAAGGGCGCCCGAGACTTTTGCCCTCAGTTCATTGTTTCAAGATTTGATTTTTTGTGTGCAATCAATTCAGAAGATCATATGCTGATGTTAAAATTAACTACTTAACTTGACTTGTATAAGAAAACTTCTAAAAGATGGAAGAGAATTTCCTTATATTGATCCATTGATAAAAATTGAAAACTAAAGCATAAACCTAATAATTATGGGGATAAGAAAATGTCATTCTAATAAGATTCGAATAACTTGTTGTAGGTAGCGATGGAACAAGATACTTTCATAAATCAATAATTCAATGAAATTAGAACGAATACAACTTAAATGCAACAGAGACGATTACAATGAAAATAATTAGAATTCTTACACGGAAATTTAGAAATAAATAGAGAAATTAAATACAACTAAAATTTCAATAATTAAAGCAGAAATATGTGAAGATCGAGGATTGCTAGTAAGAAATGCCATAAAGACAATAATCGTCCTCCACATGATGCTTGGAGACTACGACGAACCGCTTCTGCAGGATATAACGATCTATGTTTGGGTATAGCAACCACTAACTCAGACTCTCTTAGAACTCTCTATATATCTCTCTCTCAATATGCATATGTTTGATGACGGCAATGAAAATGAGATTTTATGATGGCGATAAAAACTGAAGTCACTAATGATGATCAAAACCAAATTTTCTTATGTGCTCACACATTGCCTTTATTTAAAACGTGGGCAGCTTGTGGAGCAAGTAACAAAAATTGGTTAGTGCTGATAAGGTAATGCACGAAATTGGGGATATTTGAGATAAGCACGAATTAGTGCCGATAAAGTCTAATTATCTTCTACAGATAATCCGGGAGATATTTATTTAGCTTTGACAAATTCAAAGCTTCAAGTAATAATCAAAAGAAATTTTATCCAAAAAATAATTCTTTGACCCGGACCGGACCGGACTGGACCCGAGCTAGCGGCACGTGCGTGTGAGGGGAGGACCATGTGCCATCTAGGTCCTCCATTCCCCCCAAAATGTGGGGTGCCCTTTGGGGCTAACCCCAAAGCATGAAAGTTGAGTTTATAAACTCAATATTTTTTACTTGAGTTTCCAATGTGGAACTAAATCCCACTCAATTTTACATCACACACTTTCATTCACATTTTTTTAACTTCTCTTTCTTTTATTATCTCCAACATAGCTATCCTAATTCTAATAGGATTTAAATTACTAAAAATACCTAACAAGAAACCTATACTTACAAACCCTCAATGAAAGGGCATAATGGTACCAATGGTACAGACGCTTGGATCACTCACATAAGATCCACAAGGGGTTTGTAAAAACTATTTTTAAAAATTCTTTTATTAAAAGACGTGTAGAGAAAAATTTATTTGGATGATTGTGGTGAAAAATTATTTTATGATTTTTAAAGGAAAAATTAGGTTTATGAGTCATTAGGTTTTAGAAAATGACCTAAAAGTTTCTTATTTACACAAATGATTAAAAAAAATTTCCTCTTTCTCCCTTCGTCCCTCCGTCTTCTCCATTCATCTCTACATATTTTTTCTCTCCCCTTATCTCTGAAGAAATTTAAGATCTAGAAAAGGAAAGAACAGAACATTGGAGAAGCAGAGAAGAAAGAAAGCCAAGAAGAAGAAGAGAAGGAAATATGTGAAATTCTCATTAACCAAAACCAAAAGAGAACCAGTTATTCAAAAATAATGAGAAGCCAAAACTAGACAAACAGAAAGAAGGAGCTAAAGATAAAAATGCCCCTTAACAAAGAAGCCATCTCAACTAATCACTTAATAGTCTCTGCATCTTTTTTCTGTCCCTTCATCTTCATCTTCTCCCTTCGTATTCTTTGCTTCTTTCTTCTCTGCCTCTTTCTTCTTTCTCTTCTCCATTCGTCTTCTCCCTTCGTCGCTCTCTCCCTTTGTGGTCTTTTTTCTGGTTTGGTGTGTTTTTTTATTTTTGATTTTGTAGATTTCTCATCAATTTGTTGTATGATTTTTTGATCTTGTGGCTTGATTTCCGGGATTCTAGTGAGAGGGGTGAAGAAGAGAATGAGGAGACATGTTTGTGTGTGGGAAGATGTTGTGATGTATGATTATAATGGATGATATATAAAAATATACTACGATAGAGTGATTGTATATAAATATACCATAGTATATCACAGATGATATATACAAATATACTAAAAAATACTACGATATATTGATGGTATATTAAAATATACTATAATATTATATATACCATGACATATTTTTATATATCATAGTACACCTGAACATAAATATTTCCCAGTTTTATAAAAAAAATTGGTAGTTAGAAAAAACCGATCATTCGTGCAAATAGAATTTTTTTGTCATTCTCTTCTTTATTGTTTAAAAATGGAGCATTTTTAAGTAAAAGAGGTTTGGATCAATGATTTTAATTTTAAATTTTAAAATATGATTTTAAATTTTAAAATATGATTTTAAATTTTTATTACATTCACATTACCAAAAAATCACTTATTTAATCTGAACAAATTACATATTAAATTTTTAAGTTTAAAATTCATCCTATTTTAGTTTAGAAACCAACCCAAATTCACGCCATTTTAATTTACACATAATGCAAATCATCAAAATTCACCTAATTTTAATTCACATCACGTGAGCACCCCGAGTTTATCTAATTTTTATCACATAATTATCCACAATTTACTAAATTTTAATTTACACCCCCTCTCTCCCCTCATCACACAACAACACCCCCACTCATCACATCACACATCCACTCACTCACCTCCACATCACACTAATCTCATTTTCATTTTTCATCTCTTTCATACCCAACATCACAATAGTCATTTCTTCAAAACTCATTACCGTCCATTCTCATAGCAGGAAGGTGTACACTATCAAAGGAGTTGGGGAACAGAGCCAAAAAGACAAAGTGGAAAGTCTTCAAGACTCTGTTCAGAGAAAACAGAGTGAACATGGGTTTGAGAATGAGAAGAAAAGAGTGGGGTTTTCATTTGAGGCAGTAGAGGGTGTAGTGGCGAGCGTGAGAAGGGATTGAGAGTGTGCTTCTTGTTGTATCATATCAAAGAGGAGTGACTTTAGTTTCCAAAAAAGAAAAGAAAAAGAAACAAAGAGTGACTTTAAAAACAAAGAGAAGAGTGGGTTTTCCAAAGCTGTTTCTGTTTTGGTTTTTTCCCCATATACATACCCAAACGAATTTCGTGCAAAATGGGAAAATCTTGACTTTTACAGAAAGTTATTCGATAACTGGCCTAAATATTAAATAATATTTTTAGTAATTAAACGATGTATAAATAATTTATAAATTAATTTGTCAGAGTATTTAATAAATCATAAAATATTATCTTATTTGATTAATACATGATTTGATCACTAAAAATTTATCTTATTAATAATTAACACATGATTTGATCAATTATTTAATATGCGTAGACTCTTGTCCTTCTACATTAGGTAATCAGCGACTTCAAAAGCAATCCACCAGGTAGGGGACTCCAGGGACTTTGTTGCTAATTCATAAATAGAATCAACTAACATATCAATATAGGCGATGCATGATGCTAACAAGTCACAATAATGTTATATGAGTGACAATTTCAAATTGACCAAATCCTCAAACACAGGTGTATTTCTTTTATGATTCAAAGGAAGGAAAAAAGAAAGCGTTGCAGTCGGTCATCTTGAGTCCTTTCAACTTTCAAGCTTTTTTCGCCACAACACAGACATATTTACATACATGAACACCAGAGATCGTCTAAGAAGATAATTTATGCAAACAACAGAACGCCATGAACATTGTAAAATCAACAAGGAAACTGAAAAGCTGAAATCAAGTAAAGCATTGGTATTTTTAACTGATATGAAATTCTCCACTTGCTTGTGCTTCCTTGACTCTTTTTTCATACTCTTCCTCCTCTTCTTCTCCTTCTCCTTCATCATCATCTTCTGCCTCATCTTTACTTCCTCCATCTTCCTTTGTGTCACCATAACCCTCTCCTACCCATCCAAAGCTTCCGATTGATCGGGAAGTTCGAGCAGGATTCTTCGCCTCTTCCACGATTTTCATGATATCTTCTACACTTTGGCAGGAGAAACTTGGGCTTTCCTTCTTGTAGTAGAGGGTTTGTGCTGCTTCCGTCAGTTCTCTTGGTAAGTTCTTTAGAAACCACGGGTGGTTTTTAATTTCTTTAATCGTGATCCTCTGAAAGTTAGCAACAACGTTAATATTTTGGAATTTAGGTAGCAAAAAACAGATCACTTAAATAACGATACAACTATATAAGTAAACGCTTTCTCCACGGGAATATTGTTTCCTCAGCAAAATAAATCTAACACCATGGTGTATGAAAGAGTAATTATAGACCGATTAAGTTATGAACCAAGTTTAATTGATCAAGTGATGTGTCATTCATTTAGAGGCTGTGTTGCAAATCATTTTAATGACTGATAAACATTAACTTATGAATGAATGACCCATCACTTAATCATTTAAAACTTTGTTTTATAACTTAATCAATCTAGAATTTCTCTTAAGTTTAGAATAACAGCATAACACTCCATAAATCTTAAGTTTCTTTAAAGCTATTTTTGGATCTTGAAAAATAGAAAGCAAAGAAGAATGAGAGGAAAAGCATGTGGAATTAGAGGAAAATGGAAGAACATTATTTTAACATAGAAAAATTCATTAATATCATTTTTATTCTCTACATATTCGAAATATCCCAAAGAGTGGAAATGCAATCCTTCACAATTTTATTTCCTTTCCCTCTGAAAATCCAAGTTCCAAACATAGCCTAAAAGAAGATGAGTAACTACAAGGAAACTACTGAAATTTATGAAGAAGAGCAAAAAGTGGAGGGATAAAACGACATGTTAACTAAAACTTCTACAAACGAGCAATTTTTAGTGGCATAATTAGTCTATAGACTCCGTAAATTAGACAAAATTCAGGTCTTGAGATGATAAGGTAAATGACAAATCTTAGACAAGTTTAGCAACCTCATTATAAGTAGTACCTTTGCCGGATTCGCAACGAATAAGCGAGAAAGGAGATGTCTACAATCTTGAGATATGTGAACATAGTCCGGAATCTTGTATTGGACAGCCATTATTCGCTGCACAATAATGATGTGAACTTGTAAAGAGCTAAATATGACAAAATGTTCAAGATTTAAGAGTAAGGTTTAAAAGAAGGTTGAATTACGTTAATAGTTTTCCTGAAATTCTTCGGGTCTTCTTGGTCTTCAAAAGGGTATGCTCCAACCAGCATAACGTAAAGAGTCACCCCACATGACCATACATCTGCCAACTGAAAAAGCAACAGAAACCAAATTATCGAAAACATGCAAAGTGCTCCATATTCACGTCATCCTATTCACGAAGGACAGATTAGACAAGGTTTCTTTATTAGTTGCTTTGGATGCCTCGTGCATATATGGACTTGAGGTAATAAGATCAAATATGTTTTACGGGAGTTAGTATATGTTCGTCTCATTCCCCATCAATTGCAGATGAAGAAAACCATATACAAAAGTGAAGTCAGCATTCGCTATATCAAAGAGAGAGAGGGTGACAGATTAAATAGAATAACGTCAGCAACTAATCCTTGGGCTCTTAGAAATCTACATGGATGTCATGCGCTGTTTATAATCCAAGAGGAGGAAGAAAAAATAAGAAAGAAAAAAGAACGCGATGGTACCTTGCCGTCATACTCTCTTCTGGAAAGAACCTCGGGTGCAATATAAGCAGGAGTTCCGACAGTTGATTTGGGCCTTGAATGAAGCAGTGATGACTATAACGGCAAAGCTCATCAGTATAATTTTCAACATCGCATAAAACATCAAAATCAACTCAGCATACCTTGGAATAACCAAAATCACAGATTTTCAGGCGTGGGGCAGGGCTTCCGTCGAGTAAGGTATTCTCAAGCTTCAAATCTCTATGACATATTTGCTGCACAACAATACATATAATATGGATTGTTAATCAAACAAGGGAAGAAACAGACAATATGGTAAGAAAAGGATACCAATTTTTAATCTCTTTACCATAGAATGGCAGTAGCTGACTCCTGAAATGAGCTGCTGGAAGAAATACCTTGCCTGAAATATAAGAGAAGCAAAAGAAAATATTGCTCGGTTGCCTTAGAATGAAGTGAAAGACTGGGAAAAAAAGTTGCATTAGAATGAATACTTCAAATCAAGGACGATTAATTTTCTTTCTTGAAGTTATAGCTCGGATAACCTCGCAAGTACGACAGAGAAAGAATTGAAAAATGAATAAAGGTACGATGAGATACAAGCGAACTATGAAAAAATTGGAAATTTTGAGCATCTTATTTGATATGTGATAGTTAATACTCATAAACAATATAAATGCAACATACACGTTTATCATCTTTGCTGATTATGTTTTGAGAAAACGATCCATGTAAGCCAAGTAGATTGAGTCAGCGAAGCGGAAATTTTGAACTTGAATGATTTATTCTCATGAAGAAACATGGACATTGCAAAGTTGCACAAAAAGATTAGCATTCACCCAACAGACAGTGACAAACCTCATCTTCACTGAATCTTCCAGCGTTGCAAATTCGCTCAAAAAGCTCTCCACCCGCCGCATACTCCATCACTATAGCAAGATGAGTAGGAGTCAAAACCACCTGTATATCCAAACTACAAATTAACTGAAAAGATTACTAGAACTCGCATACTCCATCACTATAGCAAGATGAGTAGGAGTCAAAACCACTTGTATATCCAAACTCCAAATTAACTGAAAAGATTACTAGAATTCACATCTTATTATTTGAACACAAGCTTATTTGTTACAAACTATATATATTCACCTCCTTGAACCGAATTATGTTCGGATGGAGAAGTGATCTGTGGTTTATGATCTCCCGGGCTACATTCTCATCAATCTTCACCCAAACAAAGAGAAAATTAGTTCATATTGAATATTATTATTCCACACATATTCATTAATTTAGTCTTATTTCTTTTTGTATTTCTGCAAATTTGAATGAAAAGCTGTCTTCCAAAAATCCAAAATAATCAATATACGTAAACAAGCACGATTAACAAATTTAATTCAAAGGGCTGTAATATATTAACCTTGCGGCCGCGCTCGATGTATTTCATGGCGACGAGCTGTTTGGTCACTTTGTTCCTCATAAGTCTAGCAACACCGAAATTGCCAGATCCTATATCCTTAACAAGCTCGTACTGTTCCATTTCTACGGCTCAGTCTATTCCAATTAAGAAACACAGGAACTTGAACTTCAACAGCTGCAGAAGCAGCAACAACAGTGCCAAATTCAATTTCACCTTCGGCTGCGTCCAATCTACAATCAAAACCCACACATCAACACGACATAATCAAGAATTAAGTATAATAGTAAAGCGCGGAAAACAAGGCATTTTCTTCCTACCTTTGAACAGAGAAAGTTGCTTGTTCTTCTTCTTCTTCTTCTTTATCTTTATTATTGATGAAAGGAGGAAGTGAGAGAAGGGGTTGTGGGAGAGATTTGAATTTTCTGAATTAAAAGGAGAAATTCAGAAAATCTGGAGGAATGGGAATCTCTGCGGGGGTTTGAGAGGAGAGAGAATCTGAAACAGTAGGTTCATGTGATGAAGGAATTGAAGAATGTTCTGTAAAGAGAGAAACAAGCTGTTACGTTTGCTTTTGTGTGTTTGTACGTATTTGACACTGCTTGCTTTATCAATTAACTGAAGAAGTGGCAGCTTCAAAAGCAATAATAAATAACTTAATTGACTCTTGTCGGAGTTGTTTTAGCAGCCAAAAGAGTAGATCAAAGAACAATAATGTATGAATTTAACTCTGAAGAAGAAACAAACGATGATTTTAGTTTTTTCTTAAGTCTTACTCAAACAAATTTCTGCTGAATTTTGTCTATGTTAGACTATAATTTAATTTTAATATTTTCTGAGAGAATGTTCTAGTAAGTGTTAATCTCAACGCCACACTTACAACTGCTTAACACTCACTCTAAATCAATCAGCGGCTCTAGTGAGAGTGGTTATCCTTGAGGATTTCATCCTAATCACCAAATAAGCGGAATTTTTTTGCACTCTAAATAAGCTACATGTGAGCGGGACTAAATAGAAAATAGAGATGGAGTTGGTATTTTTCCTTCACTGTTTAAGTGGGAGTAATTATTGATTATGAAGAAGATGTTAAGCTTGAAGAGATGTCCTTAAAAAATGTTTAAAATTAAAAGTGTGTATGTGATATTAACTCAATTAAAATCTTATATTAAAAACTTGTGCTGAATAAAAATATTTCTCATTTCTTAACCAAATTTTGTGCATTATAATTTAGAAGTTCCTTTTTCACGTACACCAATTTCTAAATAGAAATCATTTTACCACGTTTCCTTGACGTGATATCAAAGTTAGGGAATAAAATCTTAGGTACACTGAAGAATGATCTTATGTGCTGCTGTATTTTATGATAACAATTATTAGAATTGCCTCTTCCATGTATAAGAGAGAGAAGGGAAGGGGAGTTTATCCATGTTCCAGTAATTATGAAATCTAATGGTAACATTCAAACAAAGCTAGTATTTATCGGATCGGGACTTTTTATCGTTGGCTTTCGAGATAATTTGATTACTTTGGACCGTTGATTACTAAATTAAGAGAACGACAGAACAACTGTGAGATTATATTCTCTAATTTAAAGACAAATTGAAAAGGATGGAAAGGAGGGAATGAGATTCTCAGCCGTTATATTTGGGTCAATAGAGAGCGGTGGTAGAATTGAAGCTGTTCGACCTGAACTGGACCACTCATATTATAACAATTGGAAAAACTAATCAACAAAAGATTAAAACTATTTGTTCTTTTCTTTTTTCAATGAGAGTAGATCTGGAAGCCGAAAACAATTATGACAGTTCAAACCTGTCAACTGCTGAGAATTCATCTTCGAAAAAATATGTCTCAAGATACAAATAGTTTTGTTAACAAAGATAAAACATGCACGCTGACCTAAAATAAAACAGTCACATAGGTCCAATACTAAGTACGATGTGTGTCATCAAACGCACATCAGTAATCAATGCCTATCACTTCATGTCAAAGGTCGCCTCCCTTCTGTCCAATCGAAGACAAACTTCGTGTCTTGTTAGACTTCCTCAGCACGCCTCCGAGAGACTTATTCTACACGCTTCCTCCCACCCGAAAATCATGTATAAATACATCTACCAATAAACAGAAGATGTATGTATTCTGTCCCCTAAGGAAATTATGTTAAAATATCAACTAAATACTGACTTAGACATCGGAGACTCTTCGACGAAGAAACCACCCTCAATTCTTTTCGTCGTTAGAGTTCCTTGTATTTGTTGTGCAGATTTCAGGCTGAGAGGATCCATACGTGGAGAAGAGATTACATGCCACCTCACAGTTGAATTTTTCAGTATCAACCACTGACGCTGTTTATGGGGGAAGATTGTAAAGCCATTCTAGTTTAAAGCATTTGAAACCCTTTCACTCTCGCAAAGAGAGGACGAGTTTGGCACCCTAGCTGACAAAGTCCGGGATGAGAGGGAGGACTCACCCTTTTCCCTGACGGAGGAAGGACCTTATGCTGTCATAGGCATGCCAACTATCATTTGGATCATGACGGTCTCTTGCACGGGAATGATCCTCCCACATGATTCAAAGGCTCGCTAGCAAAGCCATCACGCACTCACAGAATCTTAGGGGAAAGCTATCCCTGAGAAAGTAAGGCGACTCCCTAACTTAAAGGAATTGTCACCCCTTGAAAAAACCGAGGCCAAGAGCTATCTTTTTGTAAGGTTTTGGTTAAGGTCATTCTAGGAGGATAGAGGAGGAGAACAAGGCCGCCAAAGAGTGAACGAAGTAAAAGACCCCTAAAGGATCCTCCCTAGGTTAGTATGTGAGCAACTACGAAAGATGGAAGAAAATATTGGTGGGACACCCTCCATTTTACTCCTTGGTGCCTTTTTTTTTCACCAGTAATTTTTCAAAGCTCCAACTTAGGCGAAGGGAAATCATGTTGCACAGATAAAAGGATTTGGGAACATTCCCAGTTGAAATATAGAGCCCTACACCAGTCCTCCGCCACGGGTGAAATGGGAATCTGGGCTCCTAGCTCCCAAGTCCCGTTTCAGGTGAAACGAAAGGTTGGGCCAAAACTAGTACATGGGCTCGTGAACATAGTTGGGACATGAAGCCCTGGTGAGAGGGTAAGAACGGTCACGAGACCCCTTGCTCCGATCTTAGGTAGAACCAGGCTTTTCACGGGGAAATACACGAGCATGTTCCTCCCAAGCCCCTGTATAAAGTGGATAAACCCACAGGAAATGAGCTCGCAGCTGGTGCACTGCCCGAGGAATAACCCTCGGGAGGAACTCGAAGGCCTGGGGTAGTTAATCTCTCTCCCACCAGAATACTAAAAAAAACGGCTCATGACAAGTCGACACTTGCCCCTGAGCAGAATGAGAAGCTCAAGTGCTATTGCCATCAAGGCAAATATGACGCTCGGAAAGGGGAATGCCCCAATAAGAGATGAAGAGCAACAACTCAGGAAATAAGAGGTCTGATCACCTATAGCTCTCCACTTCAATTTTCCCCCAGCTAGAGAAGAAGAAATAGTCTTATCTTGAAATGGTCAAACGCCAAGTATTATGTACTTAGCAATGTTTATCAAATAAAAGGAAACGATCGACTCTTCTACAAAGTATGATAGAGGATTAAAAAGTGATGACTGGCGTGGTGCTTAGCCCGCCAGTCAAGTTTAAAAAGTGATGACTGACGTCGTGCTCTTAGTCCGTCAGTCGTGATTAAAAAGTGATGACTGACGTGGTGTTCTAGCCTGTCACTCAGGATTAAAAAGTGATGATTAGCGTGGTGCTCAAGTCCGTTAATCAGAATTAAAAAGTGATGACTGGCGTGGTGTTCTAGCTCGTCAATTGAGATTAAAAAGTGATGATTAACATGGTGCTCAAGCCCGTTAATCGGAATTAAAAAGTAATGGTTGGCGTGGTGCTTATGGTTGCCAGTCAGGATTAAAAAGTGATGACTAACGTGGTGCTAAAGCTTGTCAGTTGGGATTAAAAAGTGATGACTGGCATGGTGCTCTAGCCCGCCAGTCAAGATTAAAAAGTGAAGATTGGCATGGTGCTCTACCCCACCAGTCGGGATTAAACAGTGATGATTTACGTGGTACTTTAGCCCGCCAGTCGAGATTAAAAAGTGATGACTAGAGTGATGTTCTAGCCCATCAGTCAAGATTAAAAAGTGATGTTTATTGAGCACCCCAGCTTGTTAGATGGGATTCAATAATCTAAAAAAGCAGGAACGCCTGGCCATACATCAAGACAAAAAATGATGTCTACCAAGCCCCCCACATTGTCAGACAGGATTCAAGGGTCTAGCCAGAGTAGGCATGCCTGACTAGACATGAAGGAAAGATGTATGTCGAGCATTCATGCTCGCAAACAGGATCAAGGGTCTAGTCGAGTAGACATGTCTGGCTAGACATCAAGGAAAGATGTCTGCCGAACACTCATGCTCACAGATGGGATCAAGGGTCTAGCCAGAGCAGACATGCTTGTTTAACATCAAGGAAAAATGTCTACTAATCACTCATACTCGCATATGGGATCAAGGGTCTAGCCAGAGCAGGCATGCTTGGCTAGACATCAAGGGAAGATGTCTGCCAAACACTTATGCTTGCAGACGGGACCAAGGGTCTAGCCAAAACAGGCATGCCAGAGTAGACATCAAGATAAGCAATGACTATTGAGCACTCATGCCTGTCAGATAGTGTTAAAAGAAAGCTCTAACCACAAAGACAATCTCGACACTAGGGATAAGGATATCTATCAAGCTTTCTAGTTCGTAAGACAAGGATAAGGCTCTTTGATAAGTGCTTCCGCTTAAGGATTTATCTAGAGCAAGAACGCCTGGGTAGGTGATAAAGGAAAGGGCATCTGGGAAAAAACCAAATGAATTTAACTTTCTTTCTAAACCATCAAACCAGGAAAAAGAACAAATAGAAGAGGGCATGCTTGATTAAATGTCAAAAGGTAAACCCCCAAGGTGAGGAAGGTTATCCCAACCTGACCTTCCAGGTGGGAACACACAGAATGCTTCATAAAGGCTCTGCAGGTCTTTACGACCTATGGAAGGGGGCAACCCGTTAGACAAGATCAAGTCCACAAAAAAGATCAAGGCCCTTTAAAGCCCACTCTAGCTCAGGATCACAAAATTAAGTGAGCAAAAGTTAGTAGGGATATAACGCTCGGTATAATAGTCGGAACAACTACACAACTTAGGATAAAGGACTCATCCCACCAAGTTGAAGCTCAACTGAGGAAAAATAAAACTCTATCTAGTTGAGATATGTTCATGACAGGAAATAGGCAAAAACAAAGATAAAAAAGGAGTAAGAGGTAAACTAAGTTTATTTTCATGAATGAACATAGGACTATATGTGCAAGTAAGAGTACAAGAATCTCCTTGGTTGAGGGGGCGAGCCCCTCCTCGGCTAACTTAAAAGTAAAAGACCCCGCCTCCCCACATCTAGAATGGTGGTCGCAAGACCTTCATGACTTCCTTGAACTCCTTTAAGGTCTCGATGATTCCGGTTGCTTTGCTCTTGGGACCTCAATCTGTCCCACTTAAGGATAAAAACGAAAGAAGCCCCCGAAATGAAGAATTATTGTTCTTCCAATGGAATTGGAGGGAAGGACAGTGATTTTAACTCTGTCAAGAAGGCGAGGATGAAGGAAAGAAGAATGATGACTACCTATTTACAGACCTTAAAGGTGGAAACCGTTCATTTAATGGACATTAAAAAGGACCATGATGGGGACTATTGAGGCTATTCTATGACCAATGAGAAAATTTTGAAAGACCAAACGACAGATGAAATGACACGTTGGGAATATGATGTATTGAGGAGTTAGGACTCATAGAATGGTGACCCTCACTCCCAATAGGTTAACGAAATCGAAATGAGGAAAAGGTGAAACGACGCGTGCATGATAAAAATGGTCAGATAGTTAATTCCATTCATTGCAGTCTCCCTGATGAACAAGAGTAAGATGCCCAAGGCAAGTCCTCGACTAGGGGCAACTAATATGTGCATTTTCTTAACCACCAATTATGCAATGACATATATCACACCACATTAGGGAGCTCTCGACATCAGGGAAGGAGTAGAACTGACCTCGTCTTGTCGGTCTCTATGAAGCTCGGGACATACATATCCGAACACATGAAAGGGCAAGAATAAAGTTGACAAAGAGGGCTCGGATAATCCCAAACATAAGGCCATCATTACACGCCGAAAGTAGCTCCCTACAAGTCCAATTGTCATGGAAGAATGTCATACCAGTCTCCAAGATGTCACCTCAAAAGCACATCGACAATTAATGCCTATCACTTCATGTCAAAGGTCGCCTCCCTTCTATCCAATCGAAGACAGACTTCGTGTCATGTGAGGCTTCCTCAGCACGCCTCCGAGAGGTTCTTTGACACGCTTCCTCCCACTCGAAGACCCGGGTATAAATACATCTGCCAATAAATAGAAGAGGTATGCCTTCTCTCCCCTAAGAAAATTATGCCAAAATATCGATCAAATACTAACTTAGGCATCAGAGACTCTTCAACGAGGAAACTACCCCCGGTTCTCTTCGTCTTTAGAGTTCTTTATCTGTGTTGTGGAAATTTTAAGTCGAGAGGATCCCTATATGGAGAGGAGATTGCATGCCACCTCACAGTTGAAGTTTTCGATATCAACAATAGTCATTTAATGAATGCCCAGCAAAATCATTGCTAATAAAACTATTACAAAAGTCTACAACATTGAACCACCATGTAGCAGAGTCTAGAGAATAAGTATGAGAAGTAAGGGCGTCTACAACGTGATTACCTTCCCGGTTAATATGAGAAACATGAAAATCGTAATGATTCCAAGCCGGGTGAATTCTCTATGGTACTTGATTAGATCGTTTGGAAAGTAATTGAACCAAAAAAGTTGAATCACTTTTCAATCATATTTGTTTGTATGTTCTAAGCATAAATGACTGAAAAGTAATTAGCCACTAACTTAAAGGGATAGAAAAACATCATTTTCATAAAAGACCTACAAGTTCGAAATACACCACTACAACCTCCAACACCTAGCCTAAAGAAGCCTCGTCTGTATTTTAATCCAATTTTACAAGGGAGGAGACCATTGAACATGAGAGAGATAACATGAGCTTAGAGGGATGACCATTATGTTTGAAAATTTTCAGAATGGATAGATCTTCCATCGAATTTTACATACTGTCAATATTTAAAATATTACTTTCTTTACTGAGCACCATATAAATGATACAAGCTCTGAAATTGGTCATTTTGTTTTGACAAGTCAGCTTATTCCATGAGTTCAAAATAATGCAGAGCATAGCATACACTGCTGAAATTCATAAAGGCGAAACCTGAGAACTAAAATTCGTATCATAGGTTTTTAAAAGAAAGGATTTTAAATCCAATCGAGACACCATTTTTTTTAAAAGAACTAAAAATCACTTCCCAAAGAGAGGAACCTAAAGCACATCTAAGAAAATTATTATCAGCCGTTTTAGCAAAACACCTATAAAAACTAGATCGAGAAGCCAAAAAGAAAACCTGCTTTACAAAGATTATATTTTGAGAGTAATTTGTTATATATGATTCTCTAAATTAGCATACACCTCGAAGGACGTATAAAAGAATTTCAGACATTCTGATGCCAAGAAACCTCTGAATTAACTTCAAGCGATTGTGAATAAACATCTTTGCAAGAAACATAGTCGTCTTTAGAAATGCTCCAATTAAATAATAGGAGCTTCAAGCCAGTTATCTCGTAAAAAATACGGTTTGATTTATTAACAGAAGAGAAAATATATCTAGAGAAAGGACAATTCAAGCCATCCAAATAATGGATAAGAAGAAAAGAAAACACAAATGAATCTGAAGTAACTTGCTTCCAAGACAACTTTTTAAGTAAAACATTATTAAGGATTTGAATATCTTTAAAACCCAAACCTCCAGAAGAAATAGGCTTGCAATAAGTTTCCATGAAATCCTAAAAACCTTAGGTTCATTACAATTACTTGTCCATAGAAAATTCTGCATCTTTCTATCTCATCAATTTAAGAAGAGAAACTAACCACTTATAGACTATAAAAGAATGAATGAATGAATCAATAATGGTCTGAGTTAATAAGAGCTAAACGATCCGCAAACTTAGAAATAATTTTAACGCAATAGGTTGTTTAGAATAGCTCGTGTAGGTCTACCTTTAAATAAAGGAACACCAAAGTAGCAAAAATGCAAAGTTCCATATGTTATGCCACTTAATTGAAGAAGATGAGAAATACAATTAGAATTCACCCAGCTGCTAAAGTAAATGAAAGCTTTTCCCGATTAACTATTTGACCCGAGAGTGAATCATATAAATTAAAGGCCTCCATGATCATTTTTACATTAGAAACAGTACCCCGACATAAAATAAGTACATATCAGTATAAAGCAAGTGTGGTGGTGCTTGAAAATTAGCTGGAGAATATACCAAATTTACTTTATTCAAGGCGACCAAATGAGAAATATATTTGCTCAAAAGATCTTCAGTGATACAAAAAAGTATAGGGGATAGACCCCCTTGAGGAACCCCTCTAGAACAATCAAAGTAGCCGTCTCGAGAACCATTTGATAAAATAGATAGTCTCAAAGAGGAAGGTGTTGCAGAAGTCTAATTAATAAACTGATCATTAAAACCGAAAGTATGAAGCACCTATTTAATAAGTTCTCAATTCAAAGTATCAAAAGCTTTATGAATATTAATTCAAATGACATTTTGTCCTTCATGTGCTTCAAGATTTCATCACCGTAAATTTCTTATTTTTTTATTAAAAAATACAAATTCAATTATACCTGTAAATTTAATGATAGTGATAATTTATAGTTATAAATATTGAAATTAAAAAAAAATCATTGAATTTTTAATATACACAAAATAAGTCATTTAAAATATATAAATAATTATATAACTAATCATTGAGAGACTTTAAAAATTTAGAAAATGAAAAAAAGATAACAAATGACTTTGAAAATTAATAAAAATAAATTATAATTAATTAATTTTATAACTTTTAAAAATTTAAAAATTTAAAAATTATTTTTATTAGTGAATGAAGTTATTGTAAGATATAAATTTAAAAAAAATATTTTAATAACGGGAGAGAGAATGGAAGTAACTGTCGGGGCATGTGGTCTTTGACACAGTGTAAGTTGGGGGATAAAGACAGCCATGCATAGGGACACATGGAATTGCGTCCATGACCATCTTTCTCTGTCTGCGAAAAGAGCACTGAAAATGGCCAAATACAACTTAGCATGTTTCCACAACTTCAATAAATATAGTAGTGAAGTTGTTGGCTAACTTAATAGCTAGCTTTCCTTTTTAGATCCCATATATACCACTTGCACTTCTATTTCTTATGGTTTTACACACATTCCCTCGCCAACCAATTGAGTTTCTTCATTCTTCCCCTTCCGACATTTCTACTTTACTACTCTATATACTCATATTATGCTGTGTGGATATTAAAAATCATGAAACAAAAATAACTAAAAAGAGTAAAAGTAACGGGGATAAAATTTAGGAAAATTGAAGAAGTAGTAATTGTCTCAAATTTTATCATTATCAAATCTTAGTGTATAAATAGAATATTTGAGGGTTTTTAGAGAACTTTTTGGACGTGGGAGGCAGAGAAAATAGTTTTTTGGAGAGGAAACGAAGGCGGATCAAACTGGGAGATGGATCTCAATTTTAATTTATTCTCAAATCTAGTTTTCTTATATTTTCCTCTATGTCCATAAATATTATTAGGATGATTCTAGTATGTTCTAATTTTCTTATCTAGGGTTACGACATTGCCAAACAATGATTTATATTTTGATTTTCAATTCAATCGATGTTTATTCAGTACTATTGAGTGTTATAATCCGTTCTTAATGCTTGTGATCGACTGGCTAACTATTACATGATTTTGGATTAATTTATGAGACTGAGAAGTGATGATTAAATTTACTCTTTGTTTATAACACCATTAGAATTTCATAAATTAGAGATAGTTATGAATCTAGTATAGCAATTATAATTTCTTGTGCTTAATGAGTTTTAATTTATTTAATCTTGATAGAGATGTGGAATTAGTATTTTCGATTCATTGTTATCGATGCTTGAGAAAGCTTGATAGTTACATTAGAGAAATTCACTGTCAATAATTTGATAAACATTGATTGACTGAGATTTGAAATTTAGAGCATGTTTGGTTTGGTGAAATTCGAAAACCCTAGTACTTTTAACTATTCAAATTTGTATTATTTTATCTTTATCAAATCTTTATCGTTTTAGTTTAGTTAGAATTTTAGCTTAATTAAAACTCCCAACTTTTTCGTCATTCTCAATTAGAATTAAGGATTAGTTGATTTCAATACTTAATATCAATCAATCATGTAGACGATACTCTATTTCATAGAATTTCATCACTTGACAATGATAATATACACTTGCACTCTAAAAAAATCGTAACAAGTTTTTGGCGCTGTTGCAGAGGATTGATTTTGTTTATTAATATTGGAGTTACATATCTTTAGTTTTACTTTGAGTCTTAATTTTTTTATTTACGGTTGTTTACTATTTTGAATTTTCAGGCGTTTCCAAAGGTGTATGAGAAAATTTGAAAGCAAAAATTTGACTCCCTAAATTTGGAAATTGAGCGAACTTGTCATCGTAATAGAAAAGTGAGGAGAAAAGATTCTAAACAAACTCAAGAAACCATGGAAGATAACAGAGAAAATCTTGAAATTGTGAACAACCAAAATAACCGGGCGATTCGAGACTATGCTATGTTAGCGGTCAATGAGGCTACATCTGCCATTGAACGCCCTGCTATTAATGCCAACAATTTTGAGATTAAGCCGACTATCATTCACATGGTGCAAGCAAATTAGTTTAGTGGCCCGCCTAATGATGATCCAAATGTTCATATATCAACTTTTCTTGAAATTTGTCAAGCACAACAATGCCTCAACTGATGCAGTTATGATGAGATTATCCCTATTTTCACTTCGAGATAAGGATAAGAATTGGTTGAACTCTTTGCCCACTAGATCAATCACCACTTGGAATGGACTGTTTGAGAAAGTTTTGGCTAAATTCTTTCCACCAGCTAGAACAACAAAGATCAAGAATGAGATCACTACCTTTGTGCAGTATGATATGGAGTCTCTTTATGAAGCTTGGGAGAGGTTTAAAGAGATGTTGAGAGGGTGCCCATATCATGGACTCCCTGGATGGCGACAAGTTCAAACTTTCTACAATGGGTTGGAGAATTCAACGAGGACACTAGTGGATGCACCAACATGATGAGCTTTAATGGGCAAAACACATGAGGAAGCTTATACATTGCTTGAAGAAATGGATGCTAATGTCTATCAATGGTCAATTGAGCACAACATACCGAGAAAGATTCATGGAGTTCATGAAGTCGATGCTCTTACTGCTAAAGTAGCTACACTGTCTAAGCAATTGAGCTCTTTCACCGCTAATGCTAGTGCTATTCATGTTTCACGAGAAGTTTGTAATTTGTGCAATGGACCTCATCTTAGTACTGAATGTCAAGCCAGTAATACCTTTGCTCCTTCTCAGTCAGAACATGTTAATTTTGTTGAGAATTACAACAGTCAAAATAACCCATTATCCAACACTTACAACCAAAGGTGGGGAAATCACTCTGATTTCTCTTGGAAGAATAATCAGAATGTGATGAATGCACCAGTTGCTACTCAGCCTCACCAACCAAAATTTTCTTTAGAAGATGCTCTTGCTTAGCTCACTGTCAATACTACTCAATTTATGGCAAGAACATATGCTACACTTCAGAGGCAAGAAACAAGTATTCAGAGTCAAGCTGCATCTATTCAAAAATTGGAGCTTTAAATGGGTCAACTGTCAGAAATACTAACTCAGAGACCATAAAGTTCTCTACCGAGTAACACTAAGAGGAATCCAAAAGAATAAGTAAACGCCATTACCCTTCATAGTGGCAATGAGTTAGTAGAACCGAAGAAAGCAATAGTTGAAAGCTTTCAGCCAATTGAAGCATAAAATGAGGTTATAGGTGGTGATTTTATTGAGAACTCAGAAAAGGAAAAAGACAAGCCTAAGTCAAAGCTCTTTCCCGATAATCCTCCACCTTATGTTCCACACCTATCTCATTCCCTCAACGATTCCAGAAGTAAAAATTGAACACGCAATTTTCTAAGTTTTTTTATGTGTTTAGAAAACTGTATATAAACATCCATTTTGCCGATACTTTGAAACAAATGCCGAGCTATGTCAAATTCATGAAGGAAATTCTTTCAAACAAAATAAAGCTAGAAGAGTATGAGACAGTTGCACTTACTGAGGGCTGTAGTGCTATCTTGCAAAATAAATTACCTCCGAAACTAAAGGACCCTGAGAGTTTTACTATTCCTTGCACCATTGAGACTTCATATTTTGAAAAGGCTATATGTCATCTTGGAGCTGATATAAATTTGATGCCATGTTTAATTTATAAGAAGCTAGGACTTGGGGAAGCTAAACCCACGATGGTATCTTTATAGTTGCTGATTGATCTATTAGATATCCACGGGGAATTATTGAGGATGTCTTGGTAAATGTGGATAAGTTTATTTTTCTATTGATTTTATTATACTTGACATGGAGGAGAACAAAAAAATTCCAATTATTCTTGGTAGACCATTCTTAGCTATGGAAGAGCTCTTATTGATGTGCAAAATGGAAAACTTATTTTGAGAGTACAAGAAGAGCAAGTAGTTTTCAATGTCTGCAAAGCAATCAAACATCTAAATGATATGAATAGTTGTTCGCAAGTGGATAATGCATAATTGGAAGAAGGTAAACCTATACACCTATCATCTATTGAAAAACCATCGGTGTAAGACCTCCATCTTTGGTACACCTTTATGGGAGAAGCATTCAATTAAGGGTGTTCACGATTCAGTTCGGTCAGTTTTTTGGCGAAAAACTGAACCGATCCAAAATTTCAGTTCAACGATAAAACCGAACCGAGCTGAGCCGTGAATACTAACAGAACCAAGCCGTGAGTTTCGGTTCGATTCGGTTTATTTTGGTTATTCGGTTTGATATTATTAATTAAAAATAATTTTTAATGATATTATTGAAAAAACAATTATAAGATTAAAGTTTTGCTTCGGTTCGGTTTGGTTTTATAAAAAATTATATATAAAAAATAAAAAATCATATAAATTTAAAGTTTGATTCGGTTCGATCTGAAAACCACCAAATTCTAAACCGAACTGAAACTTCAGTTCGGTAAATTTCTTGAACCGAATCGAACCAAACATATATAAAGAACTGACCGAACTGACCATTTTCGGTTCATTTCAGTTTTGAACACCTCTACGTCCACTCTACCTGTCATTATCTCTACTTTGTTAAATGGTGAACAAGAAGACAAGTTGATGATGATGTCGAGAGAGCACAAAACGACCTTGGAGTGGTCAATTTCTAACACAAAGAGAATTTTAAAGTCAATGGACAACGGGTGAAGCTTGGACGATCATTACGTTTATCTGAAGACATTAAAGCAAGTGCTACCGGGAGGTAGCCCAATTTTATTTCTGTTTTATTTATTTATTTTAATTATTTTATTTTGGTTTATTCAGGTTAAAAAAACTGTCGACTAATTTGGCTCATGCACCATTTTTTCCCTTAGTTGGAGACAACGAACAATGCAGAGAATAACGAATATGAAAGCTCATCCTTATTCAGGGGAGTCCTCTTTACGTACTCTTTTTACATTTTTTTTCATTGAGGACAATGAAAGTTTTAAGTTTGGGGGTGGTGGCTTTGTTAAAAATTAAAATTTTGGCGTTCTGTTGTAGACAACACTAAAACCTTTGATGAGACTGGTTTTGATTTAGTGATAACTTTGAAAAAATGATGAACTTGTATATCTATATATGTTTGCCAATTGATTTGCATTTCACTTAAGAATTTGACATATTGAGCATCTAGCCTTGAGCGTTTGAGTATCTTTTTGCTTAGAGAAGGTATATGTGACTTAAGGAATCATTATGATCTCATAAGAACTCTAGAACTAGTTTGATTGTTGTTTGAGATGAAATTTTAGGTTACACTATACTTAGGACATGATTTAGGTCATCTTTGGACCGTTTGAGCTTTTTAAAGGTAACATGTGCATAATTCACTACAAGAAAAACATAAAATAGCGACAGTTTTATTTGTCTTTTCTGCGGTTCCAAAACTGTCACCAAAAAGTTTTGCGGCGGTTCCAAAACTGCCGCCTTATTCACCGCCGTAAAGTTTTTTGGCAGCGGTTATTCCAGCAGTCGGAGGACCACCGGTAAAGATAATTTAGCAGCCGTTTAAACCGCTATAGAATGCCCAGAAATTGGAGAAAATATATTTTCTGACGGTTTTAAACCGCTTCTATAAGCTCCAAAACCGCCGCTATAAATTGAAATTTTGGCCATAATTTTTCAGTTTTTTAAACATCTCATAATTTTCAAAAATATATGTTTCAGAAAATATTCTATATTACAGATTTCAAAATCTATCAATACAAAAATTCTAACAATTCAGAGTTCATCAATTCAAATATTCACAAATTCTTGCATTTTAAACGTCACAAATTCAAACATTCACAAATTTTAAAGATTCATAATCAACCAATTGAAACATTCACAAATACTAAAGACAAAGCAATATAAGTTCAAACTTAAGCAAATATAGTATTTTCATACTCACTGAACTTTATACAGTCTTGAAGTTGAGGGAGGATCTCCAGAATCCTATAATCACATAAAAAATGAACAAAAATAGTATTAGTGTTGGATAAACATAATTTATAATTACGTAAAGTATATATTCCGTAGAAATCTTACATGTCACCGCTGGGGAATGAGAACGAAGGATTTTGTGCTCGCATCATTTTCATAAGGTACGCCACTTGGGACTGAAGTTGAACTTGACCATCTTGAAGTTCATGGACCAGCTTAACTCTCTCATATTCTGCACGTGGAACGAACATCTCTTCAGAAAACTGACGGCTGCTCTGCGATCCAAATACAATGGTGGGACTTAGACCTAGTTCCATTCCACGGACTCGTCCAGGATGCTCTGGACCCATAACTTTAGAAAATGCATCTCTAGGGGTGATATTATTCCCATCCTACGTTTGGGTTGCCAAAAGTTCTTACATTTTCTCCTACAACACAAATAAACAATTTGATCGCATATGCGACAAATATAGTTGAAAAAATTAAAAATATTGACAAATATAAACTTAAAAATAATTCTTACAGCTCTAGAAGCAGATTGTCATCTGTTTGCAAATCATATGTTCCTCTCTCATTATCCACAACTCTGAATGCATCACGCAACAAGTCATGCATATTGTCACCACAAGCTTCATACACATATGTATGGTTCACATTTCTTTCATTGAGCTCTTCTCCATTTGAATTTTGTAATATGAATTCACCATGAAAAAATCAACGTGTATAACCAATGCAGAACCCGAGATTTTTTAATCCAACTTTTATCCATATTAAAATCAATCTGAACACATTATAATAGATAGTTCAATATGATGAAAATCAATCTCACAATGAAATCAGATAGACAAATTGAGGTATAAAATAGAGACAAACAAGTTGCAATCACTACAGATTATAACAGATCATGCTTGATTTATCTTTTTTTTTTTTTCTAATTTTTGCTTCTGTTTGGATATATTCGATGGTATGATATACTATTTTATTTCATTATATCTTTCAAAATATTATTGGATTTATCTCTTTTAATGAAAGACAACAATCAAAACATGAAAATAAAAGATAATCTAGAGAATATACCAGGAACTACGGAGAAGAAGCTGACTCGATCAAACGTATATGATCTTTAGAAGAGAGAAAACAAGCTAAAGCCTCTCTACAAGAATAATGGAAGGTAGAAGAAGATCTAAGAAAAAGAAGAAACTTATTTGACTCACAACACATTTTATAAAGCAATTTATCGTTGAATAAATTAGAGAAAAAAAATCAAAAGTAGGAAAAGAATATCGATCTAAAGCCCATAGTCATTTGGAATTGATTCAAAATTCAGTATAAAAAGAATAAAAATATTATTCTTCTAATATCTTTTTCTACCTTCATTCTAAATGGATAAAAAAATTATACCAAGCTTTTCTTTTTTACCTTCCAATGGCTTTCAGTTGGGCTTTCTATTTAATTAGTTTGTCTACGTACTTCAGCCTAAGTCTTGTGTGAGGGTTGGAGTTTGTTTATTATTTATTTTCCTTTTCATCTTTTACTTTGCAAATTTTAACAAGATAACTCGAAAGTTTAAATTCGTCGTTAAAAGCCTTATGTTTCCTGACCAATTCAATGGTCGCTAAAAGCCTATCACTTTTTCTTACGTGTCAACTCATACCCTGTGTCGATAGTGTATTACTCGAACTCACACCCACATAAACATCGACATATATAGGGATTAACTATCTATATTAATCAACCAACTTATCAAGTAGGTAGTATCGAATATATGTGCAAATATAGGTAAACTTTCTTATAGCTAGGCCCCATCGAAATCCATACATATATGATCAATAAATTTGAACACAATAAAATACATACATATTTTTTTGGTTAAAAGTTAAAAATATTCAATCGAAGTAAATCTACAGATTTACAAGAGGCGTACACGAGGAAAAACATACTCTCATAAAAAAACTGTCAAAGGATAACAAAGGAGAGAAAACACACTACACTAACTCATGCATGCTAGCTATCAATTATCAAAAATAGAAAAAAAGAAGTCCTCAATTCCTTTGTAATAACTCATATTCATCTATATATTTTATAAACCAGATTTTTTCACTCATAGTTCTAACTCTATAGCTATATACAATCTCATCTTAAAAAATTCTGCCATTTCTTCAGACCCAAACAAAATATACAAAAGAGGATTTCAAAATTTCCCCATAGCATATACAATTAGTATATATAAATTATATACATTACATTAATAAAAATAGTCAAAGAGTTACTTCCAACGCTACCTTAGAAATGCATTAGGACCTAGTAATTCTTTCCTAATTTAGAAACTGAGTGAGTTGTGAAAGTTGGAATATATTGCGGAGAGAGAGAGAGAGAGGGGGGGATTGCAGAGAGAGAGGGATGAAGGGAAGAGAGAAAAGGTTGTTGCGGAGAGAGTGAGAGGGAGATTGTAGAGAGAAAGAGGCGAGAATCGAGATGGAACCTATAGATCGTGGAGGAGCTTGCGGTGGAGGAGCTGACAGTAGAAAATCACGGCTGGGCTCGCGTTGCCTATTGTAGAGAGAGAGAGAGAGGGGGAAATAGCGAGTCTGGGCGAAAGAGAAAATTAGGGATTTCAAGGTTATAAAAACCGCTGCAAAATGTCTTAAAAACCGCCACTGCACGTAAAACATTTGACGCGGGTTTGGGTGAAAAGGAAAAATAAGAGATTGAAAGGTTATTTAGCGGCGCTTTTAAAACCGCTACCAAATGTTTTGCTAATTTTTTTACCAGTAGTTGGTATAACCACCACTGTAAAACCGCCATGGAAAACCATTTTTTTAGTGATTATTTCCCTAGTCATCCATGTTGAGCCTAAATAACAATTTTTATGACCCATGACAATTTTCTAACCTTATAAAAGGTTTTCCTTAGTAACCCTTTTTACTTATAGTATTTAGATGTTTTAGGAAAATACTTGGAGCTTTGACTATCTGAGTGGATGGAGGGAGTTTTGACATATTTCAGAAAAAAACTTATGAACAAGTTTGATTTTGTAGTCTCTTGGACTTGAGTGACTAAGCTTGAATGAGTGTCTTAACATCTAATACCCTAAGACCAACTGGTTTGGGAGCTATTAGTTGAAAGGTCATTAAGAAAAAGAGAAGCTTAAGGAAATCAAATTAAAAAAAAACAAGAGAAGAATGGTTGATAATTCAAGAGTTGGAATGATAAGTTTGGGGGTGTTACAAGAAAAGTTGAGCTAAACTCGTTGTTTCCTAGAATGGATGTGTGACTATGGGTAAAGATTGAGCTAAACTCGTTGATTCTTAGAATGGATGTGTGACTATGGGTAATGATTGAGCTGAAATAATATCTTTTATCCTACCCTAAACCCCAACGATACATTACAAGCCTACAGAAATCCTAGTGATCCTAAGTGTTGTCGTTTACCTACATAAGTGGAGAGTGACATGCAATATTGGCCTATGTAGTTCTAATCTATTTATAAATCAATAGATCCGCTTTGTAAGACTTGGTTGCATAAACTCATTTGAGATTAAAAAGTTGGATGACTTAAGGTAACACACACGCACTTGGGATTTTACAAAGTGTAATGTAAGTTGACGTTTATGTTGAAATTCTACATGATCACAATTCAGAAATTTTTCTTGGGTTATTGTTATTTTGAAATCTCTGAAGCAAGTTTAGTTAGTCAAAACATTTTGTCACTCTGTCTGTAGTTTTTCTTAATTAGAGTTTATTATTTTTCTTGTATTCTTTTTATTTTTTATTTATTTTATTTTTTTATTTTACTCGAGTACTAGCAAAAAGTTAAGCTTGGAGGTATTTGATGAGTGTGTTTCACACTCACATTTGAGATAATCTTAACATTAATTTTATTGGTTATTTGAGTTTTATTATTTGATTCATGTTTCTTTTACTTTTATTTTACAGGTAAGATATTCTAGTGCATTTTGATTGATTTGGAAAGGTTTAGAAGGAAAAAGTTGTGATAAATCGAGAAAAGAATGAACCTGGGTAGAAAGTCAGCGTCGCTATGCTGCTCCCAGAGCCGCGACACTGGGCGCTATAGCAAGCCAGCGTCACGACGGTGGCTCCCAGGGCCGCAGCGTTGGACGTTACAACAACCAACGCCGTGACGCTGTCTCTCGGCGTCACGACGCCAATGCGATAAAGATATTTTTTTTCTTTTCGATTTCTTTCCAAATTTATCCTATCAAACCCTAATATATAAAATAGAATATTTGAGGGTTTTTAGAGAATTTTTTGGACGTTGGAGACAAAGAAGAAGGCTTTTTGGAGAGGAAACGAAGACATATCAAATCGGAGGACGGATCTCAACTTCAATTCACTCTCAAATCAAGTTTTCTTTTCCTCTATATTCATGAATATTATTAGGATATTTTTTTATTCTAGTATGTTCTAATTTTCTTATCTAGGGCTACGGCGTAGCCAAACCATGATTGTTCGTGTATTTTGATTTTCAATTCAATCGATGTTTATTCAGTATCATTGAGTGTTATAATCCGTTCTTAATACTTGTGATCATCTGGCCAACTATTGTATGATTTTAAATTTAATTCTGAGACTGAAAAATGATGATTAAATTTACTCTTTGTTTATAAAATCATTATAATTTCATAAGTTAGAGATAATTATGGATCTAGTGTAGCAATTATAATTTCTTGTACTTAATGAGTTTCAATATATTTAATCTTGATAGAGATGTGAGATTAGTATTGTTGATTCATTGTTATCGATGTGTGAGAAAGATTGATAATTACATTAGAGAACTTCACTGTTAATAATTTGATAACATTGATTGATTGAGATTTGAATTTAGAGCATGTTTCGTTTGGTGAATTGAAAATCCTAAAGCTTTTAACTATTCAAATTTGAATTATTTTATCTTTATCAAATTCTTATGGTTTTAGTTTAATTAGAATTTTAGTTTAATTAAAGCTCCCAACTTTTTCGTTATTTTCAATTAGAATTAAAGTTTAGTTGATTTTAATATTTAATATTAATCAATCATGTGGACGATACTCTATTTCATAAAATTTTATTACTTGACAATGATAGTGTACACTTACACTCTAGAAATATCGTAACAAGAGCTACTATTTGGGATTACCTACTAACTGGGGTATCTCAAAAGCATCTCTTTTTACCACTCCAAGAGAGAATGGACAATAAGAATGCTTCTTGTAAGTCTAATATGTTAGCATTGGGAGGGAAAGAAGTGTTATTAAAGTCTGTGGTCAAGCTTTACCTTCTTATATTATTGGGACTTTTAAGTTGTCAAACAAGGTTTTTTGTAATCTCCAAGTTGCTATTATGAAGTTTCGGTGGTCTAAGAAGGATGAGCATATATGGGCATCAGATAGAGTTCAACAAAGAAACTGACTTGTAGAAATGATATTTGAGGCTTGAGCTTTAGATGCTTGGGGGACGACGACATTGCTTTGTTGGCAAGGCATGCATAGTTTGTTTTACACATTCATTCTTCTCTTTGCTCTAGATTACTTAAAATCTTATATTTTCGAAATGAATGTTTTTTAATGCAAATGTTGTAAAATGATACTTGGGCTTGGAAAAGCCTTTGGTATGGGAAAGAAATGTTTAGAAGGAAAGAGTGCTTGGTGTATTGGGAATGGTCTTTTTACCAGTATATGAGAAGACAATTGGCTTTTAAGTAGCACGAGTTTGGAGGATTTTAGAAATGATAATTTCAAATATGTTGCAGATTGATCTCTGATTTTTGGTGGGATCTCAGTAAAATTAACCCGTTGTTCCATCTTTGGGTCGTTAAAGAGATTTTAGCAATTCCTCTGCCTAGATCTCATAAAAATGAAAGCTTGGTTTGGCCTATAACCAAGGATGGTAGATTTATTGATCTTCCTATCATGTTGTTTAGGATAAGTTGGGGGATAGAGGTATTGGCCCTTCAACCACTATTTTGTTGCAGGATAAACTCTAGAAGTCCCTTTGGAGAATTAATGTGACTAGGAAGATTAAATTCTTTATGGAAGGCTGTGCAAAATTTTCATCCTGTAAAAGCAGATTCTAGTCCATAGAAGAATAATTCAGGATCCTTATTGTTCTATTTGTGGTCTGATTGAGGAATCTGTTTATCATGCTTTGGTTGGTTGTAAATGGGGTAGTCTTGTCATTGGTGATTTTTCCGCTTGAAATAGGACTGGTTCAAAGTTCTGAGTTTGATTTTGGTTGTTGGGCACAAGATAGAATTATGGAGCTCATTAATCATAGTAAATTTCGTTTGGGTGGTCATTTTAGTTTTAAAAAAAAATATATATGTTGGATATTTTTCGTATTTTGATATTCCATTTCAAAAAAAATTCAGTCATATAAAATAATATTATAAATATATTATATATAATATAACTAAAAAAATGAATTATAAGTTATAATTTGCGAGCAATACATAATTACCATTAAAATTCAACAAAAATATCATATTAAATGACATTATTATCATATTGAATGAAACACACAAAAAGTTCAATGCACAAAGACCGAAATATAAGAACCTTAAAATCAATTCAAATTACGTATGTATTAACCATCAACAATATCATCATTTGCATCATAAGCTTGAGTTTTATCATCATCCTCATTTTTTTCATTTCTCACGCTCGATTGTTGCGTCAAATTCAGCTTCTACATTGATATCTTCTTCAATAGGATTTGGTTGCTCGACTATTTCTTCAAAAGTTAAGAGTGTTGATTCTTCAATTACCCAACCATCCAATACATCAATATTCTCCAAACTTATAGGGTCAGAAGAACTCCACTCTTTTTTTGCTTATGTCCATGGTTAAGTAAAAGTAATATAGTTATGATATATGATATGCCAATCAAATTAATTTTTTAAATTGAATACTTTACCTTTCTCGGATCTTCAAATTATAATGTATGAAAATGAGATCATTTAACGTTTTAAATTCTAATATATTTCTTTTCTTTGAATGAATGTGCTAAAAATAGTCCAATTCATTTCATATCCACTTGAACTACAACACTCACTGAGAAAACGAATTACTAATCTTTGTAATTCAGGAGTATCTCCTCTAAATTAATCCCACCATACCTCTAGAAAAGAAAAATGAATCACTAAAATAAATATGTTGAGAATACATTCAACTAAAACAACATAAATTCATAGGAGAAAAATTAACTTGGTGCTAATTTTGTTTCATTTCTTATAGGCACGAGCTGCCCAGATCTCCCTTTATTATTTTTTGTAATCATTGAGCTGTCTAATAATATCACGATCCGGTTCTAGTCTCTCCACAGTGTCATTCATGCAATTATTTACTTCTCGATACTTTGATAATGATGGATTAATATAACAACTTGGATTCAGCAAGTGTGCAACATGTAAATGGCTCGACATTTGTGTGTTCCATCCACGATTAATTATCCTCCAATATGTCATATATTATTCTTATTTTTAACCTCCTTTTCATGGTTTTTTAGCATGATCAATTGCTTCAAACAAAAAATTCATGACGAATTTCTTTTCACCATCAACCATGCGAAGAACAACAACTAAATGTTCACTAGCTTTCATCAGTTTCGCTAAATTAGTCCAAAAATTTTTGCCCGTAAGAATATCAATGATTTCACACGCAGCCCAATCAATACTATACTTTCACTGCAACCAATCAGGACTTAAAAATATTCATTGAAGCTCCACTAAAAATTTAAAAAGACATTGCAAAATGAGAAAGTTTGTGGCAAATCTTGTGATACCCAGACGTATTAAATCTCTACCATTAGTGAACTTCATTCTCATCAAGTTGAGTATCCACGAGTAATTATATATGTACTTTGTGAGCTTCTTTGCATTTGCTATTACTCATACATTTACAAGAAACTGATCAAGCTTGACCATATTTTTCAAAATTAAATCGACGGTGTGTTCTATGCAAGACGTGAAAAAAAAGGTCTTATATTTGTCCACTACTTTCCTTGTCCCATCTTTATAACAAGCCTTATTATCAGTAATAAATTACACAATATTATTTGACCCTACATATGCAATAACCTCATCAAAAGCTTAAACAAGGCATCTGCATTTTTACATATTCCACTAGCATCAATGGATTTCAAGAACATCACTCCGCTTTTATAATACACAAGAAAATTGATCAAAATTCTACTTGTTTCATCTGTCCATCCATCAGCATAATAGTGCATCCATCAATTCTCCATTATTGCTGCCTAAAATAAACATGAAGCTAAACTACAGGATAAACATAAAGCTAAACTAGCAGAAAAAAATTACTTTGAGAGAGAAAACAGAAACCCACGAAACAGAAAAAAAAATTACCATAAAAAATGACTTTGAGAGAGAGCTAAGCTACATTATAGTATTCGGCCAATAACTTTGAGAGAGAGAGAGAGTTAGCGAGAGAGAGTTAGCGAGAGAGAGTTCTTGAACTTGAAGAGAGCTTTCATTGTGAGCCAACGAATCCAGGTCATGCCAGAGCTTTTAATGACTTCTGCGTTTATGAGATGAGGTGTAGGCCTAGTCAAATTTGGACGTCTACAATAATTATTTTCTCAATATATCAATGAATTGATTGGCTAGTTTACGAAAATATTTATTAAAAATTCATTAATGATTATGTAAATAATTATTTTTGCATGAATATTTATGGTACATAGATTTTTTACCTTTTATCTATTGTTTATTGTCTAAAACTTATTGTAAATAAAATTTGTGTAGGCTTAAAAATATCGGTAGACACTAATAAAAAATTTTCCAGTCAGAGAGTTTAGTAACCACTAATGAAACGTTTTTAAATATTAATAATATTAATTAAAAATAACAACAATATCAAAATTTAAAAAGTAAAATATATCTTCAAAATTCATAATTTTAAGCGGATAACTATTTATCACCAAAAAAGATAATTATCTTTTAAAATTAAATTTCAAAAGATAACATAGATAAAATGGATAATTATCTTTTAAATATCTGATACCATATCTTTTGAACTTCAGTTATCTTTTATCCGTTTGAAAACCAAAATTCAAAATTCAAAATATGAAAGATAAAAGATGAGATTGGGGTTTTTATGAAACATCACAGATTTTCCTAAGCTCTAATTTTTATCACTTAAGGTTTCATCAAACCTAGTCGCCACGCAGGGTACGACAGTGGACAGTAGGAGGCGGTGCATCACGGCGGTGGGCTGTGGTAGTTTTCTAGTGACTTTTCCGGTGGCGGCAACTTTCAGTGACGACGTCAGTACATGGCATTTTCTGGCGGTTTTCGAGGCGGTGACGATATTACATCGAATTTCAAAAATAGATCTTTTGTAATAAAATAAATTACATAAAATCCTATGCTTTAAATCTGGCATACATCAACTCTAAATTGAAAGCAAAAACGCCTAGAGCCAATTGATAGGGATCCAATCATATAACACATTCAAACATATCTGAATCTACCATACACAAATATATGACAATATCAACAAATTTATCGATACGTTCGTTTCAAATATCCATATGCATAATCAAAACCTATGGCTCTGATACCAATTGTTGGATCGGTGATTTTAAAATTAAAGAAAAATAAGTTTGAACCACGAACGATTCATGGGCTTTATATCAACATTTTTTATAGAACTTATTTAATCAAATTGAATAATTAAAAACCAAAAGCCAAACGATCATGCATATAAGATATTGAAATGAATAGAAAAATGTTGAAATGATTTTCACCTTTGCGATGGATTGGAGATTTTCTGAATTGGTGAAATTCTTGTACTCGTTGTTCACGTTCTTCAAACTTGAAGATCCAAATCTTCAAAGATTGATCTTTAGGAACCAAAATCCAAATACGATCTTCAAGAACCGATTTTCCAAAATTTTATTCACATTAATAATCACTCATTAATTTCAGAAGTATATCTTGTGAGAATTTGTTTAGGAACTGAATGTGAGCTTTCAAAACGATATAATAAGAAAAATCAAAATTTTCTTCATTGAATTTGAAATTCGGCGGCAACAAGTGGGGGGGGGGGGGTTTNNNNGGGGGGGGGGGGTTTGAGAAAACTCATTTTCTCACTGTGTGTAACACACTACATTGATCAGTACCAATTAGTGTGTTCTAGAGTTGTGTTGTATCTAATACAATTCCATTGTGACAATCAAATTGCTATCACATATATATTGTTATTAATTTTATGAATTTATAAATATACCCCTATCTATCTAATTTCTGAAATTTAGCCTCAAAATAACCACCATGGCCGGATTTTGTATATTTCCTCTTAGAATTTATGTTGTATCGAAATTCATCAATCCAATTGATAAATCTAATTGATCTTTTTATCAATTAATTAATTAATTTATTTTTATTTACTAATTATTTAATAATTAAAAAATAATAAATAAATAAATTTCAATACAATGAATTACAATTAACTAATTAAGTGACAACATCCATCACATATGAGTGTAAGAAATACACTTTGGCACCAAAATACATTTTGGTCCAACTGATATCGTTTCTTCTATTCATGTTCTCATGAGCTATTCCTGAGACAGAATGAACCCATGTGAACAAAGCTATATAATTCAAATACCCAGTGAATTTATCTTTATAAGTACCCGACCTATTTAATCTTGACATCGTACGACTCAACAATAGGTTCGATGCCGAATCAACTCTCGATTCATGCGCGCTACATTTTCTGTTGGTGCAAATAAACTCTTTTATTTCATGGTCCACTGAATATTTTAACATATTACTAATCTTGAATATCAGTAACAAGAGCGGGGATATAAACTTATCATTTTACCCCTCTTATTATTATTTCCTTTATTCCTTTATTGATTGTGAATAAGAAATATATAATAGTGAATTATCTCGTACAATTCATAATTCTTAATCAATAACTCAATTCATTAAATAGCAGACCCAGTTTATTTATTCACACACCCATCAATAAAGAATAAGGTGATATTGTTGCTTTCACAATCCAACCACGAATTTTCATATCTGTGAATCACGTAACTCCAACATAGTTGAATTACGATTCCAACAGCCGAGTTATTGTCCGCCAATTTGATCTCACTCATTTGACATATCAAAGATCGAAAGTAACTAAATCAAGCTACGTATTCACCTCAAGATTAAGGTAATTATGAAAATACCCTAAAAGAGTAACAATTAGATTTAGAGTTAGGTCAACAGTTTTTGCTCTAAACTAATTTATTACCGATTTATTCAACTTGTTTCGTAACACATCTAGGTTAACCATTTGAGTCTACACTCTCATGCCATTGGCATCCATTGGTTCAACCTAATATTCGTAATCAAATTCGATAGCTCAGACGATCCTAAGACTGCGAATAACGTTCTGAAGAGTTTGTCTGGAAGACTCCTCTGTCTTTACTCTTCTTACATTGATAATAGTTTCAGGAATTGAGTAAATTATAAACACACTTTAATTAAAGGAAAACTTTATTTATTCATTAAATTCAGTAATACAAATTTTTTGAGAAATAACTAAATATTAATAAATAGTTATTACACCATACTTTATGGACGTAATTCCAACATAGGTTGTGTCAACACACTTAGGGAGACAACCCTAATGCCATCCATTATATAATAATTTTAGAATTTTCATATATACCCCATATATGTGTAATTTAAGAAATTCATCCCCATTATCTATAATTGCCAAAAATTGTATATCCTATTAAAGTCAACATTGTGCCCAAATTCATCAATCCAAAATTGATAAATTTAAATTGATCTTCATCAATTAATTAATTAATTTCTCTTATTTACTAATTATCAAATAATTAAAAATAATAAATTAATTAATTTGAACATCAATTAATTGCTCTTCACTAATTAAGTGACAGGAAATACACCTTGGCTCAAAACACATTTGGGTCCAACTGATGTTGTTTCTTCTATTCATGTTCTCATGAGCTACTCTTGAGACCGAGTGGACCCGCATGACTATATGATTCAAATACCCTGATAATTTATCTCTATAAATTCTCGACCTATTTAGTCGTACGACTCCACTATAGGTTTGATACCTAATCAATTCTCAATTCATGCGCACTACTTTTCTGTTGGTGCAAATAAACATTTTATTTCACGGTCCACATAACGTTTTAACATATTATCCTTCATGAATATCAATAACAAGAGCGGGATGTAAAGTTATTATTTTAACCCTCTTGTTATTATTTTCTTAACTCCTTTATTGAATGTGAATAAAAAAACATAATAGTGAATTGTCTTATACAATACACAATGTTTTATTCAATAATTCATTTCATCGAGTACTTGGCAAGATTAATTTATTCACACACCCATCAATAAAACATAAGGTGATATTATTGCACGTTGCAATTTGACCACGAATTTCCAAATATGTGAATCACACAACTCTAACATAGTTGAATCACGATCCAACAGGCGAGGTATTGTCTGACAATTTGAACTCACTCCTTTGACGTATCAAAGATCGTAACTAACTAGGTCAAGTTTTGTATTCACCTAAGGATTAAGGTAATTATGAAAATACCCTTAAGGTGTAAGAATTAGATTTAGAGCTAGATAAACGAGTTTACTCCAAATTAATTTGTTATTGGTCTATTCAACATATTCCACAACATGTCTAGGTCAATCATTAGAGTCTCCACTCCCATGCCTTAAGACCAACATCCATTGGTGCAACCTAACGGTCATATTCAGACTCGATGGCCCAGTCGATCCTAAGATTGCAATTAACTTTCTGAACTATTTCAGAAGTGTTTTTCTAGAAGTCCCCTTAATCTTTACTCTTCTTACGTTGGCAATAGCTTCGGGTCTTGAGTAAGTTATAAACACACTTTAATTATTAGAAAAACTTTCATTCATTCATTAAATTCAATAATACAAAATGACAGAGAAATAACTAAATACTCATAAATAGTTGTTACACCTTACTTTATGGACATAATTTCAACAATCTCCCACTTGGACTAAAGTAGGCGTGTACAATCTCGTATCCCCATGCCCTCCAGATCACCATCAAAGACTTTATTGCTTAAAGTCTTTGTTAATGGATCTGCCAGGTTGTTGACTGTTAATATGTGTAACTACAACATCTCCACGCTGAAATCTCACTTATCAGGTGATATTTACGCTTTATGTGTTTGGATTTTTGTGGCTCCTTGGTTTTTTCAAATTTTCTATAACCCCAATGTTATTGCAATCACGTGTCATGGGCTTGTCAACTTTTAAAACATCTTCTAGAGTCTTCAAGAACTTCACAAGCTATCACATATTTAGCTTAGAAGCTTCACAAGCTATCACATCTCCTTAGAAGCTTCACAAGCTATCACATATTCAGCTTCTATGGTAGAATCAGCAATGCAATATTGCTTGATACTTTTCCATATAACTGCTCCACCGTTCAGTATGAACATCGATCTTGAAGTAGACCTCCTAAAATCCTTGTCTGCTTGAAAATTAGAATCAGTATACCCCATCATATTCAGGTCAGTATGTGAATACACAAGCATGTAGTTTCTTGTTCTCGTAAATTACTTACGGATATGCTTGACGACATTCCAATGCTCGATTCTAGGATTAGATTGGAAACGACTCAACAAGCCCACCGCATAGCAAATGTCTTGCCTAGTACAAAGCATCACATACATGAGAATCTTTCTCATGTCTTCCTCTTCTTGAGAAGTCTTGGGAGACTGCTCATTGGAGAGGCTGACTCCATACCTGAAAAGAAGATATCCCTTCTTGAGTCTTGTATATTGAAGTGATCCATCACCTTATCAATATAATATGCTTGTGACAGTGCCAATTGTATGTTCTTATGATCCTAAAAGATATGAATACCTAGGACAAAGACAACTTCTCAAGATCCATCATATCAAATTGATTTGCAAACCAAATCTTGACATCAAATAATTTCCCTACATCATCCACAATGAGTAGAATATCATCTACTTACACGACTAGACAAATTACTTTCCCTTCGTGCATCAACTATACACACAAGTTTCATCCACTAACTGTTCAAAACCAAAATTCTTAACAGTTTCGTTGAATCTAATATTCCAAACCGTGATGCTTGCTTAAGTCCATAAATTGACTTCAGCAGTTCGCAAACCTTGCCCTATTGACATTTCTCCATGAACTCGTCTAGTTGAACCATATAAATATGCTCTTCAAGATTGCCATTTAGAAAAGCAGTCTTGATGTCCATCTGCCAGATTTCATAATCGAGGGCAACATCAATGTACATGAGGATTCAAATGGATATAAGTATGGCTACCGACGAGAAGGTATCCTCATAGTTTATACCTTCCTTTTGGGTGTAACTTTTGGCTAATAGCCTAGTTTTGAATGTCTCGTCATTCTCATCCGGACCACTCTTTTTCTTATAGATCCATTTACACCCTACAGGGTTTCCCTTTAGGAGGATGTACAAGTTTTCAGACTTCGTTCGAGTACATCAAATGTATCTCAACGTTCATGGCTTCTTGCCATATGTTTACTCCAGGACCAGCCATGGCCTGTGAGTAGGAGACATGTTCATCATGATCTCTATCTCAGACTGCTGTTAAGGCATCTCCATATGACATGTACCTGTCAGAATGTCTCACAACCTTCCCACTATGTCGAGGCTCCATAGGCTCTCGCCCCAACTGTTATTCTTCCATTATTGAATCAGAAACAGTTCCTGATTGGGGAGTCAGTGTCCTCCCACTCAATAATTCCTCTAGCAGAAGAGTTCTTCTCGGCTTCACATTTCTTATATAGTCTTCTTCAAGAAAATGTGCATTCGTGCTTATGAATGTTTTCTTGTCAGTCAGACTATAAAATACATACCCCTTCATTCCTTTGAGATATCCTACAAACATGCATAATTCAGATCGACTGACCAACCTGCCTGTCTTTAGTTTTAGAACATGTGCTGGGCACCCTCATATTCCAAAGTGGTTAACGGACGACTTTCATCCATTCCATCTTTCATATGGCGTGCCAGGCATCGTCTTCGATGGAACTTGGTTCAGAATGTATGCTGCTGTTTCCAAGGCATATTCCCAGAACGAATTTGGGAGAGATGAGTAGCTCATAATGGATCTAACCATATCCATAAGAGTTTGATTCATTCTCTCTGATATACCATTCTGTTCTGGAGTGCCAGGTGCTATAAGCTGAGAAAGAATACCTTCTTCCTTAAGAAAATCTTCAAACTCTCCTAGCAAGTACTCTCCACCATGTTCGGACGTAGTGTTTTGATTTGTTTCTCTAATTGCTTTTCAACCATAGCCTTATACTTTTTGAACTTTTCAAAGGTTTCAGTATTTTGGCGCATTAGATAAACATGACCAAAACGTTAGTAGTCATTAGTGAAGGTTATGAAGTATTCATAACCTCCTCTTGCTTGGACATTCAATGACCCCACATACACCACTATGTACGAGTTCGAGACGTTGAGTGGCTCTTTCACTATTCACTGAAAAGGGTCTCTTGGTCATTTTGCATTCTATACAGGATTTACATGTGGCTAATGATCCCACACTTAAAGTTTGCAAAGGACCATCATTCACAAGTCTTTTAATCTTGTCCAGGCTAATGTGCTCAAGGCATAAGTGTCACAAATAGGTTAGATCGATTGAGTCAGACTTCAACCTTTTACTATCCCTTTGTGAATCAATATTCACTTCAGTGTCGCATATCATTGGAACTATTGGTTTTACGTAAAGCAATTTATTTATCAAACATGCACTAGTAATTAAGCAGTCATTTAAAAAATACAAGTATTTTTATCAATGAAATTCAAACTGAATCCTTTCTCAAGTCAATTAGCTACTGAAATAAGATTCTTCCCAAAAACTGGGATATAAAAAATATCAAGTAAAACCATAAAACTGTTATCAAATGACAATTTAATAATCCTCATAGATACAACCGATACTAGTGCTGCATTTTTCTAATGGGAGCACAACTCACCCTCGTCAAGCCTTCTGATTTCCCTGAACCCCTACCGGAAACAACAGATATGGTTAGTGACTATAGAGTCTACAATCCATGAAAAAGTAGAGTCAGCGACATAACATGCCTCGGTAACAAGTATTATACCTTTAGATCTCAACTCCTTGAGATAGTCTGGGCAGTTTTGTTTCCAATGTCTAGCGGCTCCACAATGATGACACTTCTCTTTTGACTTGTCCACTTTCACAGTGCCCTTATCTTTTGCATCCTTCAAGTTCTACTTCTTAGCCTTCTTCGGACCTCTCTTGTGATTCTTTTTTACACTAGAGGTGGAAAGCTTACTTTTAGTAAAGTTTGTCTCTCTAGTCTTCCTCTTGCCATTCAGAAACAGGGTCTCAACAGCTTGCAATTCCTTCATCAGGTCAGAAAGTGAGTACTTCAACTTATTCATCAAAAAATTAAGTTTGAAGTTCTCAAAAGTGTCAGGCAGAGTCTTAAGAATAATATCAACTTATGTCTCATCATCTACCTTAGCACCCATGATCTCCAGCTCATTCAGATAACTAATGATCATCATTATATGTTTTCTGACAAGAGTTCCAGGTTTCATCCTGCAGTTCATGAAGTTTAACAGTACCCTGTTTGGCCTGGTGACCCTGATCTCTGAACATTTCGGTGATGTTCAACATCACATCAACGACAGTTTCCATGTTCTCATGCTGTTGTTGTAACACATTGCTCACAGAAGCTAAGATGTAACATCTGGCGATCTCATCAGAATATAACCAAGAACCATAAGCATCTTTTTCTTCTTGAGTTGATTCAACAATAAGCTTAAGGGGACAATAGGTGGTGAGCACGAACTTGTGCTATTCTATCGTGAGCACGATATCAAGATTACATTTTCAGTCCTTGTAATTTTCACCAGTAAGTTTGTTTGCATTTAAGATAGTTGAGAGAGGGGATAACAACATGATTACTGAAAAAATAAATAAAGTGGTGTAAATAAATACTTAATTATTTAGAAAAATATGATACATGATGCAAATACTTAAATATTTAAAAATCTAATAAAAAATATTTCTTCCATATTGTTGCGATCAACAACGATAGCTTGTCTCATCTAAGGACAACGCCCAAGCTACCTTATATTGCATCGAGACTCTTCTCGTTTGGTTAACGCTTCTAAAGATGTCACTACATCTAGCTTAACCAATCACCAATGGTTTTGGTCACCTTAGCCTCATTGACTAGCCCCTATGAGGGATTCCAATGTACTTTGGTCTAAGTGTTTAGCCAACGCATCGACTTTAAACGTTCCTATGAACTAACAGTTCATCTAGGAACGGTCCTACCTCACCACTTTCTTTAAAAGTCTTAGCTTCTTAAGCAACTCGATGACTTAAAGCGACACGATTTCCATGTTTCTCTCACTAAAGAGAGGACCGCAAGGGCGGCTTTAAACTATTCCTCGTGCCACGATCAAGTTTGCATTGGGGACCATAGAAATATTTCAACGTAAATGACATTCCCACTTAGTTTTTGAAAAAAAAATAGATTTTTGGTTGTTTTTCAAAAACATAACTCTTTTTATTAATTTGAAAAACATGTTTAAAAAATTATAAACTTTTGTAAATATAAATCCCAATTTAACATTTATAACTTTTATAAAATTCATATTGTATAATTATAATTCACTATAAATTAAGCTATAATGATGCATGTACATGCTACATAAAATTTTGATATTGGCATATCCCTAGTTCTATATGGCATGTTATATGGATTAATGATAAATCATACATTCAAAATTAACCTCTCTATTGGCTCATTTCTAACTACAACCCATAAAAAATAATAAATAAATTACTAATTTATAAACTAATTTTCATGGCATCTGTAATTTGCTCCTTATCCTTCAGGACATTCCACCACTTTGTAACTCTTTACAATAGTCCAGTACCATTTTAAGAATCAATTTTTAGTGTAAAATTTAATTTTCCAACAATTTTTACTTTGATAAATCAATTACCAAGTAAATAAATAAATTGATTTATTTTTAAGAACAATTTATAACACAAATTTCAATTAATTAGTGTTGAAAAATTATCGAATTAAATAAAAATAATTTATAGGGTCTGGATTAGGCAAAACCCTAAGATTTACTAAACTCAAAAGTTTCTAAAAACTCAAGGTTTTCCAAACCCTAAAGTTTCCAAAATCCAGTGGTTTCCAAAATCTATAGGTTTCCAAAATCCAAAAGTTTCCAAAACCCCAATGGTTTCTTAAATTCATAGGTTTCCAAAACCCTTTGGTTTCCAAAACCCAATTAGGTAACCAACCGTGCAGGGCATGGCGATAGGCAGCAGGAAGCGGCGGCAGCAGCTGCGGTGACCAGCGACACGGTGGTGACGGTGACGACGGCAACGACGATTTTCGATGGTGACTTTTTGAGGTGGCGGCGGATTACATGGAATTTAAAAATACAACTTTTGCAAAAAATATAAATTACATAAAATCCTATGACTCAAATTCGACGTACAGCAATTCTAAAATTGAAAAATAAAACGCCTAAAGCTAATAGTTAGGGATCTATTCATAAAGCACATTCAAAATAATTTCGAATCTACCATACACAATTATATGCCAATATCTAAACATCCATCGATACATACGTGTTAATCTAAATATACATAATCTAGAACCCAAGGTTCTGATACCAATTGTTGGCTCGGGTTTTAATAATTTGAAGAAAAATCATTGAACTACGAACGGTTTGTAGGTGAAATATAATTTTTTTTACATCAACCAATTTAATCATATTAAATATTAATACCATACATCCGATTATATATACAAATTTATACGTATTCAAAAGAGGTAGAAATAATTTATACATTTTCGTTGTGTCAGAGACTTTTTGAATTAGTGGAATCCTTATTAAATACTTCACGTTCTTTGATCTTCAAATGTAAGAACTTCAATTAGTCTTTGCACCAACAACCACTTGTTGGATTCAGAAGTATATCTCGCAAGAGCGTCGTTAGGAATTGAGTGTGGACTCTCAAAATAACTGAGTAAGAAAAATTTCTTCCTTTATTGATTTCAGCGGCAACAGTAGGAGGGGGACAGATGAGCCTTTTTCTGCTCTGTTTGATTAGGGTTGTGTTAACACGCTTAGAGAGGCAACCCTAATACCATCCCTTATATAATAATTTTGAAATTTTCACATATTTCCCATATATGTGTAATTTTTGAAATTCACCCTCATAATCTATAATTACCAAAAATTACATCTCCCATTAAAGTAAACATTGTGTCCAAATTCATCAACCTAAAATTGCTAAATTTAAATTGATCTCCATTAATTAATTAATTTATCTTATTTACTAATTATCTAATAAATAAAAAATAAAAAATAATTAATTTGGACATCAACTAATTGCTCTTCACTAATTAAGTGACAACACCCATCACATATGAGTTCAGGAAATACACTTTGGCTCAAAACATATTTTGGTCAAACTGATGTTGTTTTTTCTATTCCTGTCCTCATTAGCTACTCTTGAGACCGAATAAACCCATATGAATAAATCTATAGGATTCAAATACATGGTGAATTTATCTATATAAATTCCTGACCTATTTAATCATGATATCATATGACTCCACTATAGGTTGGATGCCTAATCAACTCTCGATTCATGCGCGCTACATTTTTTGTTGGTGTAAATAAACACTTTCATTTCACGGTCCACATAATATTTTAACATATTATCTTTCATGAATATCAATAACGAGAGCGAGATGTAAAATTATCATTTTAACCGTCTTGTTATTATTTCCTTAACTCCTTTTATTGACTGTGAATAAATAAGACATAATAGTGAATTGTCTCATATAATTCACAATGTCTTATTCAATGATTCATTTCATCGAGTATTTGACCAAGTTTATGCACACACCCATCAATAAAGCATAAGGTATCGATATTGTTTCATTTTACACTGAATTTTTATATCTGTGAATCACGCAACTCTAACATGGTTGAATCAAGATCCCAACATGTGAGCTATTGTCCGGTAATTCGAACTCACTCTTTTGACGTATCAAAGATCATAACTAACTAGGTCAAGTTTCGTATTCGCCTCTGGATTAAGGTCATTATGAAAATACCATTAAGATATAAAAATTAGATTTAGAGCTAGATAAACAGTTTTACTCCAAACTAATTTGTTACTAGTCTATTCAATATGTTCCATAACATGTCTAGGTTAACTGTTAGAGTCCTCACTCCCATGCACCAAGGCAGACATCCTTTGATTCAACCTAACACTAGTAATCAGACTCGATTACCCAATCGATCCTAAGACTGTGAATAACGTTCTGAACTATTTCAGAAGAGTTTGTCTGGAAGACCGCTCAGTCTTACTCTTCTTACATTGACAATAGTTTCGAGACTTGAGTAAATTATAAATACACTTTAATTAATAGAAAAACTTTCATTCATTCATTAAATTTAATAATACAAAATGTCAGAGAAATAATTAAATACTCATAAATAATAATTACACCCTACTTTATAGACATAATTCGAACAATCTCCCACTTGACCTAAAGTAGGCATGTACAATCTTATATCTCCATGCCCTCCAAATGGCCATAAAAGAATTTACTTCTTAAAGTCTTCGTGAATGGATCTGCCAGGTTATTGACCGTTGATATATGGGATGCTATAACATCTCCACATTGAACAATCTCACTTATTAGGTGATACTTACACTCTATGTGTTTGGATTTTTGTGGCTTCTTGGTTCCTTCGATTTGCCACAGCCCCACTGTTATCGCAATAGAAAAAAATTCATTCATTCATTAAATTTAGTAATACAAAATATCTAAGAAATAACTAAATACTCATAAATAGTTATTACACCCAACTTTATGAACATAATTTCAACACATCTCAGGCAGGCAGTAGGGGTTTTGGGTGGAAGGAATGAATCAAGTAAGGTGCGCATACTATTTCAGTGATGTATTTCTCCTTAAAATGGCTTTGCTACTTGACTTAGCCTTTCTTTCATATAAGAAAGAAAAAGAGCTTGTCAGTAATAAATTCTTAGTGTTATGAGATCAATAGTTAATCAATTGGGCAATGAGGGCTTCCGCTTTCTTTTCATCGATGTTGTTCCGGGTGCGCCACATGGGAGGTTCTTTCGCTTCCCTCTTTTTAATAAAAAAGACGGTAGTTGGTGAGCCAGGCACATAGAGATACGTACATCCATCGGTAAGCCTATAATGACAATAATGGATAAGAACATGGGGAAGCTTGCACACGGTACACAACATAGAGTGGGATAAAATCAATACAAGTAGTGGTGAACTCAGGCAATCAACCATGTAGACAGAAGAAAGACTGCAAACTAGCTCATCAATACATCTAATTGATTCTTTAGGTGACATGCGTGACACAAGCTAATAGGAAATTGGCATGTACCTCGCTTTCTTTCTTCCTCTGGTTGAGTCAATAAAGCTAGTTCCTGCTTTTAAACTGGACTGGTGTTGTGGGCCGTAGTTGGAAGCACAATATGGTCAGAAGAAATCCCCAACCATAATTTTTGAGTCTCACTGTGAAACCCAAGAAAAAGGAGTGCAATAGGTCACTATAGGGGCATGACCCCTCCATAAAAGATATTCTTTTAGGTGGAATTCAACTTATGGATAGGAAGAGGCCCATGCAAAATCAGTATGTAGGAAAACGAGAGTCAACATTGGGCAGTTAACTCGGTCGATAGATGCAGTGCTGAGGTCACACTTCTTTTAAGATTCTAGACCTACATGACTGGGGAAGACTTTATAGATAATAGAACAGAAAACAAGCAAAGCAAATTCCACTGATTCGAGATTTGGATAGCGCATTGAGTTAAATAGCAGAAATTTGACCTAAAATGACGACACTTATCTGCATATCCTTTTTTTCTTCCTTTACTGCCGCTTCAGTTCCAGAAATGGGAGAAATTAGAGGAATGTATGAGGTACTACTGACCAGGTGAGAGAGATATTCCCAATTCCCCCAACAAAGCTGAAGTAAGCAGATTGGTGTTATCAATTCTAGGTGAGCTCAAAACCATGCCTATGCGAGCCTTACCACTTATACACTTTTCAGTTTACACTACGAGAGATCCAGTCTAAAAGGCCTATTTGAGAGACTTATTCTCGGTACAATCCCCTATAAACGAAGAGCTTGAAGAGAGTGATTTTTGAAGTCAACTGAATTCTCCTATAGTTTGATTCACTGGGAAGCAGATAAAAGAAGAGTATGATCAACTCACCTTATTCGTTTCTTCCCCCGATGCGGCTCAGCCTGAAGGAAGGAATTTTCATCATATAGCCCACTTTCCTATTGACTTTTCTCTTTTTAATTAAGGTGACAATTGAGGGCTTATAAGTTTCACCTTAAGATCGTACCGCTTCTCGGACCACACGCCACTAGGGGCTGTTTTTCCTATAGCAGTTTGATACCTTGACTTCCCTTTTTAGAGATCTTATTTTTCATCTGCGATCTTTCCTGTGTGGATGACCGTTTGATGCTATATGGATGTAGATCATTTGGAGGCTCTTTAGAGAGAGGCCTTAGGCTACTAGGCTAGTTGTAGTTATATATGATCCTTACTTCCTTGCCTGAGTGGAGCTGATATACCCAGACCACACCGAGTGGTACCTGGGTGAGAAAGTGTTATGGTAGTTATGGATTGATCAACCGGTTCCTGATCTATCATCCCAATCTTTCCATTCGGGTGGAGCTGCTAGATATAACTTACTGGAAACTTTCAAAGATTAGATTAAGGGGATGAGACTTATTCAAGATGCATTTGATGGACCACGAGGACTATGTTGAGTGGTCCACGTCAGTGTCCACATGACCGATCCTTCCTCCATACATGAGGATAAGGTCAAAGTAGGCGATCAAAGGTGGTCAGGTTGCTTCACGAATTGCTAAGCTGGCTCAGAAATGCTTGTAGGCCTCCTTGTTTTTAGAGTAGCCATGGGGTTGTAGATTGCTGAATCATCACGATGAGGTATATGAAATCCTTACTTCACGATCATATCAGAAAGCTTGAAACCCTGTTAAAGAGTTTGAGCTGATACCAAGTAGCAGATAGATCTATCTTCTAGAGTCACATAATAAAACCTCTCATTCGCGAAGCTGGGGTGGGATATATGTGCAAATCCCCATCTTCATGGGTCACCTTCCTTCTTTCCTCCCCCTAGGCATTCCCAAACCTATTTTGATTTTCTTATTCTCGTATCTTGCTTTCTTGTAGTCTAAAATTCTTATTGAATTGGTTTCATCTGTGGTCTTTTTAGTAGGAAGTGGTGATATATAGCAGGAGGTATTGCTTACTTACCTTCTTCTTTTCTGATGCTGCTCTAAAGAGGAGCTAGCAGAATAATCAACACAAGAGAGGAGTCTTGAGAGCAAACTATCTCAAGAAGAAGTGCAAGAGAAGAGTCCCTAAAAAAAAGCAAGAAGTGTAGAATTGGATGATCAAACTTATGCTTCTATACCGGAGAAGAGAAGTCCAGCCATGGATAGGTGTAACCTCTGGCATGAGATTTAACAACTTAGCCTGGCTATTTTCACCCTTTGCTCGTTTGCTAAAGTTAGCTTACCGACTCCGTTATCTTATCATGAAAAATGCTTTCTTCTGCTCCAAACCAGAATTAGACAAACTCTCGTTCATGAAGGTAGCCACCCTTGCTCATTTGTTAGACTAGCCATAGTGTTGGCTTTGATTTCCCCCACTCTTCTCTTGTCCTCAACTCTCGAAAAAAAGAATCAAACTCGTCGAATCAAAAATTGGAATTGTACCCTTAAAAAATCTTCGATCTAGATGGGGAATGCATTCCAAAGACAAAGGTTTCCTTTTTTGATTAAGCAGAATAGTGCTCCAGTGCCATGTGCTTTAAAAAGAACATTTAGTCCAGGCTTTCTTGACAAATGAATAGTGATTGAAACTTTTCACCTATTCCATTTCCGTGACTTTGGAAATTGGACTATTGGATAAAGAGCACTCTGAGCTATTGTCAAACTATCCCTCAATCATAACCCTTGCTTTCAATAAAATGTTCTTATTCCCTAGCTTGAAAGGCTTGTTGTTATTCTTTACCTACCAACCTTGGCTATATTTGAGGAAGCTTGCCTACCGTTGGTTGAAACACGATACTTTATTGCATTTGGTTAGTCTCTCCCTTTGTTTTGCTTGCTTTTCTTATATCCTTTACCCTTGACCTCTTCTTTGCTTACCTTGAATTTAAAGCTTTCAGTAATCAAGCTTACCTGCCCTAGCCAAACCAAAGTGGCATGTCAAACTGCCGAGAGTAGAATGGTTATACAGTCCCTAGCGCGTGCAGCAAGGAGGGAGCATGGTGAAGCGATTCACAAAGGAAACTAGCCTTTCGTTCCACTTTGTTGATCATTGTAGAAAGAACAAAATATGGAATGATTGAGGTTGGACAACCTCCACTGAGAATCGAGAGGCAGAAATCTTTTCGCTAGTCTGGTGGTAGCTTTGGATGAATGCCCAAGAGTGTGAAGGAGGATATAACAAGTATTTTCAGTGGAAGTAACAGCAAAACCAAAACTAAAAATGAAAATGGACCGCTCACAAGTATAAAGATAGTTAACTGAGGGGTTATATATATACAATAACAAGGGTCTAAAAGAGGCTGACTACTGGTGAAACCATCTTCGAGACCCTTCTCTTGTAAGGGTGTAGGTTCGAAGGGTCTAAGAAAAGGTAGTGTTATACTAAGAAAAGGGGGTTTGTCTGTGTTGAAGTGCCATCTGAGTACTTAGAGTCATCCTTCCTTGAGGTAACCACCACTAGTTGCCTTCCGGTTCCTTAGACATATAAAGATGGGGTTTCCTTAGCTTTAGAAGGTAACCATATTCAAAAGAATAGTCATAGAGCATGAGCGTTCATCGCTACTAGCAATCACTCGATCCTGGAAGAAGGTAATGATATTCCATTATGGAGTGTTTTTTATGTGCTATGAGATGTTGAGGACTACTCCGACTCCTTTTATTTAGGGGAGCTCAAAAGTAGGCAATCTCTTCGCGATTGTATTTATGTTCTTAGTTCTCCTTCTTCTCCAAGAAGGAGAAGAAATGACTAGACTAGAAGACTCAACTCAGCTATTATGTTAGCAATGGGAAAATGTTTAGGCCTGATCTGTTGTCAATTAAGCCAAAGGGACCTTGTATTCATTATGTCAGACAAAGATGTTGAGAAGTTGGACATGATGGTGCCCTTCGACGGATAGTTCGTCATCTAAAAATAGAACGATTTTTGGTGCTGGGATTTAGACAATAATTTGACTCATTGTTGTGGGGGAAGTTTTTTCAGGCACGTGCGCCTTTCGAAGCACTATTATAAATGATTCCTAATGTGCTTCCAATGTAAAAAGTAGCTCTTAAATGGAAATTTATGTTGGGATGCTTTTGAGCTGGGTAGCCATATCATACATATAAGACTTTTGATCCACCTTTTCAGTTTTTGCTTCCATTGTTATGGGAGGCTGGGCCTGATCTTTCTTAAGACATCATGCATTTGGGTGCATGTGTCCAATTTCTATGCATTAATTGGTTATTCAAGGTAGAGAAGGATTCACAAGAGTTGGGCATGAGAGTTGGGATCCCTACAATCGAAGATAGTGGTGCTCCTAGTATCACTCATATAGGGCCTAGAGAAAGGTAAAGAGGATGGATTTTCTTGAGAGGATAGATTGTGAAACAACGGATGTGACGGCGAATTAGCGAAGGATGGATAGCCAGGAATGATCATATGTATATGAGTTGGAAAAGAACTCTGATCGGACCTTAGGAGGAAGGCTTTGTATAGATTGGTAGCACTAATGGACTAATCACGTTCACTTTATCTGATACTGAAGAAAGAAGGTGCACTAGGTCTTCTTGTCCATGGGCATCCTTTATGAGATTCACAGATGTACTACTCCCTACCGGTGCATTTACCGAATGCAGCGAGAGAAGGATTTGAAAAATTGTGTTGGAACTGCTTGGGGATGAATAGACCACTACTTTGCCTTGTTCAATGAGATCTTGGATCGCATGCATGAGAGAAAAGCAAGTATCCATTATATGGCCCAAACCTTTATGGAATTCACAATGAGCATTTAGGTTATATAACTTGGGAAGAGAATTTGTTGGTGGTCTGGGTGCTAATAGTCTTATTAAGAGCCCATTTTTGACAAAAACTATGAAAACATGCCTGCAAGTTTATCCCAATGGCGTCAAATTCCTAGGAGGTCACCCACGTGATGAAACAACTGGCTGCCGAGTAGGATGAGGGAAAGTTAGGAAAGCATATGGGCATATGAAGTGGGTTTAGTGATAGAAATGGTCAGGGCAGTGGCTGCTACTGCATTGACTTTGGAAGATTTGGATGTGTTAAGGCTAACCTTAACTTCTCCCTTCTTAAGCTTGGTTTTTTACGAACTTTGAGACGATGTATAGGACACTAGGTAAGGCAAGGGTTTCAACCCTTCCATATATCCGACGATTTCATTCTATTTTATCTGGAAGATGTCGACTCTTCTCTAATAAGAGACATGACTACCCTTCGAATGGGATCAAGTATGCCAGAATGCTTTCGAAGACATCAAGGAGTCTCTGTTAAATCCCCTAGTCTTAGGGGATCTAGTCAAAGGATGTCTTTTGATCCTTTACATTGCAGCTCACCCTGATTCACTAGGAGCTCTTCTTGCACAATAAAATGATGAAGGAAAGTAAGTTGCTCTATACTATCTAAGTCATACCCCGGTGGACGCAGAGTGAAATGCCTCAAACATCGAAAAGATATACCTCACATTTACGTTTGCAGTAGAAAAGCTAAGACACTCTCTCCTTGAACATCCTGTTTGGCTCATATAAAAAATAGATCCACTCAAGTATTTGCTCTCGAACCAGCCTTTCTTAAAGGATAAGTACCAAGAGGTTATGGATTATAAAAATGGTCCATGGTATATCCCTAATGTTGTAAGGTAAAAGACAAGTGTTGGCTGATTTCTTGGCAGCTCATCCAGCCTCAGATGACAGTCATTTGCTCTAACCGGTCTACCTAATGAAGAAGTTGTATATGCTAAAGTTCAGATCCCATAGGAGATGTACTTTGATGGTACATCCAGGAGCGGGGGCAGGGATTGTCTTCACGACCCCAGAAAGGTCAATGATCCCTTACTCGTTCACACTGACTTTAGCAGCTTGAAACAATGATGCATAATAGGAAGACGTAATCATAGGATTGGGTATAACTTTGAAGATGAAGATTGATCATCTTACAGTATATGGTGATTCTCAATTGATCGTTAATCAACTGAGAGGGATTTAAATTGTTAAGAAAGAGGTCTATCGAGCCTTATTTCATCAAGGCACGTAAGCTCCTAAGTAAATTCCTTGGATTAAATGTCGAGCATGTTCCACGATCACAGAATCACTATACTGATGCACTGGCAAGTTTAGCAGTAGCCTTGGCTCTTAGTCGAAACCAATCCATGCAAATAAGAGTAGAAGAATGCAAGTTGTTACTGTCAGTATTAGAAAATGTTATTATCCTACCTTCACTCTCTGTTTCTATCTTTTGAAACAAGTAAGGTGTTCTTCCTTCATCATCCATCCCCATTACGAGGGCCAGCCATAATATGTTTAGCTATTCAATAGCCAATTCCCTTTCTGTTCATTTGGGTATGCTGGGAAGATGAAGAGATGAACTTTGGAATTTAGCTACAGAGAAATTCAGCAAGAATCTTTTGGGTTGGAAAGGTGCCCGCCCTATTAGGTCAAGCTGGTAAGGTCTTATTTTTAATGAAATCCACTCTTCAAAGATTGCCTTTATTCCCTCATTGTCCGGGGTACTGAAAGGAATGGCTGGTAAGATTGAAGGAATTTGAACGAGATGTCCATGGTATGATGTTGGAGGGAGAGATATCGCATGGGAGAAGGCTCTTCGAAGCTTAGATTTGGAGGCTTGGGATGAAGCTCAAGCTAGTTGGACTAGAAGCTAGTTATTCCTGTCTACTTGTTAGGAAGGCTGGCCTTCCTTTATCCCATTCATCACAATGACAGTGAGAAAGAAAAAAGAAAGGAGTGGGAGGGAAATAATCCACCATCTTAGTCATCCGCTTCTCCTGCTTTTCAAGTCCGTAAAGATAAGATGGGTCCCTTTTCTAAATAAATGATACTTCCCGAGAAGAGATATGTGCTATGACTCCAATATCCCTTTGGTGGGCTCCCTCACAAAAGGGGAATCAATGAGACTTGTTCTCATGAATACATCCCTCTTTGGTCGGGGATGAGTTCCAACAATCCGAAGTTGGAGCGGGGAAAAATCCTTAGTGGGTAGGGAACCCTCCATTATTGTTCCTTTAGAAAGATATATTAGATGGTTGGGCGATCTCATATCCTATCTGGTCGTTGTGTTAAGTGAATCTAGTGAGAGATATATTGAGCCAATAAGAAGGATTGACTTGTCGAATAGTGAGATGATGTCATAAAAAATGGCTAATAAGAGTATAGTAGAGCATCTTGAAGTCCGCCTCCGTCCCTTCCACCAAAAAGGAGTTGCTGGATAGCTGGAACCGAACCTGACTTCCTTATGTATGTTGCCCATCGTTGATGCAATGATGGAATTCCCCTATCTCTAGCTGATTGCCCAGGGAAGTCATAAAGGAATGGACATCCGAAACTTACATTCCCAAGAAGTTTGGAGTGCACACCCGACCTCATCTTCCCCCGAATCCATTGACCACACCCCGCTCTGAGGATTACTAAACGAGAGGGACACCCGACACCACCTATCCCATCGGGTCAATCATCCTACCCTATTGCAGTTACGGAAATGAATGGAAGTGAGGAAAATAGATATAAAGTCACTTAAAGTTGAGAGAGGGTTCTCTCCTATCGGTATACGCTTCTCCATTCTAGGATCGAATCAAGCCCCTTTTCTTTTATGCCTATCCCAGAGATGTTTTACCCGATGATCCAGTCGCACCAGAACTGGTTGTCAGGAATTCTATCTCACCCTCCCATTTCGCCAAGGGAGTTTTTGATTCACATCATATATTGGATTGTTTTTAAGTAAAAAGAAAGAAAATTGACTTTCCAGATGTAAATACCCCACCTGGGAAGGAACCATTCTCAATCAGATTGTCTACTACGCTAAGTCTTCATTTCCTGCTACACAACGTTCTATAATCCTCGAATACAAAGTGGCCAATCGAGAACACAAGCTCAAATCTCTATCCGGGAATTGTCGTTAGCCTGCCAATGTAGGAGCAAAAAATGATCTATTTTGTTTATTAGTGTTCAGAAAAAGAAAGGAAAGCGATGTGGTACATTATGCACCTCTAGCACCCAACCACGGTCTACTAAAGATGCAGGAAAACATTGGTTCAATTCCAATCGTGGTTTTGCTTTCGCGACTTCAGATAAAAAGCACCAGTAAGGTAGCAACCTAAGTTCAGATCGGGGTTCACAGTCTTACCAATAAAATCATGGTTACTGACTCGCATCCACAAGATGACACTGATGGGATTACTCATTGGCTATCCTTTGAGTGTTCGAAAGCTATAACAAAAGGTCTAATTTCTGAGATTTCATGTCCCAACAATCAAGTGTTTAGTGTTCAACATTCCTATTGATGGGACTGAAATGTGGAGCATGTTACTAGCAACAAGAAGGATAATAACACTATCTAAACTCCCTGATTTCTATGCTGCGAGGCAAGTACGAGCGTATTCCCAGTTGTTCACAGACTTTAGAGTGACAATATGTATATAGAAAATGAACTCCTTTTTTCGGGGGTTAGATTCAATCAAAAAAGCTCGAACAGGAGGTCCCCAACTTCTAGGGCCTCATCCTCCATCTAAGATGATGAAGCTGGGTAATTGCTCAAAAGCTGGTCTGACCGAGCTCGATCGAAGCAACCCATCTTGCTATAAGTAAGATTGCTGAAGGGATTATACCAACCAAACCAAAAACTGGAAGAGGGATGCGCCATTAATAACTTAAATACTAGCTTACGCATAATTTGATCATCGACAGGGTGAGTTGATAGGCTACCATGCTAATAAAGAGCTCACATTTCAAGGGAAGATCGACTCTGGATTCAGGATTAGACTTCAGAGCTTGTGCTCTACTAACAAAAGTCAATGTACTGAGGGGTTTTCTAGGAGGAAGGACTCATGACAGAGGTTTAGTATTGGACTCGTTTAACGAGAGATTCAGAAATAAAATCTCTAACCGCCATATGAGGGAGAAAATTCCTTGGTGCCTCCTAAATCGACGTAGGCTTGTTCTGAATCGGTGAAGCCTCATAAACCATGGGAATATCGGTTACAATTATTTATCCGAATCAATGTTAGCGGTGGTTTTTTTAAGGTAAGGGTCGCTGCCATTCGCAACGCGAGTGAAGGCTGGGGGGTCCAGGCATGAATTCTGCTTATTTTCATTGTATATCCAAGGATCTACAATAGCGTAAGATAGAGCCCACTACCTTTGCTTTATAGATAAGCTCTTCTCAGGCGACCCTCTCTCTGTATTGTAGAATAGTGCTATCAAATTCCTCAGCTCAGGTCCGAAGGGGAAATCGATAGTACCAAGTTTCATGTTCCCAGGTACCCAGTATGAGCAACCCAGCTTAACCTTTTTTTGTCTCTTTCACGCCATACGGATTCGAAAGCTGGCTCCATACGTAATTGATAAAAATATAACATTTCTTATAGGTGGCGCAACAACCCATAGGCTAGCTTAGCTGCTAGGAGCACTCTTTAGGGAAAAAGTGCTTCAGGCGCCTAAACCCAAAGGCATGATTCAATTGCAAGGAATGTTGTATTCTGGTGGTGAATATGAGAATTATGACGACCCTCGTAGCTCTTGAGGGGTGGGGGGGGGTCAAACTACAAAGCTGTCTATGATAAGAGAGGTTAACATATTTGTCAATTATAGGCGAGAAAACTGTCTTAATGAATGAAAGCCCAAGGCAATCCCCGCTACCAACCAACCTTACCCGAGGAGCATTCTAGTCTTTCTAATCTAATCGTTCACTTCTTCCTCTCCAAACTATCGGTATTGTAACTAAGCCGAATCCGAGACCATAGTTGAAAAATCTTTCTTATATTTCAATTTCAACTCTCCTAACGAAGGGAAGTAATCCAATCCCAAATGAACTGCATTACTTCACTGCGACATGCCAACCTGTCACATACATGAAAGCATAAAGCTGTGAAAGCTTTATAATAGATTATATAATCTAATCAAAGGGCTGGCTTTTCACTCGGTTGATTGCTAAAGAAGGCACTTTTCTCGGTCTGTCTATTCTAGGCACGAGGTCTTTCCACCATATACCTTTATATATNATATATATATATATATATATGGGTATCCGACTCTCGATCGAATGCGACTGCACCAATACCTTCTTTTTTTGTGCTGATACTGCCTCTGACTCTCATGGGTAAACTCCTACTTGATTAGTCAGAATTTCTATATCTGAACTCGTGGACCAAACTCAAAAGGCTATTCCCGCGGATTGCTCATCTTTCTTTACCCCAATTAATGGTTTTTACTTTGTTTTATCCTTTCCTTCATCTTCACCTGCCAGTACTAATATTTTCTTTTGGGGAAGACCCTTCATCTTACCAGGAAGCCAGCCGTGCTCTTTCCTGAGTATTGACTTCTTTCACGAGTGAAAAGTTCATTTTTTTTCCTTACTTTCAAAGTGACGGTGTGGCATGTGAAAAAAAGAAGCTGGGGTGGGGAGTGGGGTGGCAGGACAAAGAGATGGATGGGTGTATCTTGATCTAGGCCAATTTCCCTATGCAGATAAGGGGGCATCTCCCTAAACTAGAAGTCACTAATCTAGGCTTATGGTCTTTGTTCATTCCAAAGAAAGAAGGTAGTGTTCGGTAGTTCACTCTTCCCCCAGCGTGCTCTCCATTACCCAATGGAGTGAATGGAAAGTGCTTTATCCTGATCATCCCCCTCTAATTAATGAATAAGGTCTTTCACCCACCATCGGTTGGCTCTTCGCTTCCTATCCACGAGGTGAAAGGTGACACCATAAACAAATACTTCCTTTCCCTTTTTTCGTAAACTTCAACTAAGCTTCAAGGCCGATTCTCCTCTGTGCAAATTCTTAACTTGGATCTTCCTACCACTGATCAGAGGCCATCCCCTCCTTCCGCAGACACTTCCCTACCATCATATATGAAATATGCCTTGTCTGATTTTCAATCCTCCCTCCTCCTTTCGACATATTTGTAAGGGCAGATCTGTTAGCAAGAGATCCGTAAGGGCAGAGCTAGCACATATCGAAGAGTTGGATACTGAATTCCTGCCACTATAGAAAAAAGTCGTTGATGGGTCAATTTCTGTAGGTGGGTCTCAACTCAACTGGAGACATTCAGAATTTTCGACGAAGAGTACTACCTTGGAGGGGTGGGGTTATGAGGGAAGAACAAATATTTTCAGGTTACGGGAAGTCCTAAAGAGCAACTGGATTAAAGTGAGAAGAAGAAAGTTAAAACTGAAACCTACCGACTCAGTGCAGTGCCTTTGAAGAATAGTGAATGTAGACCAGATGACTCTTTAGGCTGACTGGCTTTATTGGAGGCATGCTTATTTGAAACTCTAAACTTTTTTAGTTTGGATAAAAGAAATAGGCATATAGCCTTTAGAGAGGCAATTGAAATTTCCTTTTGATAGTTATGGGTTCTTATAAAGATCCAAGTTCAACTACTTACAAATAAGGGCAGACAAACTAAGCGTGGTAGTCGAGTGAACATGTGGATGAAGACCCTACAACAATAGCAGTACACTGTCCCGCTCAGGGAACCAATTCTGAATGAGGGTCGATTACTTAGAAGTCAACCAATCTTGTTCATGTGCGGATGTCAATAAGCAACTAGTCATGCCGGGATCAATCAGAAAACTATACCTTATGGTTGAATTGAATAGAGAAGGGTGACAACCTAGAATCTCCAAGTAACCCTCTAAGTTTCCTTCAATGGATTTCTAAATGCGTTCTTAATAGCTACGGACAAGATATTTCTAGCAGCTAGTACCCTGCTTTACAAGTTGACAGATTCCTATTACATCGAGATAACTGTCAGAGCCCCTTCTCAAACTCCTAGAAAATTCCATTCCATCTGGTTCTCACACCCGCCTGAATTTGAGATAAAACGCTAGGAAGCATAACACGGAAGATTTGTAGCGACCCATTTATAGGCGTAAAGGCTATATTGACTTAGGCCACCGTAACTAATCCATCTAGTCACACTAGGATTGCCCCAGAGGGGTGAATTACATTTGTCTAGCTTGTAGCATAGACTTAGGAGAGAACCATATAGCATATTTAGAGAGTCTACCTTCCATATTCAAGTCAGATCCCTTGAAATTATACTTGCCATGTCTGGCCTTTTCTCGAGGGCGAAGGCGTCGAACTCATGGTCTTTTGAACATTCGCTAAGGTCTTCTTCGCACTCACTTTAGCCATATTTGGTGACAATGATTTCATCGGTCTCTCATCTGAGGGTACTATATTCCATCCTTCTTTCACCCTCTTGGAAGCTCGTGTTTTGACCTTTTGAGAGATGACTTTACCACTATCTACTGTGACTACAGCCTTGTCTCCTGCGATTTTGCATTCTTTGGGGGTTTCAGTCTCTCTTTTTCTAGGAGTCCCTAGTAGTAAGGAAATAGACTCTAAAGGCCTAAGCTATTTTATCGACTTTAGCTCGTTGTTACTATTCCAGCCTTTTTTGTTGGTCCTTACAATTTATTTAAAGCAGGAATTGCGTATTGTGCTTTTTCTCTAGATTTTTCACCTTTTCCTTCAGATTGTTGTTCGGAGTCAGTGAGGGGTAGCGAGATCATCCTCAGCCTAAGGAAGCAGCACTAAAAAGACTGCATTTCATGGTTAAGACCCAGCCCTTCAAAACTAAACTTTTTCTTCTTAGTGCAGTAGACCCATCAGAATGAAATGCAATAGATACAGTTCCTGCTTAAGCCATTGATCCTCAATTACCAGCATCTGGGCTAGTTTCTCTCATTACTTGAGTTGCTCGAGATTCCTGTCTATAAGCAAGCGACGTGTAGCATGCCGGGAAATAGGGGTGGGTGGGCATAGGGGAAATATGAAACATAATGATTATGGTCAAATCGGCAGGATGGGTAGGTGAATCACATGGATTGCATCAACGACATGATGATCATAGTTCGAGGCTCGACATTGGCATCGAAAAATGTGAGTTGCTTCTTCCTTCGATGCTGTTTTTTCCCTTGCCCTTACTTTAGCCGCCTTAGCCTCTTCATATGGTTTCCTACCACGCCATGTCGTCAGTGCTTCTGCGGCTGACTCTTGCTCTCGATCTACTAAGTAAATTGTTGCTCTTCTAACTTGCTTTCGTGATAGCCCAACAGTCTCAGAATTACACACGACAACCAAACTCCCATAGTATAGATAAGTCTCTACTTTCCCTCTCGCGATCAATTCTACCCCGGTAGCCGTCTAGCTAATACCCAAGTAAATGAGTGCAAGCACGGTTCCGTACCTTATTTTGTTGTACCTGATGGATATGAATGACAACTAAGAAAAAAGAAGATAAAGAGCTAGGAATGATCATTCCCTTTGAGGAGCTGGAAATCATACTTGCTTTTGCGAAAAAGTTGTAGTTGAGCTCAGGCATTTTTTATCTTTAACCGGCATCTCGTACTGCCTATAGCATCATGAGTCTAGCTAGAATTCTTTAGCCCTCACCCTTTCATTATGGCATGAGTAGCTGCTTCAGTGGTCTACCTCCGAGTAGGCAAAGCATCAGTGGTAGCATTAGTACCTGCATAGTCTTTGTTACAATAAAGAAAGGTAAACTAGTAGATAGGGTTGAGTCACTTGTTGATCCAAGAAGAAATAGTAGCATACTGAGATAGATTGTCATAGTGGCTTCCATATCAAGAGCTAGAGAGATTTCTGACCCATTTTCTGTTGTGAGGTTGAGTTCCTTATCTAGAAGCATACTGAGATAGATTGACATAGTGGCTTCCATACCTATCTTCGGTAGAGCTCAAAGCATCTCAACCTATGACTAGTAGACCTCTATAAGAGCACCACCAAGATAGTAGTTAAACATGTAGTTAAACAACTCTTTCTTTAGTGAAAGCAATGAGAGAGTTGACCTACGACATCCATCCCGACCGAGACTACTTCATGCGCAACTTTAAGATCTCCTGCCTCAAGAGAAAAATGCACCTTACAGACCTTCATTTGCGAAGTGCAAGCTACATAAAAATGAAGGAGGTGCTCATCCTTGAGTAAACGCTCGATCATGAAAGGACTAGAAGAATCTTTCTCTTTATATAACTACTACTTGGTTAGCTTTATGCATGCTTCCCTCTAAAGGTTTTTTTAGTCAAGTCCAGTCTTAGCAAGGTGAATTGGAAGCCCCAACGACAAAGGAAGAGGCATTTTCGAGGACTAGTCTCATTCTGACTCATACTCAAGAGGTCAATTCCTCGCACAAAATTAAGGGAACCATTGAAAGGTGACTAAATCACTTAAAACGGTTACTACCCGAGCTAGTGATAGAGGCGAGAATACTTTCCGGCCTAGACCCATTAATTGATCATAACGATATTGTGGAAATTCTACATGGACCCATATATAAATAGAGAGATAGAGAGAATCACCTTGATACTAAACTAGATTGAGCTCGGGATCTTCTTGAAAATGGGAAGATCTAAGATAGACGGCCAACCTCCTAGAGATAGCGATGTCCATGGACCAGGTGAGTAGGGATGCAGCTTTGTGGACCGCTCGTCGGGCCTGATAGGTGGTGGTATCACACCCTTCTCAAATGAATCGTACGTGACACTCTCGCATCATACAACTCCATCCCGGCATCAGGACCTCCCCTTTCCTTTGACCAACGGGTCCTCGAACCAATATGTCCTCCCTTTTTATTCTTTGATAAGAACTTTATTTTCATTCATTGATTGATTCAAGGTAGTTGTAGCTTGCTTCCAAGTCCAACAAAGCACTAGCGGTAGAACCGAGTCGCCAGAACCGAGCCAAGAAGGAGCTAAAAAAGATGAGTGCCCCTGCAATATTTCTAAAGAAAGAAGTGAGAAACTTGACTTTTAGAAAGAAGGGCCATCTATAATATTAGTCAAGGTGCCTTAGCCTATCTATAATAAGGGGCCTTTTTTACTTTAGAAAGATTGCAAGGTGTTTAGGCTTGACTAAGAGAATATACAGGGCTTTTTTCGTTTAGTATTTCTTTAGCTTTACTGTCCGTATCTTGCTAGCGCGGGAGCTACCACACCTAAAAGAAAATGCATGAAGGTAGAAGGCATGCTCATTAGAAAGACTACAAAGGCATTCTCGGTCGACTACAAGACGACGACTACAATACAAGTCATGAATGATAGTGAAGCCAAGTCGGATAGGCTTTTTTATGTCGAAAGCCCCAAAACTAGTTATCTTATAGCAGACAACTAACGTAAGCCTACTAAACTAATCTCGTAAGTAAACGCATGTTCGCATTGTAACTAATAGAAAACAAAACAACTACTAGACTAGACTAGTAGTTGAGTGTGACTTCTTGTTTGGATCTTGACCGGGTCTGAGCTTCCCAAGCTCTATGTTGTTGGAGAACTCTGCAAGAGTCGTACCACCTTCTTGATTTACTATATTTTGGTCTTTGGAGTACTTTGGGATTATATTGTACATCGACGATTGTGCTTGTGGGCTAGGGTGAATATTGCAGACCAACGGATCTGGTGGTCGACAATCATTCAGACTTAGTAAAGGTTGTCGCAGCACCTATAGTAGGACATAAGACATATTTCGATGCCCGTGAACTAATTTATGATTTTTCTCCGGCATTGACATTCGTCAAGAGGTCCACGTGGATTGGCTAGGGTCTTCTTCGGCTAATGAGACCTCGATCCTGAACCCTTCAGAGTATCTTTTTTATAGGCGCCTTTATCTATATGGGGAATTAGCTGCTGATAGATCCTGAATAATGTCCTCCTTCCCCCGACGCCTTCTGACCTACGGGAGTATACAATGACAACTTCCAGACACTCATGCCTGATCATGAAACTACTTGTCGAACGTCTTATGGGGCGTTTCTATGATCAGAGCTATGCAACAACGAGACCCCCCTTTATCCTTTTCGGATGTGCTTGACGGTCCCCATAATACGCTCAATTGGGGACTTATTACTCCAACTGTTCTAAGAGTATCTGCTAGTTGAACCCCCTCCAATAGCCTCTTTATTTGGCTCATCCCCTTCATTATTTATTTGATCGGGGTACTCTTATCTAGGTTCCTAAAGTTTGAATGGATGCTGGAGCGTAGGTGGCAAGCAGTTATATGGATGCAATGCTTTACCTGTAGATCTTTCTCTAGATCTTGCAAGAATTGTAAGGGAGTCATCCTCGGAGGGACTTTTTGAATGACTGTACCAGGGAACTTTACCATACTCCATACAACTATTGGTGTTCCTGCAAAGCCTACCAAAAGGTTCAGGACAGATTGTAGGAAATGGGTTATACGTTTTTGTATTTCTATGAGAAGTTCTACGGCACCCACGATTCCTAGTAGTAAGTCATCGGCATATCGCGCGTAACAAATCCTTATTAAGTAGTGGGGTTTTAAGGGGGCCAGACATCTCTCTGACCTGATAACTAATATCGTCTCCCTGCCCAGCTCTATTAGCAGCTCTATTAGTGGACCAATTATTCTTACAATGTTCTCTACCATAGAACTCGGCCTTCAGGGTTAACCTGGTGGCTTCTATGAGGAAGGTGCGCAAAGAAGGCTCAAGGGCTTGTTAAGGAAGGCAGCAAGGGCCGAACGAATGGGGGAAAACAAAAGGCATTTTCTGGTCCCCCCTAAGCCGAGGGGTGCTTGTGGGCCGGGGGGAGGGGGGTGCCATGACGAAACAAGGGAATGATAGGTCACTTTGCATTGGAAGCTCTTTACCTTCCCTATAATGAGGGCTTAGTTATCTTGGGGAGTGTTGAAGCTTGCTTCTTCTCTAGAGCTTTCTTGGTCATCAATACGACATGTCCTTAATAGAACCAATATGATTCTCTAAACAATCAGAATTTTGTACTTCTATCGAATCCTTCATATCTCTTGATCAAGCTTGTGTAGGTATATGTTTCTTGGTAGAGCCGATAGTAGTACACTATATAGGATGGAGTAGTAAGGGCGCTTCTCACCTCATACGAGTCATCTGATTGAAATGACTTTCTGAATGGAGTAAAAGAACTTGCGATCGTCTATCTTTTCCTTAAAGATTGAGATGAGTCGATGCAGGTAAATGGTGTGAAAACACTTCCTGATGTCGAATTCTAAAAACCAGCGAGAGGTTCCCCACTCTTCTTTGATTCGTCTTAAGGCCAAGCGACAGCCTCAACCCGAGCGGAAGTGCGATGTGTCTAGAAACTGGGGATAATAAATGGATTCGAGTAATATTATGATAGCCTCTTTCATGATCTTCTTTATAGATAGAACTACTATGAGCAGTCTAAACATCGACCCTTATTTCTTTCTTCATATTGTAAAAGGAAGTTTCTCCCTCTATTGATAAATCAAGGACTCTCATGCCGTCGTTTTAGTGACTCATAGGGCTTCCTTCAACTCATCTTTTTGGTTATTGAGAATGGTCACCACCTCTCCCAGGACCATAATGATTATCCCTGCCCGATGGTTCTACATCCATTCCTGAATGTTGTCGGGTATTGTTCATTTCCCCACCATTCTTGTAATCGTCACCTGTAATCCACGCAGGTGTGTCTCCATCCCCCATTTAGTACATGTATTAGTCCGTGGAAGAGTGAAAGGGTCACCACTACTGAGGATCTCCCCCTAATCTTAGATAGGTCATTTGAGGGTTCCTCGCGGCTCATTGATGTGCTTACACACTAGCCTACTCGTCTGCGAAAGCTCCCTGGGACCACCTACCACTAGTCTTCCACCGGAGGGGTTAATTGCATAAAACCGTCGGGATGCAGGCTCTCAAAGAGGGAAGCCCAACGAATTTCAGATGCAAAGCCCCTCACCTCATTAAGATCATATTGGCATGCTCTCCAAAAAAAAGAGCAGACCCCATTGAAGATAAGAGTGAGGTACAACAAGGTCGTTTCTATCCACCACCCTTCTCATGGAGTTGTACATGGATGTGACCGCTCATACAGCTCCCAACCAGTAAAAGTAGTTAGCTTCCTCTATAAATAATGGAAGTAAAGAATTCAGTTTTGATTTTCAGCATGAACATGATAAGAGCATCTCTAAAAACCTATGGATCCCCCCTCATATCCTGCCACTTCAGCACCTTCTGATCTTCTCTAAGATCATTACCAGCCCTCTCCATCAACGTTTTTATAGATTTGAAAAATTCCATGGTGGAACAGGACGAGAATGAATTCAAGAATCCATGATATACTCATCCTAGAGTTTCTCCTCTATTCTGAGGAGGGGTTTTCATAGATTGAGAGGTGAGTCAAGCGTAGCCACCCGCTTGACCAATTTCTAGGAATCAGAGGAAGATCTCTCATCTGATGACCCTGAACAATAAGAAGTTTCTCTCGATGTGAGATCAACAGCAAAAGAAAGAAGAGGAATTGGATTCCCCAAAGCTACATCGCTCGTATAATCCCTAAAAAAGCACACCACGGACAAGACACAAATAAAAGAAAGAAGAAATGAGCCATGATGATGATCCTATGTTCATTTTCTCCCCGCCCTGATGATGTGCTCCTAGCTCGTGGAGCTACATACCAGAAAAGTAAAAAGAATCTCACTATGACTTAGGGAAGAGACTCATTGTCGGCACACTACGTGGGAAATACGATATCCAGGCAACCCAGTTGCTACATGTTCTCCCTTTCCCTTGAACGATAGAAGAACTACTTATATTTTCTTTGATAGCGGTCTGTGGATCTATTCTTCTATATGATAAATCGCCATCCTGTAGCACCACCATGACACCGATTCTCATGATTTTTCTGAGGCCCCCATGCCATGACTTCAACTTTGAGTATGATGAATGAGTGGAAACATATTTATAGAAGTCCTTGTCTAATCCAACCAAATAATTATTATCTAAAAAAGAGACAATATTATATATNATATATATTTTTAGATAAGGGGTAGAACATTGAGTTTTTTCAGAAAAGACTAGTTGCCCTTATTCGAATCTCGCCAGTGATTGAGCGCGAGACGAGCCATGATATAAGGGGCGAATGTACTCTTCATAGAATCAACCATCGATATCTTCTTTTTCTGGTATATTTACATCAGGCTTAGCCCATACTAGTAAGAATGTGTTCACGAAAGGGGACGAAACCTGTCTAAGATCATGTGTGCCGCTTAGTAGCGTGTAAATAGAACACGTAGCCTTAGCGGAACTCAATATTCAACCAAACTATGATCCATTTATATAATCAACTGACTATCAATAAACCATGTGTTAGGTTCTCGTTGTAGGAGATCTTGGAACGTCCCCCTCATATGAATGCGCATACAAATAAGGTCATTATTATCCTACTACTAAGTAAAGGCGGAGAGTGGGTTCTAGATTATATAATTCGGGTAGGTTGGACTAGGGTTCATTAAACTATTATACTTCTCGCATGCAGTATCCGAGTCTTGCCCATTTAAGGATGATAGATGGGGTGTGTGTCCCCTCGATCACCTTAACCAATCACAGATTAGCGTAACTAACGGTCGCTTTGATCCGTTACACATTAGCTCAAAAGTACCCCTTTCCATTATGATGATAGGGGTGGACGATAAGGCTAAATGAGGTATAATCAATGGGACGACTAGAAGTGGATGAAACCTGTCTTAGCCCATACAAGTAAGAATGTGTTCCCGAAAAGGAACGAAACCTGTCTAAGATCATGTGTGCCGGCTTAGTAGCGTGTAAATAGAACACGTAGCCTTAGCGGAGCTCAATGGAAGAAAGTCAAAACGTCAGCAAGGCCAAGAAGAATAATGACGGCATCAAATCCAAGGGAAAGTGTTTCCACTGTATGGTTGAAGGTCACTGGAAGAGAAACTCCAGCAAGTATCACTTCGAGCTGAAAAAGAAAGGTAAATGTGATTTACTTGTACTTGAAGCTTGTTTAGTGGAATATGATTTGTCATCTTGGATATTGGATTTAGGAGACACTAACCATGTATGTTTTTTTGCAGATGCTTGATTTGTCAAGGGAGCTTGCTGATGACAATGTGATAATAAGGGTTGGCAGTGGTGTGCTCGTGTCAGCAAAAGCATTGGAGACAGTCCATTTAAGCTTTGGAAATAATTTTCTTGTGTTTGAACATTGTTTATTTTATTCTTAATTTTTCAAAAAATTTGATTTCTTTATCATTATTGCATGAACAATTATTTGATATTTCTTTTATTAATAATCAGTTTATTATTTTGAAGAATGGATTCAATAATTTGTCATGCAAAAGTTTTGAACGGACTATATATGCTTAAACTGACTGGACGTGCATTAAATAATTCAGAATTATTTAAAGTGTAAAATCCTAAAAGTAACAAATAACAAAGAGTTTCTCATAATGATGACATGTATCTATGACATCTTAGGTTATGACATATTAAACTAGATAGATTAAACCGGTTAACGAAGCATGGTGCTTTAAGAGAACTAAAAGTTGAGACTCTTCCAGTTTGTGAATCTTGTCTAGAGGTTAAAATGACCAAGCGAACTTTCTATGGAAATGCCCAAAGAGCCAAAGAATCACTTGAGCTCATAATGATGTCTGTGGACTGATCAATGTACAAGCTAAATGTGGGTATGAGTATTTTGTCATATTTATTGAGATTACTCTAGATATGGTTAAACTTACCAATGCATAAAAAGTTTGAAACTTTTGGAAAGTTCAAAGACTTTAAAGCTGAAGCTGAAAAGCAATTAGGTAAATCTTTGAAAACACTTTGATCAGATCGAGGTGGTGAATACATGGATTTAATATTCAAGGATTACATGTTGGAGTATGACATCCTCTCTCAACTCATAGCACTTGGAATGCCATAGAAAATGGTGTTTCAGAAAGGAGAAACTGAACCCTATTGGATATGGTTAGGTCGATGTTAAGCTACTGATCACTACCATTCATATTTTGGGGATATGCACTTCAAATGACATCCCACATTTTGAATATAGTTCAACCAACCTATGATCCATTTATTTAATCAACTGACTATCAATAAACCATGTGTTAGGTTCTCGTTGTGGGAGATCTTGGAATTCCCCGTCACATGAATGCGCATACAAATAGGGTCATTATTAACCTACTACTAAGTAAAGGTGGAGAGTGGGTTCTAGATTATATAAGTCGGGTAGGTTGGACTAGAGTATTGGGAAAATATCTACGAATTATTCTTTGCAAGAGACATCCTTAGGTATGGTGATGTCTCCAGCAACCTTGCTAGGATCTCCAGATCGAATAATTGGTTTACAAAACGCTCTTAGGGGGTCTTGTTTTCTCAGATTCCAGCTTTTGACTTTTCTTATAAAAAAATGCTTTGACCTACTCCCTAATAGAGATGCACGCTTTATGTAATGTGGTCATGTATACTCGTTGGATGGCTTTTTTGGAGTAATGAGAAAATTCCATTGCATCAAAATCAATCAAGATCTATTGTTCAGTAAACTATTATACTTCTCGCATGCAGTATCCGAGTCTTGCCCATTTAAGGATGATGGATGAGGTGTGTGTCCCCTCGATCACCTTAACCAATCACAGATTAGCCTAACTAATGGTTGCTTTGATCTGTTACACATCAGCTCAAAAGTACCCATTTCCATTATGATGATAGGTGTGGACGGTAAGGCTAAAAGAGGCATGATCACTGGAATGGCTAGAAGTGGACGAAACCTGTCTTAGCCCATACTAGTAAGAATGTGTTCCCGAAAGGGGACGAAACCTGTCTAAGATCATGTGTGCCGGCTTAGTAGTGTGTAAATAGAACACGTAGCCTTAGCGGAACTCAATATTCAACCAACCTATAATCCATTTATTTAATCAACTGACTATCAATAAACCATGTGTTAGGTTCTCGTTGTGGGAGATCTTGGAACGTCCCCGTCATATGAATGTGCATACAAATAGGGTCATTATTAACCTACTACTAAGTAAAGGCGGAGAATGGGTTCTAGATTATATAAGTCGGGTAGGTTGGACTAGGGTATTGGGAAGATATCTACAAATTATTCTTTGCGAGAGACATCCTTGGGTATAGTGATGTCTTCGGCAGCCTTGCTGGGATCTGTAGATCAAATAATTGGTTTACGAGACGCTCTTAGGGGGTCTCATTTTCTCATATTCCAGTTTTTGACTTTTCTTATAAGAAAAGGCTTTGACCTACTCCCTAATAGAGATGCACGCTTTATGTAGTCTGGTCATGTATACTCGTTGGATGGATTTTTTGGAGTAATGAGAAAATTCCATTGCATCAAGATCTATTGTTCAGTAAACTATTATACTTCTCGCATGCAGTATCCGAGTCTTGCCTATTTTTGGAAGATGGATTAGGTGTGTGTCCCATCGATCACCTTAACCAATCACAGATTAGCCTAACTAACGGTCGCTTTGATGCGTTACACATCAGCTCAAAAGTACCCATTTCCATTATGATGATAGGGTGGGCGATAGGGCTAAAAGAGGCATAATCACTGGAACGGCTAGAAGTGGGCCGACTATTTTCCATATATATATGGGTATTCGACCTTTAATGAGAGAGTCAAGTTCTAGACTTTAGTTAGCAAAAAAATATGACTGAGGTTGATAGGGACATTACTGGTAATTACTAAGGTGCTTTCTAAAGTACTAACCATTGGCAACACTCATCTCCAACTCTGTTTCTAGCATTTCATTTCATATACCATTCTGTTATGACATGTCTCTTATTTCATCTTGCTATACATCCAAGCCTTCTCCCATCGATAGTTGGAAGTAGAGCTAAGACTGGATGTAACTAAAGGAGATGGGATATAGATACGGTAGGAGGGCACATTATCTCCTCATGCTGAACTAGAGCATGTCCTGTTAGGCATTTCAAATTGAGAAAAGTATGGATTATGCCTTTCTTAATAGATGCGTAGAAAAAGAAAAGCTTAAACACATTCCTTGTGTTAGTTCAGACCATGTGAACATTTGTCCATCTACTCAGTTCAGCAACCAATACTCACAGAGACCCTTCTGTTTCGAAGCCATGTGGCTCACCAAGAAAGATCTACGAGAGGTGGAGGTTGATTCTTGGAAAACCAATGTCTCAGATTCAAAAGCTTTAAATTGGCCATAAAATGCAAGATCTTCAAACACTTTGTCCGCCAATGGAATCAAAGAAAATTTAGTGACATTCATAGACTCTTCAGAAAATGAAATTCCCAATTGGAATCTGTCCATTCTGTCAGAACCTCCTTTACCTCAGACCTTTTTTCAGAATCCATGGAAAAATCCCTTTTCTCTAAGCTCGACCAAATCTTGGTAAGATATTTTGTGTTCTGGGCCCAAAAAGATAGGATCTCTTGATGGCCTGTCGGACAAAAACACCGCTTTCACACTTCGACTCTCGTTAGAAGGGAGGCTAACCATATTCATAGAATCAAGAATCAGTTAGGGCAGTGATATGAGAATCTTGATGAGATATCTGACATTGTCCTTGATCACTTTCAAGATAGAAATCAATCATGTGGAACTGTTTATATAAATAATTTATTGAAACACATAAACCCTTCCATCTCCCAAGAGGACAATGCTCTTCTCCTGTCTAAGGTGACTAGGGAGGAATGAAGAGCGGTCCTTAACCAGATCAAACACCTTAAAGTGCCTGGCCCTGAGGATCTCCAAGGTATCTTCTTCAAATCCTTCTTGGACATTGTCGGGCCCATTTTATCGGAGGGGATTGAAACTTTTTTTGGCTCTGGCCACCAGCTCAAAGAGCTGAACATAAACATCATAACCCTGATTTTCCAAACGTTCTGAAACCCTCAATCAAATTCGTCCCATCAACCTCGATAATGTGGCTTACATAATCTTCTAAAAACTCCTAGTCAACAGAAGATGAGACCCCTCCTAGAAAAGAAGATTTCTTCAAAGGGTGCTCTCCTTTGTGCCTAAGATACTGATTTTTGAAAACATCCTAGTAGCTCATAAGATGATGAATTCCTTTAAAAATAAAAAAATGGGTGGATGAGCATCAAGTTAAACATAGAAAAGGCTTACGATAGGGTCGAATGGAGTTTTTTTGTCAGAAATGGATAAAAAATCAATATAGAATGTGAAACCACCCCTTCCTTTATGGTCTTGGTCAACGAGAAACCAACTCAGTTCTTTAAATCATCCAAAGGACTTAGATAAGGGGATACCATTTTGCCCTATCTGTTCATTTTTTGTACTGAGGCCCTTTCTTGACAACTGGAAGTAAAAATGGATGTGGGTACGATCTTGGGAATCAAAGCTTCCAGAACTGGCCCTACCCTTTTCTTTCTGCTTGATGGCATCCCTTGCTTAGTTTTACAAGCTCCTTCCTTGGCGTAATCTTCTTTGAATTCACATAAATAATTGCGATTGAATTTTATGAAAGATATCTCCTCCCTTTAATCTAATCAATATATTACTTCTGAGTAAGGCACTCTCCGAAAGGAAGGTAAACATGAATGAATGACAGGCGATAGGTTTAGATCAGATGTAAGCAAGCGCAGTCTCAATATGCACATTAGAGAATGGGGAGTTAGAGGTGGGTTGGCGCTTCAGTCAAGAGGCTAGCTAGCATCCCACCTTCCTGTCTTGACTGGTAGGTACAATCGCTTGAGTCTAGTTCTTGAGTGAAGGAATCGCTTTCAATGACAATTTCTCTTTAGCAATCGAACATCATCCATCTTCAAGATGTTGAATATAGATAGGAGATCCACTTCAAGTTTAAGGTTGGCAGCAAGTGTAAGTGCAATCGCAATCCCTATGAACTTCATTAATCAATCTCTCTCCGACCTTCCTAGCACTCTGTTATGGCACAATCACTAATTAACGTTCTAGAGTTCTAGGTCTTCTAGCTATTAGCGTTGTCTCCTTCTGATAATGCATTATAGGTTGTCTTTCTTCCACCTCTCTCTATCACCCTTCCTTTTTTTAGCAGCTCATCTTGATTCTTGAATGTTTAGCGAATCGATCGTAATTGGTCTGACCGCTCAAGGCTTATCTCTCTATCCCCATTTCTGGTCTCCGGTCATTGGTAGAAAGCCTATAAATTCCATTTCTCTCCTTTCCAGCTTGGAAATACTTATTTATATTGACTATATATCTTTAGTCACATTGCTAGTTCAAGCTCTCTTCTGGATAGAGCCAAAAAGGTATGCGCAAGTGTAGTATTTCAAGGCAGCCAGGTAGTAAAGGCAAGCACATAGGCATTCAAATCACTATCTTCAAATAGTGTATATAATAAAAGAAACAGTGCCTCGTGCATCTTTCTTCTTTTAGACAAGGGAATTGTTATAGCAAGCATGAGTGGGAATGAACAATTTTAGTTCTTAATTTCAAGCGTGGGTAGCATTCTAGTCTTAAGAAAAGCCATCATGTCCAGCCATATGTCATGTTCACAGTCTGTTGTATATCGGTAAGCATGACTGTAGCAATACAAATATGTGCGATAGACAAAGGAGTTGTTTTCAACAAATCAATATATAGGTGCCTGGATGATGAAATACATCCTCAGAATTCCCTTCGTGCCTAACCTTTTAAGTTAGTTGAAGGGCATTGATAGGGAAATGCATGCACTTTTTCTCATTTCATATTTGATCAAGCCTTTTTTTCTAGCATAGAGATGCGCAAGTTCCTGTTGGAGTTGGAGGTGTAGGAGCAGTGAACATGACTCTTACAGTAGCTCTTGCAGAAGAGGAAGAAATGTGGTAAAGAGGAGTTCCAGGCGTAGGAGTTCATTCCACTATAATAGGAGAAGTGCAAAAGTAGTAGTAGTAGCAGGAAAGGATGATGTACATAGTTCGTTACCATCTCCCAAGGTCTCCTTGGTCTTCTTGGACTTGGTTTCTGTTTGATACCACCCTAACTGCATAGACTTGGTTTCTCTTTCATCTTTCAAGAGTTTTGACGTACAAAGTGAGCTCTGAAAACTAGCAACCTATGACTAAAAAGCTCAAAATTAGGCATAGTAGCTGCTAGAGTAGAATGTGGGATTCTATATGCTATAGCCTATGCGCCTACTTCTGATGAGATAGAAGTAGGATTCCGGTGCCTCTTCCATCGATCGGCCAGTCATCGAAGGATGTTAGCAAAAGAAGAAGAACTAGAGGCTCATGTTGGTCAAACGAACTGATTCATTTCATTCTTCGCCTAGTCTTAGAACCCGCACTTTAGAAGGGAAGAAGCATTCCCTTTCCAACAAAACTAAGCATCTTGTCATTGGGTAAAGACAATAGCAGGAGTGAACCCGACCACTTCACGCTAAGGTTCATAAAGGATTTACTCCCAAGAGGGGGTTTTACTTGGTGCTGGGAGTCTCAGGCTTCTCCAGCTATTTTGTTTTATTTTTTTAAAATGAGTATCTTTAACGACGGTTATTCCATAAACCATCATTAAAAAAGAACTCTTATGACGGTTAGGACAATTTGTAACGACGTTTCATTAACCCACCGTCATAAAAATTGATGATTTTTTACGACACCATTTTACGATGGATTAGTAACGTCGTTAATCATCTTTTATGATGAGTTTTCCCTGTCATTAAAAATAGTATTTGTAGTAGTGTGCCATCGTCGTATTTTGCAAAATTCACGACGGATGGCCTTCTTACACGATTATTATTAAAAACACCATCATAATAAGCACAATGCTTAATGACCTTTTACAACGGTCATATTATCTTGCACGATGGCCTATATAAAAGCCGTTGTGGTATGTTGCAAAATTCATGTGAACCATCTTTCACGATGTTATTTAATATTGTCGTCGTAGTTCATATAATTATCAACAACGTTATTTTGGAAAGCAGTCGTTGTCAGTGATATCTTTAAAGACGACAAAATAACTACCGTCGTGAAACGTTATCAGACATTATACGACACTCACTTAGATGACGAGAAATTACCGTCATGAAAGGTTGAATTTGTAGGAGTGATAAGAAAGTAAGATAAAAAAATATTCTCTCACAAGGCCATGTTCGTAAACAATTTTCAAAAGTACAACCATTTGTTCCTCCGTGGCTCGTTACGAGTTTCATCAATTCAATATTTAGCATCGCCAATTTTCTCACGATTGTCTTTTTCACTTTGGTTGAGATAACATGTACAATCCCTTTTTGGACTTTTGAAGATGTACATGAGGCATTTTTATAAGCTTTATGTAACACAACTTCTGCAACATTTTCATCATATGGTAAGCTCATCGGTTGTAGATAATTTTCCTGATTAATATAAGTTTGACTCTCATCATGGCAGCTGCTAAAAGCATAACCTGGAAATACTAGCTAGAGGACAACCTTGAAATGCTAGCTAGAGGACAACCTTGAAATGCTAGCCATCGAGCGACATCGATTGAGGCTTTCAACCCTAGCCTATTCACAATTATCGTATTTTTACCCAAAAAAAACATTGGGCTTTAGTAACAAAATTTATGTACATATGTACTATGTTGTATATTTATATATCATAGTATATTTTAATATATCATCAATATACGTAGTATGTTTTTATATATCATACGTGAAATATTATGTGATATTTATATACCATAGTATATTTTAATATACCATCAATATATCATAGTATATATTAATTATATTTTATAAATATATGTGATAATCATAAATAATACCAGTATCATATCCCTTACCACACTTAAACTCGTCTCCTCCTCCTTTTTCACATATCTCTCATTGGATCTCCAATCTCTTCGAAATCAAACAAGAAAATCAAGCCAAAAATCATACGAGGGAGAAAAACCAGAATACGAGGGCAATAAACTAGGCATTGAGCTCCCAAAAAACCAGATCTCCGAAACCCAAACTAGAGCGCCCAAAAAATACCGTCGAATAGAGGACAATGGCGAGAAAATCAGGCGATAACCGACAAACAACAAGCCAGATGAAGAACCCAGTGAGATATAAGATCGCGAGAGAGAAAGAAGGAGATCAAGAGAGAGAGAGAAGGAGATCGCGGGAGAGAAAGAAGGAGATCACGAGATAGAGGGTGTTACGAAATTTTTGATCATATCTGTAAAATAAAAAAAGGTCATTTAACAAAAATAAATAATAAACTAGACTAAATACATAATTTTTCCTTGATATATTAGGCATGATCTTTCGTATAATAGGTTTTGAATAATAGCCCAAGAAGAGAGTATATGAAAAAAATCAAGGGTTCCACCATTCCACTTGTTCACAATTGATTGATAATGAGGAGAGACACTCTACTCACAGGAAATTTTCAATATAAGAAATAGCCTCTACAAGTATACTTCAGTTATTTTATGAAATTGTGTGAGGAACTAGGGTTATTAAATGGGCAAACCGAAAAATCTAACTAAATCGAAATTACACCAAATATATATTTTTCAATGTCATTTTTAGAAATGTCAGTGTTTCTTTTTACTTTACCAAATATGTACAATTTTTAATGTCGCATCATAGGTTTTATCACTAACGCAACCATATATGTTCACATATACATCCTTGTAGGAAGTTTTTATTATGTCGGGCATCTATTTTCAGAGAGTTGTTTAAATAGAGATTATTTTTCTTAAATTTGAAACCACACATTCCATTGAAATAAGGATGTGGAGCTACAAATGATTTTAATGTTGGGTAACATATACTTTTACCTCTTACAGGGGTAAATTTTACATTTAACCTTTAAAAAATAACAAATGAGATTATAGTTTAATTGTCATTTCTTGTTAGACATTCTTTCATTATTTTACTAATAAATGCACACGATCCGTTACCGTGTATTAGTTTAAATACGTGGCAACTAAAAGTACAGCACATCACTATTTCTTTCATTTTTTACCAACTAAAATACTAATACTCTTCACTCACTTCTTCCTCTTCCTCGACAAATACCCATCTATTTTTTTCACTTCTTCTTCCTTAATCAGAATCTCTCTCTCTCTCTCTCACCTCTCTCTCTCAAGCTCAGAATCTCAAAGTTGATATCACGATAACTGGAGAAAGATTTGAGCTCTATCATTCACATTTTCGCTAGGTTTCAGAGCTAATTTTTTTATATGGAGGGGCACTATAGCCCAGACTGAAAATCAAGCTTAGAGTTTCATGTGTGGAAATCAAGCTCCGACTTTTTTTATTAGGACTTAGAATCACAACATCTTAAACTTAAACTCTTGTTTTCTATTAGGGCTTACATTGAAAATCCCATGTGTAAATATCGAGCTCTCGATTTTGATTAGGGCTTAGATTAAAAAGTCAATGTCAAAATTATTGGAATCCACAGCGACGCACGGCTAGAGGTGTGGTGGTATTTCAAAAAAAGTTATAAAATAATAAACGATCGCATCGTCGCAGATCTCAAAGTTGAAAACTTTTTAATTGAAAAACACTTATTTAGATCGGATCCATTATATATCTATACATTAAATTTAAGACATATAAAGATATGAATTATACATTTTATAGTCTATCAAGCTTCCTTGCAAACAATGAACTTGTAATCGCACGAACAACAGACTGTGTGATACACACCAAAATCCTCCAAGTCAATTCTCAAACACACAAGGATGTGTATGGGCACTAGAATAAATCAAAGACAATTTTCTGTCTCTAGAGGTACTCAACACAAGAAATCTAAAAATTCTAGAGAATGACTATTGTGAGACAAAACTCTGAGAGGAAAGCTCACAGAGTTTTTTTATTAACCTTTAATCAAACAATTGCACATTGATTACAGCTGCAACATAGAGGCCAATAGAATAATATCATATATATCTTCTAGGTCAAGGCTCATCATATTTTTAGGGATTTATACAAATTAAAATATTAATTAAAAATATACCATTATATTAGGACCCACTGTAACTGAGCAACACTGCAGTATCACACGACACTACAGTGTATCATGAAGAGACATAGTGCCACACGACACTGATGACTCACGGCAACATTGTAGTGTGGTGAGGCACTGCAATGTGCCATGTGTCCATTGTAGTGTCATCTGGTACTACAGTAGTCCAAGTCAATCTCTCATTCAAAATCAGTGATTGACATGTGGCACTTCAATATGTCTCGTGACAATTTTTAAATTTATTATTTATTTTAATCAAATAAATATCTAAATATCCATTAATTTAAAATTAACTTATCTGATCTCCCAATCAATTATCTTATCTATTAATTAACATATTAGATAAACCAAATCAAATCATTATCTCATAATAATTTAATATTATTTAATTTCAAAAATAAAATATTATGTCTCACTTATCAATCAACACAAAATTAATCGATAAAATTATTTAATTGTAATTTTCAAAAATTATATTAAATAATTTAATTAATCAATTAATAACATATAATTATCTCATAATTATATATTTTTCCCAGAAATGTAATTCCTATCCCAAGTTAGTCCTTTTCTCATGTCCTGAAATATTCACACCCTAGACTGTATAGTATAGAGGTGATGGGGACCACAGACCCATAATTCTAAACTCCAATAAATTAGATTATTAATTAAACTCTTTAATTAAAAAATCTTATTTACTAATTTCATTATTACTTCATTATAAATATGAAATTGCTCTTAGTAATTGTAGAATATTTACAGAGTATTCACGTATAGTCCATTGATATAATCACTCCATGTAGTTTTGTCCTCCAATTATTGGTTCGTAAATTAGAGTTGATCAAAATGATTGTTTTACCCTTCTAATTACCTCTTGATCCTTAAGTATCATTAATTCACTAGTGAGTGGTCAATTTATAATCGTATTATAAATTCGAGCTCAATAATCATTCAATTCCAGAATTAACACTTAAGGGAACCAATATACGATCCATTAGGAAAGCTTGGATTCTAAATCTTGTAAGATCATGTTCACAGCCATCCATGTCACTGAATCTCCAAAAAGTCACTAGCATATTTTACAAACAAACAATAACGAGTGAATCAAAAGATCTAGTAGACATGCATAAAAGTTAATGACTACTCAGGATTCAGACTGATCTACATATGATCATCAATTTTGACATGTATTGAATCTTTCTGATAAATAGTAAGTTAATAAAGATATTAATCCACATCAATGATCCGGATCTAGATCACTACATTCATAATGCTTAGTGAACCGTACTAGCAACCATTCATTAAATATTTCATACTTTAATATGTTACGGACTATTTCATTCATTTTCTATGATCTAAATCCTCTCATATTTATACAAGATCATAGTCTCATTAACAAATATACAACTTTTAGATATTTATATATAAATTATTCAACAATAATTCAAAAGAACAATTATAATAAAAATGTAATTTCATTAATTTCATATTAAAAATGTCTAAACACATGCTTTGAGGGCACTATGCCCAACAATCTCCCACTTGTCCTAAACCAAATGTAGCATCTCTCTCAACCTCATATTGCACACATGACACTCAAATGATTTCACTGGAAGTGTCTTGGTAAAAGGATCAGCCATGTTCGGATCTGACGTTATTTTCATAACAGTTACATCCCCTACATGCACGGTCTCTCTTATAAGATGATATTTCCTCTCAATGTGCTTAGCCCTCTTGTGACTCCTTGGTTCTTAAGACTTAGCTACCGCCCCACTATTGTCTCAGTACAAGATCAGTGACTTGTCCATATCTGGAACTACTTCCAAATCAGTAAAGAACTTTCTGAGTCATTCCCATGACTAAACTTTCTATGAAGCTTCTTTCGTAACTTCTGAAGCCGCTATATATTCAGCTTCCATAATGGAATCTGCAATATCAAATTATTTAATACTTATCCAGACTACAGCTCCTCCACCAAGGATGAATATCGATCCCAACGTCGAATTTTCACTGTCCCTATCTGATTGAAAATTAGAATCAGTATATCCATTGGGTACAGGTCTCCAACTGAATAAGCAAGCATATAATTTCTCGTTCTCTGAATATACTTGAGAATGTGCTGTACGACAATCCAATGTTCTAAACCAGGATTTGATTAATAACAACTAACAATTCCTATTGCATAACAGATGTATGGTCTCGTACACAACATTACATACACGAGACTATCAACAGTTGAAGCATAAGAAACCTTTCTCATATCCTCTTCCTCGTGAGGTGTCTTAGGACACTGCTCCTTGGAAAGGACAATTCTATGTCTGGTCGATAGTTGACCTTTCTTGGCATTTTTCATAGAGAATCTCTCTAGCACCTTATCAACATAAGATGTCTACCTGAAAAAGTGCCAAGATCTTGTTCTTTCTATCACTTAGGATTTGGATGCCTAGAACATAGCTCGCATCTCCCAAATCTTCCATTTGAGATTTCTCAGCTAACTATTTCTTTACTTTCGACAAAGTTTCTACATCATTCTCAATGAGTAGAATATCGTCTACATAAAGAACTAAGAAAACCACTATCTTATCTTTGATGTATTTATAGACATAAGCTTCATCAACATTTTGCTCGAAGTCATACAATTTAATAATTTCATCAAAAGTAAGATTCTTAGATCTAGATGCTTGCTTCAATCCATAAATGAATTTAAGCAACTTGCATACTTTCTGATCTTGTCCCATTTTCACAAACTCTTCTGGTTACATCATATAGATGCTTTTTCAAGAGACCATTTAGAAAAGCTATCTTGACATCCATTTGCCATATTTTATAGTCTAAACTAGCGGCTGTGGATAAAAGGATGCGAGTGGATGTTAGCCTGGTAACGGGAGAGAATGTCTCTTTATAATCGACTATTTCCCTTTGTGTATATAGCCTTTGGCTACCAACCATGTCTTGGAAGTCTCTACTTTCCCATATTCACCTCTTTTCTTCTTGAAGATCCATTTACATCCAATGGGCCAGATATCTTCAGGTGAATCTACAAGTTCCCAGAAAGAATTAGAATATTTCATTTCTTGGTTCATGGCATCTTGCCATTTCTCCTTTTCAAGATCTTCCATCACCTCTTTAAATGTTAATGGATCATCATTATCAGTGTCAGACACTAGGACATGTGCCTCTAGTTCATAGCGAATAGTTTTCTTACAACCCTCCTACTACGACGTTGCACCCAGGTTTCCTGAACGGGAATAGTGGTTTCCGTGGTTTGTCATAATTAATTATGAAGGTAGCCTGATCTCATCGGATGCTAATTCTTCGAGAACTACTTTGATCCGAGGTTTGTATTTTTCCATATAGTCTTATTTAAGGACATGACATTTGTCGATACAAACATATTTTGATCCTTGTGACTATAAAAGTAGCACCTCTTATTTCTGGAGTATAGCCAACAAATAAACACACTTCAGACATTGAGTCTAACTTTCCAGTTTTAGGTCTAAGAACGTGAGTTGGACACTCTCATATACGAAAATTACATAAACTAGGTTTGAAGTCATTCCATAACTCTAAAAGTGTCTTGCTTACAGACTTACCTCTTTTGTTCTTACTCTTGTCCTTGTCATTGTTCTTCTTCCTTTTGTTGTTCATAACAACATTGGAAGAAAGATTTTGCTTAGCAACATTTGCCTCGCCCTCGTAGGTCACTCTTATTGAGTGACTCAAAATTTTGCAGCTCATTCAACAATTGAATCATATTGAATTTCAACTTGTTCATAACATAGTTGGTGGTGAACGTAGAAAAAGTATGTGTGAGCGAATCAAGTATAATGTTGACTTGAGTTCGTTCATGAATGGTAGCCATGTACTTCTGCCTTATGCATTATGTTGATCATGTTCAAAGCATGCTCACGCACAGAAGTACCTTTTTAATCTTAATAGTCACCTCATGATGACTTTGATCAGACTGTTGCCCAACCATAGCCTGTTAAGATTCCATAATCTCATAGGCAGTTTCCATGCTTTCACGTTTGGTTCTCAGAACATCATTAATGCTCACAATCATGTGGCACTTAGCTTTTTTTGTTGGATATAATCCAAGCATCAAACTTGTCCCTAACATTCTTAGTGCCATTGGCAGTGAGCTCCTCATAACATTCATCAGTAAGAACAAACTTGTGGTTCTCACATATTAGCATCAAATTTAAATTCGACTTCATCTTATGAAGTTATCACCATTAAGTTTTTAAGCGCGAGCAAAGCAATAATAGGGTTGCTCATGGTAGACATTATAATAACTGAAAAATAAATCATACATAATTCAATATAATTGAAATAAATATCAAGAAATTTGGAAAATACAGCTTATGCTTAACAATGCGCCGCTTTAAGGTCGGTCAGATTAATTTTAAACTGTCTATGAGACATTTTCATCCTTATTAATTAAAACTCAAATATCTCATATTTTCTTTTTAACAATAAGGTATCGCTAATTTGGTCAAGTCACAATTATCCACTCAAAGTTTAATCATGACTTTGTGACTGTAACCCATTTATTTCAGATTCCATGACTTGATTTAGAATATACCGCTTAAGGGTCAGTCAACTCTAAAATACATCACTTAGTCCTATCTTCTTAAGAAGTTCGTTCGAAACCTTCCTTAGAGGGATGAAAACAAAGTCATCTTGAAGCCATCTCTATATCTCACGATGTTTATTAATAATAGAGACCTTAAGTTACATTGACATGTCAACCTTCTCCCACTCACTATTTTATAATTACTCTATTTATATTTTAACTAATCAATTAATTCCAAATTAATTACAAGTTAAAATAATCCTATGAATGTAAAATTAATATTTATTATAATCTAATTGGTCTAAGTTCATTTAACCTTCTAAAAAGCTTAAGTCAAAATTATGTGAACTTAGAATAACTAATTAATTACATTCATCAAACTTTAATAAAACTATTTTAATAAAGTTGATTATCCTAAAGGTTACTATAGCCTTTAGAGTAGTGTGATTACCAAGTTTTAACTAATTTAAACCAAACAGTTTATATGCAATTAATTTCTTAAAACAATTCATGTCAATATTTATTAGGAAAGTTCTAATTAATCATGTTTCTACTAATGAGATGCATGATTAAATAAAATTTTATGGGATTTCATGTATGACATGTAATCGACTAATGTATGGTCATGTTATTAATCATATCAATAACTATTTATTTAACAATTAAAAGTAAATGATGAACCGAGTGACTATTGAGTATTTTTAAATTATGACTTTTAAAAAATAAAAATAATTAGAGAGAGGACTTGAAGAATACATATTTCCCAAACACCCTCCTCTCCACCAGAGGTCCATTTTCGTAATCTCCAAGCTTTGATCAAAACCCTTTTAATTAGGATAAACTATTTTTCTTAATTAAATAGTCCAATTAATTATCCTTTTAAAATTAATTGAATTAGATAGTCAAAAAACAATTTGATGACTCATCAAATTTGGGTCAAACCCAATCAATTAATTAATTTTAATTTAAAAAAAAATCGATAATTATCCTTTTAAGAATCAAATTTTAAATTTTAAAATTGCAAAATCAAAATTTAAAATTTAGAAGTTAAGGATAGGATTTGGGTTTTCGTGAAACATCACGGAGATAGGGTAACACGGTATCAGGGTTTCAGTGAAACTTTTCTTGCAGTAACAACAATTGCCACTAACAACGGACTCTCCCACCGCCACCCCATCCACCATCATCAACCACCGCCAGCGGTCCAACTGTCGACATCCTTCACGGGCTCGCCGAAATTTTACAACATGATAATCAAAATAAAATTACAAAAATTATTATGCCCAAAATGACTTACAGAAGATCTAAAGAAAAAATAAAGAACAAAGGTTAAGCACAAAAGTCACCATACAATCAATAATTCATCATTAACCATACTTTCAAAAAATAAACCATTCATTGATTCATACATATCAACATATGTAATGAAAAATGCAAGAAACTCACACAACATTTAATGTATACATATATAAAGACCGTTCTGATACCAATTGTTGGAATCCGCGGCGACGCGTGGTAAAAGGTATGGTGGTGTTTTAAAAAAAATTTATAAAACGATAAACGATCGCATCTTCGCAGATCCCAAAGATGAAAACTTTTTTATTGAAAAAAAAACTTTTTCGAATCGGATGCATTATATATCTATACATTAAATCTAAGACATACAAATATATGAATCATACCTCTTGTAGTCTATCAAGCGTCCTTGCAAAGAATGGACTTGTAATCGTAGGAACAACAGACTACGGATCCACACCAAGATATTCCAAACCAATCCACAAACACGCTAGGATGTGTGTGGGCACGTATAATAAATCAAATGCACTTTTCTGTCTTTAGATGTTCTCAACACATGAGATCTAGAGATTTTAGAAAATGACTAATGTGAGGCAAAACTGTGAGAGAATTAGGAAAACTCACAAAGTTTTTTATTAACCATTAATCACACAATTGCACACTTATTGCAGTTGCAGCACTAAGACCAATAGAATAATATCAATATATACCTTCTAGGTCAAGGCTCATCAATTTTTTTAGGGATTTACACAAATTAATATATTCATTATAAATGTGCCAGTGCAGTGGGACCCACTATAATTGAGCAACATTGTAGTGCCACATGGCACTGCAGTGTGCCGTGAAGAGCTAGAGTGTCTCACGACACTGTTGACACACCACACCAAAGTAGTGTTGTGAGGCACTACAATGTGCAACGTGTCCACTGTAGTGCCACGTGACACTCAGTAGTCCATGTCAATCTCTGATTCAAAATCAGTGATTGACATGTGGCAGTCCAATATGCCACGTTGTAATTTTCTAAATTTATTATTTATTTTAATCAGGTAAATATCTAGATATCAACTAATTTAAAATTAACTAATCTAGTCTCTCAATCAATTATCTTATATGTTACTAACAGATTAGATAAACTAATCAAATCTTTATCTCATAATGATTTAATATTTAATTGTAATTAATCAATAAAAATATTTAATTGTATTTCTGAAAATTACATTAAATAATTTAACTAATTAATTCTTAATTAATTAATTACATTTAATTATCTCATTATTATATATTTACCCTAGAAATATATTTTCCTATATCAAGTTTGTCCTTCTCTCATGTCCTGTAATATTCACACCTAGACTGTGTAGTATAGAGTTGACTTGAGGACCATGCACCCATAATTCTAAGCTTCAATAAATTAGATTAGTAATTAAATTCTTTAATTAACTAGTTTTAGTTATTATTTTCATTATTACTCCACTCTATGAAATTGCACTCTTAGTAATTATAGAATATATTTACATAGTATTCTTGTGTAGTCCATTGATATAATCACGTCATGTAGTTCTATCCTCAAATTATTGGTTCATAAAATATAGCTAGCCAAAATTATTGTTTTACCCTTCTAATTATCTTTTGATCCTTAAGTACCATTATTTTACTAGTGAATGGTCAATTTATAATCGTATTATAAATTTGAGCTCAATAATCATTCAGTTCCAGAATTAACACTTAAGAGAATCAATATACGATTCGTTAGGAAAACTAGGATTCCAAATCTCGTACGATCACGTTCTTAGCCATCCATGTCACTGAAACTCCAAAATAAAAGTCACTAGCCTGTTTTATAAACAAACCTTAACGAGTGAATCAAAAAAGTCTAGTAGACATGTATAGAAGTTCATGACTACTCAGGATTACGACTAAAACATATGATCACCACTTTTGATGTGTATAAAATCTTTATGATAAATGATAAGTTAATAAAGATATTAATCCACATCGGTCATATCCTATATAATCTAATTATATAAAATACATTCACTAAGATGTCTACTGACATCAATGATTCGGATCTAAATCACATACATTCATAATGCTTAGTAAACTGTACTAGCGACCATTCATTAAAGATTTCATACTTTAATATGTTGCGGACTATTTTATTTATTATCTATGATCTTATCCTATCTACTTATAGAAGATCATAGCTTCATTAATGAATATAAAATTTTCATATATTTATATGTAAATTGTTCAACAATAATTCAAAAGAACAATTATAAAAAAATGTAATTTCATTAATTTCATATTAAAAATGTCTAAACATATGCTTTGAGGGCACTATGCCCAACAAAAATATCAAGCTCTTGATTTTGATTAGGGTTCATTTATGGGTGATTGAATGATTTGGTATGAATTTCATAGATTTAGCAGATGAATACTAGAGGAAGGAAGAGGATAAAGTCACTGAAAGCTCCTTTAAAGAATGAAAACGTAACTCACCACTTTACTTCTCAGAGTTTTTAAGAAATTCCATGAATTTCCTTTACTTCATTTTTTATTTTCTTTCCTTGTGAAAGATAAATCCTGGAATTTCTACTTGACCACTTTAAGTTAAGGAAGAAATTCATGAGACCAATGAAGCAAATGTAGCAATACGAACCCCAAGTGAACGAGCTACATGGTCGATTATGATTTATATATGGTTGGTTAATTCATACAGTAATGGATCGCCAACGAGGCCAAAATAAAGCTAAAATAGATGGCATGGAGGGACTTGGAAAGAGGTGAAGTCAATGAAAGAGGATGTGGAAGTCGAAGGTGAATCAGATCTGATAGCGCCAGTTACTCCCCTCTCTGAGATTTGATCAACGATCATAATCATAATAAATATTCATTATAACTAATTAAAAGGTTGTAAAAATCCATGGAGGAGAAGGCCTATAAATACCGTCATACATATAAAAAAAGGGCAATTCGAATCAATACAAACTACTCTATTACTTTCCTCCTTTTCTCTTTCAATTCTCAAATCTTTCTATGCATATTTTGTTCCAAGGTAAAGGAAGAAATTCCTTTACAAATTGGTGTTTTCATTGAGAGTTGAAAGAAAACTCAAGGAGGAAAAGATTTTTAAGGAAAGGCATAGAGAATGTTGAGAACAAGATCAAGCGTTTCTCACAACTCCAATGGAAGAAACGATTCACAAAATAATCTTGAATAAGGGAATCATGATGTTCTGGCCATTCTCAAAATGATTCTAACTGGAATCAAAGAGTTGGAAAACTGAAACGCCCACAACTCTACATGTACTGCAAGATTAAGTTGTAACCTTATAACAAGAAGTCCAGTAAACATGCAATAAAATAAGCAAATCGCATCGAGAGGATATGGATGAAACTCAAGATGCAGCGGCAAGAAGAAACGCTGAACAAAAACATGACCAAGAACAAAGAGAAGAGGGTGAAGGGTAGTCTAAGAACATGGATAACAGAATGGTAGGGATCCCCGTAGTAAAAGATGGGCTAACAGAAAATAATATTGAAAAAATATGCTCGATAGGAAAATGGTAGAAGCCAAAAGATTGGGCACAACAGTGGTAGCGGATCTGGATTGGTTGACCCAAACCCTATGAACTTCAGAGATCCTATCAACACATATCCCAAAGAAGTTCACACCACCAAAATTCAGATATTATGCAGGGAAGACGGATCTCGTTGAACACCTGAGGTCTTTCTAGCAAATGATGGCACTCTCTGAGCACAAAGACGCACACATGTGCAGAATGTTTCCGACAAGCCTGGACTAAAACGCTCTAAAATGGTATTACTCGCTTGCCCATTTTTCTATAATTAACTTTTTTGTCATGTCTTCTGTCTTTTTGAAATAATACACAACATATCGGTCCATCACGCAAGATTCAGAGTACCTTCTGAAAATCTCAATAAAGAAAGGAGAATCACTGCGTGAATACACCCAGAGATACGAAGAAGAAATGGATATAGTGGAGGACTGCAATGACTGCATAGCTCGGCTGGCATTTAGAAGGGGATTGGATCCACAATCCTCATTATTTGAAGACATGTCCAAGGAAAAACTGCTCACAATGACAGAAACATTCCTTAGGGCCCAAACCTATATAAATCTTGATAAGGAATGAAAAATTATGAATCTTCTGTGATTTTCTCGGAGGCAAAGACAAACGGGAAGAAAGCGAACAAGACAAAAAATCAAGGAGACCTAAACGGTTCACCCAAAGGGAGAAAACATACATTCCACTCTCTATTCCAGTGAACCAGATCCCCGTGAGTCATAAAAGATGAGTCGTGCTAAAAAGGCCACCATCAATCAAGAAGAACCAGCTGAAAAAAATAAACACAAGTTCTGGTCATTTCACAAAAGTAACGAGCACATGACGAAGGATTGTTACCAACTAAAAGATTATATCGAAGAATTCATCAGCAAAGGTCATCTCCGTTAGTATGAGGCTAAGCCAGACAACTAGAAAGTGGAAAGAGAAACGGAACAGAGAAAAGTGGTGGGGCTGTTATGCATTGTCAACATAATAATAGATCTGATGGAGCTAGATGAGGCTAGTCATAAAAAAAAGGAAACAATATTGTAAAAAGGTAGTTGTGATTGTTGAAGAGGAGAAGACTTCAGAATGAGCTCCCATAACGTTCAACAACAAGGAAGACTTACAAATCATTGAAAATCATAATGACGCCTTAGTGATTTCCATCCAAGTGAGAAATTTTCTACCGAGGAGAGTGTTAGTAGATAATGGTAGTGCCCCAAATGTTCTATGACAATCAACCATGGACAAGATGGGAGTGGAAGCGGTAAAACTGTAAAATCTGGGGCAACCATTGGAGGGATTCAACAGAGAAGTGGTGTACTCGGAAGGGACATTATCCCTTCTAATGCTAGAAGAACCATTCAACCATTTAACAAAATTTACGGTTGTTAACACACCTTCCTCGTACAATGCAATATTAGGCAGAGCATGGATCCACAAGATGAAAGTGATTCCATCAACATATCATCAAACTCTGAAATACCCAAGCCCAGACAAAACAAAGACAATCAGAGGAGACCAAGTTGTAGCCTGCTGGTGGCAGTCACTACGTTGGACGTCGTAAGGAAAATGTTAAGAAAACGGTCGATGTTCAACAACAATAGCAATTAAATCGGTAGAGTAGTATGAGTGAAGAAGAAGGATCGTGGTATGAAGATGCAGAGGAGTTGGCTGAAATAAAACTCAATGAATGTACAAAAGTAACCAAGATAGGAGCAACATTGACCCATGAGCAATGAGCGCTCATCAGCTTCTTAAGGGCAAATGAGGAAATGTTCGCTAAAACCCTCACGGACATGTCGGGAATAAGCGAAGAAGTTATGTGTCACTGCTTAAATATAGATCCATAAATCAGACCTGTAAAGTAGAAAAGATGAGCCTTCAACCATTTAACAAATACGGGTTTCATTTGGGAAGCCATGTACCCAAAATGGTTATCCAATATGGTGTTGGCGAAAAAGAAGAACAAAAAATGGAGGGCTTGTGTAGACTTTTCATATCTCAACAAGGCGTGCCCAAAAGATGATTATCCGCTCCCATGGATTGATTAGATGATTGACGCGACAACAAGACACAAATGATTGTGTTTCATGGATGCATTCTCTGGATACAACCAAGTAAACATGTATCCGCCAGACCAAGAGAAGACATCATTCATAATTGATCATGGCATTTACTGCTATAAAGTGATATCTTTCCGATTAAAGAATGTAGGAGCCACATACCAGCAACTTGTAAATCATATATTCAAGAACCATATCGAGAACATGGAAGTCTACGTAGATGACATGTTGGTTATGTCAATTAAACTTCAAGACAATATTACAAATTTGGAAGAAGCCTTCTCAAAATTACGGAAATACAAGATGAAGCTAAACCCAAAAAAATGTTCTTTCAGGGTCAAAGCAGGTAAGTTTCTCGGGCATATGATCACATAAAGGGGAATAGAGATTAACCCTGATCAAGTGAAATCAATTGTAGAAATGAAGACACCAACAACCCTGAAAGACCTGCAAAGCCTCATGGTGAAGCTAGCAACCATTGAAAGATTTATGGTCAGGTCAACAGATAAGTGTAGGCCTTTCTTTTCAAAGATAAAAAAGAGTTCAGCTCAAAGATGGGATGAAGATTGCGAAGCGGCCTTCCAAACTGTCAAGGAATATTTGTCCTCATCACATATTCTGTCAAAACCATAACCAAATGATGTGTTATACATATACTTGGCGGTCTTAGAAGCAGCAGTCAGTGCGGATTTAGTCAAAGACAAAGGAAAATTGTAGAAGCCAGTTTACTTGATTGGTAAAAGCTTACCGGATGCGGAAAACATATATAAGAAAATCAAAAAAACATCCTAGCATTGATCGTAGTGTCACGTAAATGGAAGCCGTATTTTCAGGCCTATACAATAGTTGTGCCAACTGATTTCCCAATCTGAATTGTTCAACCTTCACCAGATCTAACAGGTAGATTTTCCAAGTGGGTAGTGGAAGTCAGTTAATATGAAATACGTTATATCCCAATAACAGCCATGAAGTCGCAAGTGTTGGCAGATTTCATTGTCGAGTTCACAACAGGGCAAAGTAAAGGCATTGCTGAAGTCAATCCACAAAAAAATACAAATGGAAATTATATGTAGATAGAGCATCAAATAAGAAAGGATCTAGGGCAGGCCTGGTAATCTGGACCCCACTCGGAGAAATTATAAAACAGGCCCTATCATTTGGCGTCAAGGCATCGAACAACAAAGCAGAATCAAGCAGTACTAACAAGAATTCGTCTCTCTAAGGAGTTTGTGATAAGAAAAATAAATATTTATTGTGATTCACAATTAGTGACTAACCAAGTTGCAGGGACATACGCCACTAAAGATGAAAAAAATGTCAAAATACCTCTGATGTATAAAGCAACTATTAGAGCGGTTAGAGGAATATCACATAAAATAAATCCCAATAGAAGAAAATTTGGACGCGGATGCTTTAGTGACTTCAGGATCATCCATCAACAATCATGTAAGAAGAAATATCCTGGTTAAATTCTTAGAATTCCTAAGCACAGAAAGTAAAATGACAATTCACAATATAATGCCCACAGAACCAAGCTGGATGGATCCAATCATCCAATATTTACGAAGCGGCAAACTCCCAGAAGATAAATTGGAGGTACAAAAGTTGAGCTAGCAACTAGCTAGATACACCCTGATCAATGAAAATCTATGTAGAAGATCTTTCTCGAGACCTTATTTAAAGTGTCTCAACTCAACAGAAGCTGAATATTTCCTGGCAGAAGTCCACGAAGGGGTCTGCGGAAGTCACATAGGAGGAAGAACCTAGGCACACAAAATTTTGAATGAAATGTATTACTGGCCCAAGATATGAGCAAATGTGAAGCAATATGCTAAAAAATGTGATAAATGCCAAAGGTTTGCACCCATTCCACGAATGGCTCCAGAGTCATTACAAACCTTGGTTAGTCCCTAGCCATTCATGTAGTGGGTACTTGATGTAGTGGGACTGTTGTTCATGGCTCCAGCATAAAAGAAGTTCTTGCTGATAGCAACGGACTACCAAAATGCATAGAAGCGGTAGTACTTGCAAGGATACAAGAAAAGGAGGTTATAAGCTTCATTTGGAAAGAAATCATATGCAAGTATGGAATCCTAAAAGTCATAATCTCTAACAACGGGATGTAATTCACTAGGAAAACCATCAAGAGCTTTTATGAAGGGTTGTGGATCAAAGCTTTACACACTCAACCCCATATTATCCGCAAGGAAATGGCCTAGCAGAAAGGTCAAACCAAACTATCCTCGAAGGACTGAAGAAAATACTTGAAGCGGTAAAAAAGAAATGGGTTGAAGAATTACCCTCAGTTCTATGGGCGTAGCGTACGTCTCTGATAGAGCCAACTGGAAATACCACATTTGTCCTAGCATTCGGGGCAGAACCAGGCATTCCAAAGGAAATTGGATGTCCAATCGCAACATCAGAAATCAGTCAGGAAGAAAATTTCCAAATTTTGAAAAAGTAGTTAGATATGTTGGAAGAAAATAGGGAAACAGCTCTCATAGGATTGGGTAATTACAATCAATGCAAATGAGCTTATTTCTCGAAGCGCGTAAAATCAAGGAGTTTTCAACCTGATGAGTTATTTCTTAAAAGAATAATGCAAATAAATGAAGGAAAGATGGGACCAAATTGGGAAGGTCCATATATCATAAAAGTACTGAGAGGCAAAGAATCATATTGGTTGACCAATAGTGTAGCTATAGATCTTCCAAAACCGTGGAATGCTCTACATCTAAGAAAATACTACGTATGAACTCATTTCCTTCATTATTTTAATGAGAATATCTTTACTCCGCGGTTTTTTCCCCGTTAAAGGGGTTTGCACATAAAATTCGTGTCTTCAAGTTTCCCTTTAATTCTTCCGATTAATAAGCTCAAATCTCATAGAGAGGGAGTGTAATAAAATAGGAAAAAGCCTAAGTGCGCTAAGCGGCCTCTTAAGAAAAGAAGCACAGAAAAAAGTCTATGTGTGCCAAGCGACCGCTTAAGGAAAAAATCAAAGAAAAAGCCTAAGTGTGTTAAGTGGCCTCTTAAGGCAAAAATCAAAGAAAAAACCCTAAGTGTGTGAAGCGGCCTCTTAAGACAAAAATCAAAGAGAAAAGTCTAAGTGTCTTAAAGGCAAAATTCAAGAAAAAAAACTAAATGTGTCAAGCGGCCGCTTAAGGTAAAATCACGAGGAGAAAAGTCTAAGTGTATCAGATGGCCGCTTAAGACAAAAATAGAAGAAAATTTTCCTAAGTACCCTAAACGGCCACTTAAGGTGAAAATTGAAGAAAATATGCCCAAGTACACTAAACGGCCACTTAAGCTGCAAAGAATTAAAAGAAAAAATTACATAAGAACAAAATTAAAGTTATTGAAAAGAGAGAGTGATACTCGAAGTTTGAAAGTGAAAATGAGATATTTCATTCATGAAAAAAAAAGAGAAAAGTAAAAGATAGTTACAAAAAGAAAAAACTAATCCAGCTGGATATGCTCTGCCGATGGGTCATATGGCCTCCACATCACTTCAGAAACCACTTCTTTAATGGCCACTTTAGCAGTCGGTTTTGGGGCAGCAGCATTCTTTCAACACTCTCTTCAACTAGAGGAGGAAATTTTTCAGTCAATTCATACTAGGGAGTGCACAAGAAACGCCATCGAGATAGACGATGGTGTAAGCATCCTTCTCCAGCAATCTGAATTGAGCAGTATAAAGATTGTAAAGTTTTCTCCTCCTTCTTCTGCAATGCTTCAACAGTCGAGGCCTCAAACCACTCGGAATGCTCATGACCAGGTTCCTGAGCACATCTATTTGCTTTAGCTCAAAACTCTTCGATCAAGAGCCTCACTGCTTCAGCTTCACTCTTCAGCTCGCTAAGCTGCACGTCTTTGACGGCTAGTTGATGATTGAGATTACACAATTCTTTTTCATGTCTAACCATATCACCACCAATGTTGTTAATTTTGGCATCAAGAGCATTGTGGTAAAGAGATGTCTGAAAGAAAGACAAAATCCATAAGTTTGAAATAAAAAATAATAGTAATGACAAAATAAAAATTATGAAAAAAAATACCTGAAGAAGACAATGGTTGATGCCTTTCTAAAGAGCCTCAACTGGTTCCTTTTCCAACTAGTTGACTTCAAAAGGGATCCTTGGGCCAGAGCCTGAAGGAAACAAAGTCCAGAGTCGATCATAGGTTGCCTCAGAAGCACCTAACCTAAAATCTAGGGATGAAGATCCAAGCGGAATAAATCCCAAAAAGTCAAGCCAACATAGGAGGCCTGGTGGATGCAAAGGATAATGGGGAAGAACTTTGAAGAGGAGGACGAATAGGGAAAGTCTTAGAAGAAGGAACCATGGGCGATGGCTCAATAGCCAGTTGTGGCCGCACATTGCACGAAGAAGAATGAGTCAAAGAAAGTTTGACAGGCCTCATCGAGGAAGATTCTCGAATAGAGGGAGAAGTAGAAGATGAAGAACTAGAAGAAAAAGGTAAAGAAGGTTTCCTTTGGATGACAAGGATCGGGGCCAAAGGTCTGGGGGAGGCTTAACAAGAAAAGAAAGTTCATGCTCGGGGTCAAACAACCACTACCAATCATGAGTGTGAACACTGTAAGTGGCTTGGATCTTGTCTTTGTCATCACGAGTTTCGTATGGATCAATGTTTTTACATTTGTTTGCCACAAAAGAAAAGAAGAAAATAGTTAGTCAAAAGAAGAAATAAACATGAACATAAAAAAAATGGACAGGGGCATAGTCACTCACCATATGACCTTCATTCGGTAGGGATGTGGGAGTGACTATCACCTCTCCAATCACCATAGACTTGAAACGCCTCAACGTTCCACCATTTGTCACCCTTGGGAAGGTCTAGTATCAACGGACCACCAGTCATACCACTACGTGGGGCAGCATAATGATGGCTTTTCTTCTCCTTAAGGGAGTACAGTAAACGAAATTCATTTAAACCTAACTCTAAGCCAAACAAGCGATTTAGAGACTCAAACCTAACAAAATTATATAGGTGTTTGGGTGAACTGAGCAGGAGAAAGGTCATGATAGTCAAAAAATTACTGAAAAGAGGAGAAATAGGAAATCGAAAGCCTAAAGCTATGTACATTGTTCTGAAATTTAGAACTATGGGTTAGAAGAAGGACTGATGAGGCTGCCGTCAAAGTAAGAACAGACAACCCCGTTGGGAAAGGTCCTACGGTAACGAGAAATAGAACGGTTGAACTCTTATCTATTTCTAATTCTGGGAACAGTGGGGGGAGAAAGAAGACGCCATTAATGAAAACTTGAGAATGAAGAGGGAGAAGAAAAAACTTATTAAAGTGAAAGTATGCACGGGAAGAGAATAAGGTAAAAAATCTATAAATATCACCTCAACAGATGCCAAATGATGAACTTGAAGGGTAAAAGTAATAACTATCAAAAATGGAAGCGACCCGTGAAAGCGAAAAAGATCGTGTCCAGACACGTGTAGCAACGACATTAGTAGAAGCATAAGCGACCCGTGAACGAGTGTATATGCCTCTTTTCACCTAAGAAATCTAATCATGGCGTACGAAAAGGTGAAACGGCATGAGACAAAAAGTAATGTGAAAATCATGACGTCACTAGCCACCAGTAAATGGCTAATCAAAATATTAGTATTTTGTTTCAATGACTTAAAGCCGAGATACACAACAAGGGTAAATGTATGGGGTTTGTTAATTCATACAGTAATGAATCGGCAACGTGGCGGAAAGAAAACCAAAACGGATGACAATGAGGGACTTGGAAATAGGCAAAGTCAATGAAAGATGATGTGGCAGTCAAAGGTGAATCAGATCTGATAGCGGCAGTTACTCCCCTCTCTATGATTTGATCAACGGTCATAATCATATTGAATATTAAATATATCTAATTAAATAGTTGTAAACGGCCATGGAGGAGAATGCCTATAAATACATCCATATGTATCAAACAAGGGCAATTCGAATCAATACAAACTACTCTATTACATTCCTCCATTTTCTCTTTCAATTCTAAAACTTTCTATACACATTTTGTTCCAGAATAAATTTTGGTTGATTTGTTCTATTGAAATTCTTGAGGGTATTGTTTTCCCCTCTAAGGAATGTGGGGATCCATTGACTAATGAGCTTTGGCGATGTTGCGGTGCAGCAGGTATGGCGTGGTGGAGGAGATGGCATTGTGGGGGATGTTATTTTGCCCATGCAAATATATGTTAAAATGTAGAGTATACCCCTATACTCTCATATTTTTACAATACACCACCTGTATTTTCTAAATGACCAATTCATTGTTGCTTCTTATTTTCACCAAATAGATCTCTCTCACGATTTCCATTTAATAGAAAATAGAGAGAGGGGATTATTAAAGTTGTCACCGTCTTTCTTCTTAAAGACAACCACCATTGGCCGGACAAAAAACTATATTCAATGGTCGCTTAGCTGAATAAAACACCAAGAGCAGAGAAAAAATTCATCTAGTTCATAAGTAGGAATTTCGTTCAATTTCTTCATGCAATATAAAATCGTCTCCTTCTTGAAACCCTCTTCTTCTAATTCTACCCCCAAATTGCCTGACCCAACTGAAATTTTGACAAACACGATGAGGGAGTGGCGATCTGGGAGAAGCATGTCTGAATTTTTGGTCTGGCGGAATGCAATTGCGAAGAGAAACAATGAAAATCATAAATCCTGCAAAAGTTCCCTCATTGTCTACCCCATTAAGCAATCTGCGTCATCTTAAGATTTTCAGAAACATGGTGCTTAAAAGCTCCCAACTTTAACCTTGTAAAACGCAGAAGAGGCATCAATATTCCCTTAAATGGAAATTTTGATATTTTCCATATAGTAAGGAGTTATTCGAACTGTCTGCAATTTTGCATGATGACTTCTACAAAACTTTGAATTAGTGGCATTGATTCAATCGCGGCTTTTGGTGCAGGCGAGTTCTCACACCGGCCGATACTGCATGGGAGGAAAAAAGCATTGAGGCTAATACTACTCAATAATATATCTGAATAAGGCCTAATACTCTCGTTTATCTGGTAGGCCTACATTAAGTCTAAATTAAAGACTCCTCTGTAACTGAAATCATCATAATGATCGAGGCACCCTCCATGACCAGATTGATGGACATGACCCCACCTTACTTACATTATCGAGGTCACACGGGTGATGAGGTAATCTCATACTTAGGATCGTGATAACTTGAAATAGTCGATATCATTTTCATGTCACGATAAGATATAATATTCAGTCATACCAGGAAAGGATAAGCACACATCAAATCTATCAGGTAATCTCAATGGTTGTTAAAAATGATAAAATGATAACCAAAATATTTTGACAGAGAATATTCACCACGAATATCTCCATTCTTTATCAGAATAAGGAAGAAAATATACTGATTCTAGACGTTTGACTGATACAGAAAATCATTATTAATATATTACAATCAACATTAAATGGTAAGCAATTCTCTATATTGCTAATATTACTTTATACACTCTACTGACTTGATCGTTAGAGTGTAGTAGGTGGGGCACCTCCAGTGTCATGCCTATTACTTTCACGATCGTTCTTAATTTTTATAGACCTCTAAACGAATCATCAAACGACACGTGATGATCCTCTCGACAGTGAATGCGAGCACATTTTTGGCATCAACAGATTGGTGTCGTCTTTGGGAATGAAGATCTCCTTTTTACTAATTGATCAGAAAATTTATCCACAATCGTCGCTGCAACGGTGGAACGATCCTTGAACATGGGTCGAATAACAACGAAAAAAGATGGAGAAAGAAAAAAAATCAGCAAGAAGCTCTGTTTCCGTCCGATATGATTTCCTGCCACCGCAAATTAAAGTTGGTAACAAGGTCGAATAGTCATGGCCGTTGAGCAATGACACTGCCACCGAAATTTTCAAACCATCATGGTCCTCATCACGAGAGACGCCACTGTAGAGCTACCTCTATCGTCGACCAGCAGCGCGGCCACCATCGAACACGCGTGGCTTGGCCTACAACGGCGTTAGGACTCATCCATGGTCAAGAACCACCGTCAAAGCCAAGGAGAAGGGATCTCTTCCATTACCGAACGTGTTACTTGGATCTACAACGGAGAAAAGCCAAAATTTTCGCTTCAGATCTACGCAAATCAAAGGATTTTCAAGCTCAAAACAGGCATGAAGAACGACGCGAATGACTCTTTCATTGCCGAATATAAAATCTCAGATCTACAATGAATTATAAAGATTCAGAAGAAAATAAACCAATAGAGACGTTTAGATTGAGATCACTGATTATTCAAGCCATTCGCAACCGTGAAAGGTCACCGGAATAGTCTTCACGCGCTTCCACGCGCCAACGACCGCGAACACCTTTTTCTCTACCCGGTTCCAGCTTTCCGGGTTGACCTACCTAGTTTATCTCAATGCCCTGGGTAAAGCAGCCCAAGAGAGTGCTCACGAAGGGCCAAGGAAAAGCCCACGCGACCCGCGACCACCCTGGCCTCGACCCGTGTCCGCTCCAAGCACGACCCGCTAAAGTCATTTTCTGTCACATGAAGTCATGCAACTTGGCCATTATGCACGAGCCACACCTCCTCATGAAGCCCAGCGGCAGCCCAAGCCTCAGCGCCTCTTGAAACCAAATGTCCCCACAAAGTCAACCCTGGCCTCAACGCCTTATATGGCCTAAGTCAGACAAGCCTAGCTCCTACTCCAAGCTCTTCCATACACAGGCCCAGCATCTATTCTTTTTTCAAATGGCCCACAGTAGCTCCACAAAGCCTATTAAGGGAAGCTTTATTTAAGTATTTTTTATTTTTTACTCAATGTAATTTATTTACAAAAATTCTCTTCAACTAATTTACAATATTTGATGTGTTTTTAATGTTAGAAGAATAATGTAATTATTTTCATAAATATTATTTATCATTTTGGATAAGAGCAAGTTTCATGATCAAGACACCGGCCACACAATTTAGATATATATTATCCTAAATTTTTTATATTCTCTCAAAATCAAGAGTCACATCATGATCTTCATTAAAATTTTAAGGTACGTTAGTTATTTTGTATGCTCAATTTTATAATTCTTTAAATAATTTCAGAGCACTTTAATTGAGTATGATATTAAGCTTGCGCTTATTACAAGCAACGAGATCCTAGGATATAATAAAAAATCTCAAAATCTCTGAATTATATTACTACGACGCCTCAACACGAGGTCTAAAAATCATTTTGTTCCGCTAAGTAGGGGATAAGAAACTAGAAATAGAAATGTAATGTAAATAGGATTATGCAAGTGCAGTTAAAACGCTCCGACGAGAGAGAAAACATAATTATCAAGACCCGAGATGTCACGAAATATGAAAACGCTCCGACGAGAGAGAAAATATAATTATCAAGACCCGAGAGGTCATGAAATATGCAAACACTCCCACGAGAGAGCAAACGTAATTATCAAGACCCGAGAGGTCACGAAATATGCAAACGCTCTCACGAGAGAGCAAACATAATTATCAAGATTTGAGATGTCACAAAATACGCAAGCGTTCCCACAAGAGAGCAAACATAATCATCCAGACCCGAGAGGTCACAAAATACACAGACGCTCCTACGAGAGAGCGAACATAATTATCGAGACCCGAGAGATCACAGATGATACAAATGCCCCCACGAGTGACCAAGCATGGTTATTAAGAACCAAGAGACTACAGATTACGCCAATGCTCCCACTAGAGAGCAAACATAATTATCAAGACCCGAGAGGTCACAGATGATGCAAATGCTCTCACGAGAGAGCAAGCATGGTTATTAAGAACCAAGAGACCACAGATTACGCCAATGCTCCCACTAGAGAGCAAGCATAATTATCAAGACTGTAGAAGCCACAGGTTATATAAATACTACTCGAAGATATCAAGCATGAATCATCAAGACCTAAGAGGTTCCCTACCCTGACTGACTAGTTAACACGATGGTAGAAAGAGGATGAATGAAAAATGGAGGTTATATATAGACTTCACTATCATGAATAAAGTGCGCCCAATGGACGGTTTCCATTTTTCAAAAATAGATCAAGTGCTGGATGTTATAGTGGGGGCATGCAATGCTCAATCTTATGGATGACTTCTCCACAGTTAAGTGAGTTGGACATCGAATATGAACAGTGGATCGCAAACAACGCTCAAGTACTCATTGGTTTTATGATGGAGATGACACCATTCCAAGAGAATGAGGGATCTTGCAGTACAAAAGATGTCATGGAAGATGACACGATGGATAAAGGCACGAGATCATAGATACCTCAGACGAAAGACCTCAACCAAGGCTACGGCTTAACAAGACATCTTTATCACTTGAGATGACTTGGAGAAAAGACTCTACATTGGGCAAAATGATCACGAAAATATATCGTGGCACCCAAGGTCATAGAACACTCGGATGGAAGACCTCGTCTAAGACCATGGATGGATGAGGCATCTTTATCACTTAAGATGATTTGGATAAAAACCCTACATAAGTAAAAAGAACCAAGATAATATTTCATGACACCAAAGGACATTGATCCCTCGGATGAAAGACCTCACCCAAAACGATGGCTAAGAGGCATCTTTATCACATAAGATGATATGAAAAAGACCCTACAAAGGGAAAAAAGACCTCAGCCAAGGCGACGACCTAATGAGGCATCATTATCACATAAGAAAATTGGAAAAAGACCCTACCTAGGGCAAAAAACCACAGTCATATTTCATGGCACCTAAGTACACGAGATGTTGGGACGAAGTACTTTGATAATGGTCACAGTCACCAAGACCTCATAACTTACCTAAGACGAATAGGAGAAAAGACCTTACATAAGGTAAAAGGACCAGTGTAATATTCCATGGTAGCCGAATTCACCAGATGACTACGACGGCCATATAGATGACTATATACTCGAAGTAACACAAATGACTATGATACTCCAACTTACACAGATGACTAAGGTAAACAAAGTCACCCAGATGATTAAGGTACACAAAGTCACCCAGATGACTATATTGGATCCAAAGACACGTAAATGATTATAACACCCAACGTCACTCAGATAACTATGGGACTCGAAGTCACACAAATGACTATGATACCCCAAGTCACACAGATGGCTAAGTAATCCAAGTCACACAGATGGCTAAGTACCCCTAGTCACACAAATGACTAAATACCCTAAGTCACCTAGATGACTATATTACTCTACATCACATAGATGATTAAGATACCTGAACTTACCTAGATAACTATGGTACCCAAAATCGCAATTATGAAAATGACACCCAAGCCACACTAATGACTATGGTATCGAGATTAGCCAAAATCTCACAAATCACAAAGGATCTTGGTACTATACTAAAGACGACTCCAAATGATCTTACCATCAAGAATTAGTCAAACGCAATTTGAATAAATAAGGAAAAGAAGGCTAAAAAATCTATCACTAGAAAGCATGAACATTGACGACTTACGAGTTATGCCGACAGATATGTCAGCACACAAAGATGCAATGACGAGCTCAACAAATCAAGCATTGTATTTCAAATCAAGGCTGTCAACGACAAGACCGAATACAAACCCATTGCTCAATGGGATACAATTGTTTGATACTTTGGGGGCACATAAGCTAAAGACTTCCCATAAGCCCAAAATATTACCAAACCCAATACATGATGATGGGGCGTCACCCTATAGATACTCAGAAGTCCTTCATTCTCCAAGAAAAGAACTACTCAATCTTCATCAAGGTTAGCTTAAAGACACCCGTTTGTACCAAGCTATACCCGAAAATCACTATCAATTTCAAACAACTGAATCACTACATGACATAGATAGACCAAAACTCAAACATTGAGTTACAAAAAAAGTCAATAACCAAAGCATCAAAACCTTCGGTCCCCAGCCACGACTTATTTTTTAAAAATATAACTCTAGATGGTACGAAGAACACTTAGAATGCAAAAATATAACTCTAGATGGTACGAAGAACACTTAGAATGTACACCATGGAATGTAATAACTACATCATCTTCCATGCGACGTGAGATGCCAAAGTAATGTACCGGATACATGATCAAGTATAAATCAGTAGAAGTCAGTCTGGTATTTTTGTTAATCAATATAAGTATGTCTATGATCTTCTGCTAAAAGCTGGAATGAGTACTGCTAAACCCTGCACATCACCATGCTCTACTAAATCACCTCTTTTCAAAAATGTTGGCACTGCCTCATTTGATGTTACTTCCTTTAGAAGCTTAGTTGGTTAACTAGAATACCTTTCACTAGACCCAATATTAGCTTTACTGTCAACAGAGTTTGTCAATTTCTACACAAACCCACTTCTGCTCATTACACTATTGCTAAACGAGAATGCAATGTAGAATTTCAAAAAAAATCCTACCCTTGAAAAAATTTTATAGCGTCACAATGTCAAGTCAACCTCATAGTAAAGCAATCCCAACAAAATGATGTCTTATTGCTTGTCTAGATAAAAAGAATTCAATCTTAACACCAGTCCTCACCATATGCTTAGATGAAGGTGTAAACGTTTAGTTGTAATGACCACTGATTATTCTCAAGCTACCTAGCCGTCATATCAAAATCATATGAACTCGATCTCGATGATTACTCGGAGAAACTGGCACAAACCTGAACTATGGAGCTTCAGATCTGACATGGTCATGCACGTCGTCACATGAAGAAGTCTAATATTGATCAAGATGTTAACTTAAGAGCAAATTGGCAAATATGAAGAAAACTTACCTCAGACATAAGATGGTCTGAGACGCCCTCATGGACCAGCAACAAATACTTAGACATTTAGACACAAACTCTATTGTTTGATGATCAACACCAACATATGCTTAACACTCGATTAAGTGCAGAGACAGAGTCTTAGGAAAAAGCTCATGGCTCCTTCCACAATATATTTCCGGACTTCGCTATGCTTTAGACTCAAGAAGTGGGGGCAAATGCTTGAGGAGAAAAAACACTCAGGCTAAAGCCTACTCAATAATATTTTCGTACAAGACCCAATACTGACATTTCTCAAGTAGGGCCCACATTAAGTCCAAACTGAGGACTCCTCCGTGACCGAAGTCACCATGATGACCGAGGCACCATCCACGACAAAATCGATGGACATGACCCCACATATACTTATGGTATCGAGGTCACATGGATGACTTGATAATCTCATACCTAGGATCGTTGCTACTAGAGATAGCCGATATCATTTTTCTGTCACGATAAGATATAATAATCAGTCATACAAAGAAAGGGTGGGCACACATCAAATCTATCACGCAACCTCAATGGTTGTTAAAAAGGATAAGATGATAACCAAAATATCCTAATATGAGAATATTCTCCATGAATATCTCCATTTCTTATCAGAATAAGGAAGAAGATACACTAAACCTGGACGTTTGACAGATACAAAAAATCATTGTTAATATATGATGATCCCTATAAAACGGTAAGCAATTCCCCATATTGTTAATATTATTTTGAACACTCTACTGAATTTATCGTCGAAGTGTAGTAGGTGGGCACTCTGGTGCTCTACCTACTGCTTTCATGTTCGTTCTTGATTTTTGCAGACTCCTAGACGAATCATCGAGTGACGCGTGACGATCCTCTTGACAGTCAATGAGAGCATATTTTTAGCATCAACATATACCATTAATTTCAATCTGCGAAATTTTCTCTAATAGCCTATCAAACCCAAATCCCAATAAAAACTCAGGCATGCTTAGAGGTAAAGGTCTCACTGTGCTATTTGCAAAGCATTGGATCTAAGCGGTGGATGGGGGATTCAACAATGGCGTTGTCTCTAGGAAGAGTTCCTAGGTTTCCCAGGGAAGGAGAGGGAGAGAGGGTGGTGGTTGGATTAAATCTCCCTCTCAGTTTAATAGAAAATGGAAATCGTGAGAAAATGATATGTTTAGTGAAATTAAAAACAATAAGGACTAAATCAATCATTTAGTAAGGGTAGGGGTGTGAATTACAATTACACAAAGTATAAGGTTGTACATTATATTTTAGCCAAAATTATATTAGTATTTAGTTCGTAAAATGTGAGAGGAAATGAAGTGGCAGGGTAAAAAATTAATGAGAAAATAGGTGACATGTTGTATTTTCAATGGCCTTGTATTGTAAATAATCCACATAAATTCTAGCAAGGCACGATGTTAGTGGGTCGTGTGTGTCCGTTAGCAAAATAGTTACGGAAGGTTTATCGTGGAATGATAAATAAACTACAAGGTCTTGATTGAAACTTTTTAAAGTGAAATGGTTAAATTTGAAATTGACCCTAAATTGCAGGGGCAAATGTTTATGTTATCCCTGATTTATGATATACTTGATCTAAGTTTTCATTTATGATATACTTTATCAAAGTTTATTTTTTCCAAGTATTAAAATTTCCTTTCTTTTTACTTATCCCTCCCAAATCTTTGCAAATTCAGGTTTATTTTCGTAGATAACAATTGTGTTGTTTTCTCTCCATAACTACTGCTATTCTCCATGACTTCTCCGGCATAGAGTTTAGAGATTCTGTATGAAATTTGTTTAATATCTGAAATTGGTGAAAGAGTTTTGTGATTTTTAATAGGAATCGACTCTACTTTTCATTGAAATTTTTTTAATGGAAAATCAACAGGGGACTTCGTAATGGAGACCTGGGACTATTTTGTTTTTGTGAAGACTCTATTTAGGGATAGGGAATGATGGACTAGTTATAATATGTGTAAAAACCTCACGGCTATGGTGCTGTTGTGAAGATTGGGTTTATAGGTTGCGGATAGTCTTCTAAATGATTGAAAAAAGATCTCAGTAAATGATAGGGTAAATAGTGAAATCTGAGCATGAATGACGTGGCGAACAGGTACACATGTCACTCAAAGAAAGGCCCAGATGGTGCCTGTGTGGCATGATGAGGCTGATGTAGGATAAGAATGAATATGTTTGTTAGGGATGTCACTTAAATGTATAAAGGCGGTGTATCCAATGTCTATGCTTGTAAGGGACACCCCTAGACTTATAAAGGCGGCGAGCCTGATGTTATGCTATGGTTTATTATCACCCGCCTTCGAGCTTAGTAAAAATTGCTCGAAGGCCACTCTTTGCCTGTGAACAATCTAAGAGTTGTGTTCTGGAAGGATTAAGACAAGGTACATTTTACTAAGAGAGGAAAACCTCTTTAAAGGGTATAGCCACATTAGGTGCCTTGGATGTGCCGCCATCTAATATAGAAGGGATCAAAGGCTGTGTTGCCACCTTTGGGAAGTCCAAAGGCAGCTAGAGCGGTCTAGCCTTTCCACTACTACAATTTTAGCCTTAGATGACAGTGAAAATCCATCATTATAATCATATAATGACGGCTGACCGCCTATCATCTATCGGGTTGTCCTCTTTACTATTTTTCAATAAAAACCGTCATAATATGGTGCCACGAAAAACCGACTAGATGATGGGAAATTTCCATCATCATAGGTTCCGCCAAAAGCTATTAGATAAAGATGAATCCCTTTCATCTAATGTCCAAACTATTTTTTATAAATTGTCATGGAAAGGGAAAAAATGACTTTCCATGACAGCTTTTTTCATTTAATTTCCTTCTCACGACAGATTTTTCTTATATACGTTAATGTCATTGAAAGTCAAAAACTGCCTTCCCATGACAAAGCTAGGCCTTCCACCAGGACCCTACACCATATTTGTGCATATATAAGCCATAGTATTAAATTACTTAGACTAACATGTCCTTATATAGTCTCAATTCTCATCATATTAACATAGTAGACTAAAATCAGCACTATCCTCTGAGTCTCAATCAACAATGACATGTTTCTAGACAAGTAACAGACGTAGGAAAATACCCAAGAATTCTGTAAATCTGTATGCTTCAATTAAAAACTATAAACCAAATCAAGACTATGGCTAATTCAAGTTCATTTAGAGCAGATAACAAAATCAAGACATTGGTATGTAATTTGAAAATCAAGACTTTGGCAAATATGAAACAGAAGATCCAATCACAAACTAAGCATGTAATTTGAAAATAATAGTTCAAATACTTACTATATTTGAAGATAACTGTCCGACTGTGCGAAGTAAAAACTATAAACCAAGAGAGCACCATATATGAATATAACTATGAGCAGCACCTATTACTTGTGGACAACACCTATTACTTTTTGGACATTTTACTTTCTCACAATCATATTCCAGAAATAATTTACTCTAAATCTCATACCCAACTATCCTAGAGAGAACTACTCCATAAATTCTTTAACTACTATCCATGAAAAATACATCAGGTCTACTACCACTGCAATTTCTAGCATAAACACGCAAAAATGGCTGAAATAGTAGCATTTTATCTAAAAAATCTAAAGACTTCTATTTTATTGATCAATCGAAGAGAATGCCTTTGAAATTTAGTTTAGATCTAGGAAGCCTATATTGACAACATCTATAGATATGAAATTAACTTTACCAATATAAAACTATTCAATGAGAGTCTATGTCTAATTTATGAAATGAAGAAAAAACACATTTTTAGAGGGGGGAAATGAACTCACAGATTCAAGATTTAATTCTGGGCATTAGAACTAAAGAAAAGAGAATCACCTAACCATCTTCACCATCAAACCCACTATAGTTCAGTGCCCACAAAGAACAAACCGCCACTGCTTATGAAATGGAAAAAGAAGATTAAATTGGAAGCAAATGCCAACTCTCTCTCTCTCTCTCCCTCTCTACTTATTTCTATCTCACTACTAGAGACAAGTGTTCATAAAAGCGAAAATCAGACTAAAAAATTACTAGTTCTTAGTCCACATATATGTAGTACAAATATATAGCCTTGGGAATTTATATTATAACTTGACAGAGAGAGAGACCCAAACCTTGCTTTATTGGCTGCTCCAATCATCCTTATTGCTTCCTCTGTGCCAATACCATTATATTTATTTATGTAAAATACCTAAACATTAAACAATGTTAAGCAGGTACAAAATTGGGGTCAGTTTTATTCAATTTCCTTCAAGATTTATAAGAAATTTATACCCAAATGTCCCTTTGACAGTTTTGCAAAGGAATGGAAAAGAAGAAGCAGAGGTCCATGTTGCGAATTTGAAATCACATAACTTTAAACATGAAATCAACCAAATTGACTTATAGAGAATTTACGTTTGTTAACCCAAAGATATTATCATAAGCTAAATGTGTTTACTTTTTCACCTTAGGTGATCTCTTGGAAGAAAGAAGAATGTTTGAGGGCTTAATGTCTCTATGAACAACACATCTTTCAGTTACACCGTGTAGATATGTTATGGCCTCCGCAATTCCAATAGCAACCTTATACCTCACTGACCATGAAAGTGGTGATCTACCATTCACTTTCCTCTTCTTTTCTGCATTGGGTATTCAATATTTACTCAAAATCATCAAGAAAAAATGACAACAGGGAAATATTTTTATAATCAAAAAGTGATTTAGTATAAATTCTCTGAAACCTTGTTTAGAAACAATTTTCAAAATAGGTTGAGATTGGAATTTGTGTTTGTTTGTATGGAAAACATCAAAACTAAAATGGAAGCTCTAACAAACAGGCTTGTACCGTGCAAATGTTTCTCTAAGCTTCCACCAGAGACATACGCATAGACTAAAAACAAGCCTTCCTCTGGATCAATGCAAAAATCAAGGAGGGGGACGATATTTGGGTTGTGAAGAGAACTAGCAATCATCAATTCTCTGCAGAATGATTTTGCTCACTCCTTATCTTCCTTTTCTAATTTCATAATTGCCACTGTAGTTCTCAAAATCCCTACTCTGCCCCTGAAGATGCAGCTCAAAGCCCCTCTTCCCAATACTCTGCATATCCATTCAAACAAATCAGTTTAAAAAATTTCATTCAAACTCTGATTTAAGTAAAGCATACCCATTAAATTAAACTACCTTTAGAGAAATTTCATGTAGCTGAAAGGATTTCATGTAGCTAAATCTAACCAAAGTATTGGCAACTAGAGAAATATTCTTTTCCACTGACTCAATCCTCCTCCATTTTTTCTCTTTGGCTCGAGCCTCACTCATTCCACATTCTAATTTCATCATTAAAATAGTTACAGCACTGGAAGAGCTAATATTTATAGACTTTAGCTCTATCTGTGAGCAGAGGTTGAACCTGAAAGATGAGTGAAATGATTGGGGATCGGTATTTGCCAATTCTGCACCACACCCACTAGATTCCGCTAGTAACCCAATAAAAGTTGCATGTACGACAAACCCTAACTATCTCAACCCCAAGAATTTGAGAATGAGTGAGAAAGAGATGAGTTCGGGAGATCAGGAATTTGAGATAGAGAGAAATGGTAAGAAAAGAAGAGAAGTGAGAGAGAACAAACCCTAGGTTCTCTGATACTCGATTTCCGCTTTATCTCCAATATAAAAAAAATGAATGAAAGTGGTTAAATGGTCTACCCTCACCCAGATGCAGATAAGCACTGTCAAAACCCCTTCATTCACATAGACACCCTATCGTTGCCTTTCACCAAACCGCGAAACCAATCCCTCCATTTCCCTATGGCTTAATCACACCCAGCGCAGCTAATGAACATGACCTTAGAGTGTTGGCGCTAGGCAGATGAGAACAAATGAATAGGAGCTCAGAGAGAGAGAGAGTCCAGGATGTTCGTGCATTTGAAAGAGAGATGTAGAGGATGAACTTTGGGAAAGGCAAAATGGAGTGAAAGAAATGAAATTAGGGTATAAGGTGGGTTAAATTGGATGGTATTTTTGTAAATAAAGTGAAATTAGATTACAGCACAAATAATAGTTGTCATAGTAGGTAAAACATTGATGACAGCTTATTTAAAACCTGTCATATTATCCATATTTCCCCACCAACACATTTTTCCTTTGACAAGTTTTACAAATGTGTCATTAAATTAAATAGGATGTTGTCATGGTAACCCACTTTTGTAGTAGTGTTCACCCGTAGCCTTTGCAGAGTTGGTTAGGATCGTTATACAACTGCTCGATGCCATGAAGGCATGCTTAGTTGAGGGCGTAAATTGTGATCATATTTTGTGAAATATACCATGTTTTATGATTGTGGCCATGTTTAAGGCATGTCCATGTTTTATAAGCAATTTTTATCGCTAAAAATGATAGAACAATGTTGGTCCCTACTTGGTCTCATCTATATAAATGGGTCCTTAACATCATTATGGGGATCATCACTCTCACACTCCTCTAGGTCAAAACCAAAGAATATTCTACACATTGAAGTTCTCACCAACTATAGAGAAAAAGGGTATTTGTTCACCTTCTTGAGGTAGACCTAAAGTGTTTATCCTTCACCCTTTCTATCACACAACTCTCATGTATTAGGCTTACTTGTCATAGACTAGGTTGCTCATTACATGAGATCCTAAAATCCAAAAAACATTTCGGCGACTCCAATGGGGAGTATTCTGTCATCTATGCATTTTACTAAGTATGGTTAGATGTCGAAGACCTTCTCTTGTAGTTGGAGATAACCAACCACTACTAAAGAACCAAGATGTGGAAGAAACTACTTCCTGTGAAAGATCCCACCTCACCACCACCACTCATACCACCATGATGACGACAGAGCAAACCCATGATATCAGAGATCTGTAGGCTTCTAACGTCGAGATCCGAGCTCTTTTGAGCACACTTCACAAAACCCTCATCTGCCACCACCCACTGCTCAACATATACAGCCTCAGACAGTGAGCCAAGTTGGCGCAGCTATACCCATTCCACCTATACAACCTGGAGGCTTAGCTAGATCTGGGATAGCAATAGTGACCATAATCTGGGCCAATCAATCAACCTTGCTCGCCCCATTCCCCTGGTGACCTTTGCACAGACTACTCTAATTCTTGAAAGCCCAATTGGCGGTGCTAACCCTGGCTCTTTCATAACAAGGGAGGCGCTGCAAAAAATGCTAGAAATGGAGAGGCTCAAGGCTGCCTTGAGCGAGACGATCATAGACTTTCATCCCCCTTATCCATCTGAGTTAGGAATGAGGCATTACCCATCTAACTATGTACCTCTAAAGTTCAGAAAATACAATTGAAAAGATAGATGTGCGAGAGAGCTCATAGTATGATTTATAAATAACTTGGTCTCACACAGATGTGATGAGTCCATTAGATTGAGGGAGTTCTCAAAGTTGCTGATTGATAGAGCATACACATGGCATACCAATTTGGCCATGGGGTCAGTCTTGACCTGGCCGCATATGGTATCCGCCTTTATGACCAAGTTCTTTGTGTTTAAGGAGAACATGAGCATTCTGGAGCTAGGGTGTGAGCTTAAAAAAAAGACGAGGACATAATGACCTACATCCAATTCAAGTAGGGGTGTAAGGCAAACATCCCAAACTGAGAAAACTAACCAAACCGGACTGAACCGATGTGGGTCTGTCAGTTTTGGCATTGTAAGTTGTTGGTTTCAACTGTCATTGTGTAACACTCATATGGTTCGGTTTGGTCTGCAGTTTGTGTGCAATATCCGCACCGAACCAAACCGTTCAAATAAAAAATCAGGGATTTGATTTTATATATATGTCTATTTATTTATTTATTTATACCCTCTTTACTAAATCACTCACTTCCCTTTTTTGTTCAAAACCCTAAAATGCCTCTCATCTATTCAGATTTTCTCTCATCCTCTCACATATGAAACTTCTCTCATGTTTTCATATTCCTACAATCTCTCTCTCTATCTTTCTCTCTCCCTCTCTCTTTCTGTCATTCCCAAACTCGATTGACTTCCATTTTATTCTTTCATTTTGCTACCCTCTAACATTTATAATGTTCTTGGAAAATTGCAATCCATCCTCTAAAAATAAAAGGTAGCAGCCAAGATTTAGGCTTTAGGAAATAAAAATCCTTTGCGATGTAGTTTTGATTATGAAAGGCTTTCCTATTTTATTTGCGCAGATGTTGGCTAGGTTTTCACTCTCTGTGTCTTGCTCTCTCTCTCTATGCTGCTCTCTCTCTCTATGAACATCTGAAGTTCAAGAAGAAAGGTCCAGATCTAGAAGTTCATGAAGCTTAAAAGTTTAGACTTTTATGGGTAGATCCAGAAATAGAAATATTAAAGAATCGATTCAAATCTTTAAAGAAAATATGGTCAAGGAGAAAAAGTTCGCAAGCTCTTTAGGGATATTTCTATTATATGTGTATGCAGTTTCTATGGTTTTATATTTTTCTGTCTTCTGATACTTTTTAAATGTTTAATTTGATGTTGTATATGTTATTTAATTCCAATGAACTTCTATAAAATGTAAAAACACAAGTCTTTGAGTTTCATGTTAACTGATAATATCGAAGGAATCTGTGGTGTTGTTATTCTTTTTCTTTCATTTTGTCAATTGGAATTGAAGGCACTTACTTGAATTAGGCTTGTTTGATTGATTCACCAATTCTGACCGGTTCGGTGTGGTTTAGATTGAATTTGTACAGTTTGGTTTGGCGCAGTTCTTATGAAGTATCCGGTTCGGTTTGGTTTTTATCCATGAAGAACTGTATTTGCAGTTCGGTTTACCAAAACCCCATAAACCGAACCAAACCTAACAACTTACATCCCTAGATTAAAGGATAAGGCTCTAGACTGCCAAAAAGAGTGGAAGGAGGAAGCCTTGGTAAAAATGTTCATCTACGGAGTGATCAATGAGCACAGGACGCATTTGGAGAACCATCACATCACCATGTTCTCCCACCTTAATGTGGTTGCACAGTGCATCAATACGTATGTACCTAAGCCAAAAGTTATAGAGTAGAGTGAACACCCAGGGTGTCTGGAAGCTCGTAACATATACGCCATAAATGGCCATGGCACAACTCCAAGGGCGGGGATCAAAGTAAGTTAGGGATGAAAGGGATGTTCCACCACCTTTCCCCTACTTCACGGACAAGGTAGAGGTACTTTTTGATGCTTGGATAAAAGATAAGGTCATAAGGAGACCTTGGGTGGATAGATTATCCACTAGAAAACGCTCTGTTACTGTCATTTCCACCGGGATACCACACATGCAACCAAGCATTGTAGAAACTTGAGACGAATCTTTCATGAGAAGCTGAAGAAATGGAAGATTATTACTGATGAGATGGAGGCGGAGGAAGACTAGCATTTCCCGCCACATGCGGGTGTTGATATGATTAGTGTGATTGGAAGTCCATCTACATCACAAGGGGATACAACAGATGAGGCTGAAGAGGATGAGGGTGGACATACAAGGGCAGATTCCACCTTCATAGAGTCATTGCTGAGGACAAGAGTTTCAAAAAATTTGATACGCTGGAGCTGGACCAGGAAGCACGGCATCAAGTAACTTAGATGTCGATAAATGTCTTAAAATAGAGCAAAGCCAGGGCACAATGTTACTTCTCCAAGACATATTTGGGGAGGATAAGGCAGAATTAAGAGGGACAAATCACCTTCACCAAGACAGATCACATGGTGAAGAGAGTGGGATAAAATCGCCCTCTATATGTAGAAGCCTTGGTGAATGGGATGCAAGTGAGGAAGGCCCTTATTTACGACAAGTTCGTAATCAATGTCATCTCACTTGCTACCTTCAGGGTGGCAGGTATATCTGAGAAGAGGTTCATCAAGTAACAAATAGTCATCACAGGATTCTCGTCATCGCCCGTTAAGAAAAATTTAGGGTATGTGAACGTGGAGGTACAAGTAGGGTTGATACGCAAGAAAAATTACCATAACGTTATTGAATTGGAGACCATCTACTATATTGTGTTGGGAAGACCTTGGATACATTATCACAAGTGTATCCCTTCTACACCACATCGGTGCATCAAGTCTATATAGAAGGGAAATGACATCACCATAGCGGCCACAAGAGCGCCATTTGATGAGATTGAGGCCCATTTGGTTGGGGCCACGTTATTTGATGAAAAATATGCTGCAAGGACAGCTATCCCAAGGAAGATCACTACCATCACCTTGCGTAAATGGTAAGATTCATGAGGTAAGGTGTTGGTAAAGTTGAGTAATAAAGTAGTCACATGGGATGACACTGTCGAATGAGAAACGAGCGTACTGATTATGATGGTGCACGGGGTCAAGAAAAAGCCATGATCCTAGTGATGGTGGAATGGAGGGGGACATATTAACAGAAGTGTCATTTGCAAAGCAGTAAGGGTTGATGAATAGAACATATGTGATGAATTGATAAGTGTCACTAACAAGTAACAAAGTGATAAGTGAGTGTCATTCTCCACTGGGATTGATAAAAATATGGTAATTAAGCAGACCAAGCTAAAGTCTAATTGGAGTAAAGTAATAGCATTAATTTTGAGTTTAACTAATTTAAGAGTAAGGTAAGAAGTATTAATCTAAGTAAAATAGTTATGTGCAACACTTGCAGATTATTGGATATAAAACATAATAACTTTGGCGTATTCAATGGTGAAATGAGCTAGCATGGTTAATTTCCCTTTTCATTAATATTCCTAATCAAATCTATTTAATCTGCTACAACTTCTTAGTAGCATTCACCCCAACTCAATATGTGTAATAGATTTCCATCCTTGCAACTATTAACTCTAATCTTAATTAACATATTCCTAAGCTAATATGAAACTGGAATTACTTGATTTCATTCCAGTTGATTGATTTATAGGGCGAGCATATATGCCTATATTCCTCACTAAGTACTTGATCTAAAGATGCAAGTATCAAGTATCGTTCAAGCTAACTCCATTGAATTAAACTCTTCCAGTATTTAACTCAACTTTTATCTTACTAAGAATGGCCGATCAATAATAAGAATGAGCATTAAATAACCTTGAACAAAATGATATTAAGAAAAGGGAAAACTGAACTTCATTAATTAGGAATAAAAACTTTAAGGTTTATTAACCATACTAGCTTAAGAGTTCTAGCCCATATCGAGCTTAAGAGTAAATTCGATTACAACCATCATCCATGTCAAACTTATAGAAGTAAAGTTAATGAAGAAGATACAGTAGATTAAAGGACAAAGATGAAAATAGATTGGAGAATAAATGAATATCCTCCTCATTTGTCTTCTTTCTCACGTCCATGCTTCCCTTTTCTATCCTTTTCCTTCATTTTCTTCTCAGCAAAATGTTCCCTAATTTTCAGCAACGGTATCGGCTCTTTTTCCTTGAAAAATGTACTTCCTATATATGGAGCCTCCAAATTAGGGCTTCATCTTCCAACAGGGATGCATGGCGAGTAACAGCAACTGTGGGGACCACTGAAAAAATGCTAACGCCACCTAGATAACTAACTTTTGAGCGCCCGAGCTTTTCTTCCTTTACTAAGTGCCAGCTGGACTAAATGACAAAGTCCATGTCATGTGTGAATCTATGCTACTATAGCATTATAGATTTTCATGCTACAGCATCCTCTTCAGCCACTGCTCTTATAAGAATCCCTGCACAAAAACACATCTTTATGCTAGATTTGCTCAAAATCTACTACATAAGCTAAAAAGGGAGCTAAACTCTAACAAGCAACTATTAATAAGAAAATGACACAAATAAGAAAAGAAATTGAATCATCTCCCTAAGATTATTGATGAATTAAACTAGAAAATGCAAAGTTTACTCTAACTTCTTATAGTTAACACACATCCTCCTAGCAAAAAGTTTGCCTGATGGTCAGAGAGAAGGACTATTGACCCTACTTCGTGTTCTTCAAGATGTGTTCACTTGGTCGTATACGAAAATGCTAGGGTTGGATCCCACCTTGGTAGCTCACAAGATGGGTGTCTCAACGCATGTAACCTCATCAAGAAGCCACCGCGACACTTTCTCCCTGAAGTAGAATTGGAAATAAAGTATGAAATCACAAAGCTCATGGAGGCTAGGTTCATAAAACTAATAGAACACCATACTTGGATGGTTAACATTGTTCCCATGAAAAAGAATAACAATGTAGTTTAGTGTTGCGTCAATTTCAGAGACCTGAACAAGACCTGCCTAAAACATGATTTCTCGATGCCCAATGTAGATGCCTTGGTTGATGCCAGGAGGAGCATGAGATGTCTCCTTTATGGATGGGTTCAATGGGTACAACTAGATCAGGATGGCGGAGCATTTTTCAATCCAAATGGCATCACAACGTAGTAGAAGTTCCCAATAGGAGTTTGGAAGGCGCTTATTAGAGGATAATGATGGCGATCTTCCATGATATGATCCATGATTTTATGGAAGACTATGTTGATGACTTCATTGTAAAATCCTAGATGGTGGACATGCACCTAAAACATCTTAGAAGCTTAATTGATAGTTGCAGGATTTACAAGCTCAAGATGAATCTATTCCAATACGCCTTCGGGGTTCCTCATGGTAATTTATTAGGGTTCTATGTCCACTAACAGGGAATAGACATTGATGAGTCAAAAGTAAGAGCCATCAGGGACATGCCTTAGCCACGGACAGTCAAAGAGCTCAAGTCATTCTTGGGAAAGGTCTCTTATATACAATATTTCATTCCTACCTTGATAGGATCAATCAACTCCTTACAACCATTATTAAGCAGGGTTGTGATTTTGTGCGGGCCTCAGAGCAGCAGAGGTGTTTTCAGCAGATAAAGTATGTTTTTCTTACATCCCCCACCATGGTGCCACCCCGATGAGACATGTCTTTGATATTGTATATCACGTGCACAACTAAGTCCATTGGAGCACTATTGGCTCAAGAATAGGAGGGGTCAGAATGCCCAGTCTATCACCTAAGTAGAGGTTTGCATGACGCGAAACTAAGATACACACCCCAAGAGAAGCGTTGTCTGGCACTTGTCTTGCTCCACCTACTTGTAACAAAATTCATTAATGACACTCTAACCCTATTCATTTTTGTTTGTCCAGGCCCGCTCTAATCGAGAGGCGTACTAAGTGGACAAAGTTTCTAAGTGAGTTCAACAGAACACTGATGATGCCCAAGTAATAAAAGAGCCAAGCTCTCGTTGATCTACTTGCACAATTTTTTGAATGGGGAATTATAGCCTTTAGATGACACCATCCTAGTAGAATTCCATGAGGTGAACGTTTGCGAAGAGACAATGTGGGGGCTAACTTTTGATGGATCTTCGATGCATAATGGGGGAGGAGCAGGGCTTGTATTAAAATATCCATTGGGCAACATGTTTCTGATGGCGTACAAACTAACTTTCCCTTGCATAATCAATGAGGCAGAATACGAAGCCTTGGTACTTGGGCTGAAGTATGCAATGGAGAAAGGGCCCACGATGCTCAAAGTAAAAGGGGACTCTAGTTTAATAATCAATTAGATTAATGGGGAGTTCGATGTTAAGGAGCCCGCCCTCACTCAATATAGACATGAAGTCCAAAGGCTGACTGATACCATTGAGAAACTAGTATTTGAACACATGCCACAATCTCAGAATTGCCATGCAGACGCCTTGGCCACACTCGCTTCTAAACTTCTCATATCATACCATATCCTTACCATTGAAGTAGTTGTTCAGACCACCCCGATAATTTATGAAAGTACCAAGGAGGCGCCTCCCCAAGACTGGAGAGACAGTGTTAGAAGGCGGCTCAGTGAGAGGAATATACTGACAGACTGAGACTTAAAGAATTTTATTCAGCTAAATGGGGTATTGTTCTACAAGGGGATAGACGGAGTCCTTTCAAGATGAGTGAGTATTGAAGAAGGCCAAGAACTTTTAAAACACCTTCATAAGGACTTCTGCTTCGTGTATAGGCCACTTTTATGTAGACGGTTGCAAAGGATGGGTTTTTATTAGCTGAACATGAATGAAGAAGCCCTCACACTCCAAAGGACTTGTCCAAAATGCCAGCTCTTACCAGACCCCAAGTAGGTGAATGTCATAGAAGTTATTACCGACTGGAGGTAGCCCTACATCATATACTTGAGGGATGTGATCCTCCTTATAGACCTTGTGGACACCATAAACAGCTCACACTTCTCTTTGTTAAAGGGGGAGTTATTGCAAAGAGGGGTAGATGACCGACCACTTAAATGCCTTGGCTTTGAGGAACAACGAATGTTTATGGATGAGGTACACGAAGCGCATGTGGAGAGTACAAAGGCAGGAGGTGTTTGCCAGAAAATGAAATGCTTGCCAAGTGTTGGGGAACATCATACGCGCGCTTTCAGTGCCCTTGCACCCTGTGGAGGTCCCTTGGCCATTTCACACATGGGGCATGGACTTCATAGGTCTTATGTCACTAGCCTCCAAGGGAAACATATGGATTCTAAATGCCACGAATTGCTTCACCAAGTGGGTGGAGGTGGTTCCATTGAAGAAGGGCATCAGAAAATAAGTGTACAACTTCATCAAGGAAAACATCATTTGTAGATTTAGGCTACCAAGGAGGATAATCTCATATAATGGCACGACATTCACAAGTAAAGTAGTATCCCAATTATTCGAGAACTACAACATCCATCATGACAAATCCTCACCCTACTACCCCAAGAGAAATGGGCTGACTAAAGTAACTAATAAGACGCTATCAAGGATCCTATGTAGGATGGTCCATGAAGTTCAAGAAAAATGGCATGCGCTCCTATCCTTAGCACTTTCGGCATACAGAACGTCAAAGCATACACTCACTGAGGCCATGCCTTCCTTACTAGTGTACGTGAATGTGTCATACCAGCAAAAGTAACGATACCTTTTTCCAAGCTTTTACCATCCATCAAGGTGGAACATGCTAATCGCCTAGGAGATCTCGAAGCCCTTGAAGAAAGAAGAAACAAGGCGAAGGAAGGTGCATTAAAGTATACTAGAAGCGCATGAGCCAGACATACAAAGCCATTGTGAAGCCTCAGACCTTTACCATTTAAGATTTGGTGTTAAAAGCAGTTGGGCATGTCATGAGAGTGACACACGCCAAGAATTTTGAGCCCAAGTGGGAAGGGCCATACAAAACTGACTTTGTAGTTGATAACGGATATTGTTGATTGGCTGACCCTCAAACGTACCAAGTCATACCAGTAACACTTAATTTCAAATACATTAAGAAATATTATGCTTAGTGTTGTAGTTTTTTTCAATTCCCTGTAATCATCAAGACTGCCCGAAACTTATAATTGGCTTCTTGTCCTGAAGCACATTTTAAGATGTTTCAGTGAAGGTAGTTCCTGAAATGCAATGAATACATTATAGCGAGGATAGAAAGGCAAGAAAAGAAATGTATAGGGGTTGTCTTTTGTAAATCATTCCAAGTAATATAAATCACATTATTGTTTATCTAATCAAATTATGACTAGCGAGATAAAATTTCTAAATCTACCTGCTATCGGGGCATAACTTAGCCGCTGTCATGAATTCCTTCAAAAATAGAACTTGGGCATTGCTACTCGAATAGTATTAAAAAATAGAGGATTTGCTTAAATTCAAAAATGTGTAATTAGGCATTTCGCCGTTTGACCAACATGAATGTATGAAACTGGAATGAAGTCGCCGTGGCATACCTTGACTGCCTAAATTGCTTATCCTTTTATTTTTGCTTACTATAGCAGAGTATGGCCGTCGTTACACGATTAAATCTAATTTAGAGTTTTTTTGCTTCATAAAATATTTGTGTCAAAGCCATGTGTAAGGGCAGCACTAAAAGCATGAAAGTGTTTGAATTGCATGTTAATGAAAGCATAGCGAAAGTGCAAAGTAGGAATGAACATAAAGCATGCATTCAATAGATGAAGCATAAGTCACTGAACATTTCTTTTGTATTATGATTTTGCAGGTTAACAAACAACTTGCTAAGTACAAAACATAAACGTACAAAAAGAAAAAAATACAAGAAGCTAAGACCCTCCAAGAAAATCTGGGATCACTTTTCCTAAAGACACGAACATGCTCGGGTGGCATTTCATGACCGCGTTATGTTTGTTGATTTCCTCTCCAACTCCATCCGCATCATACGCCTCATTTCTTCCATTAAAACCTCTATAAACAACTTTGGATCAGCCATTCCTAGAGCACCTATAGCATTATTGTGAGACATTTTTTTTCTGCAAAATAAAGTTATAAACATAAATGCAAGAGCCTTACCACACTCCCTCACATGTTTCACTCAAGGAATGGTACACTCAATTTCTCTCATGTTTCACTCAATATATTCGTCTTTTACCCTCTTATTTTCTCACTCTCTCTTGCCTTTTTCCACTCGTAAAAAATTGCTTTTAGTCCTCTTTAGAACTAATTCGAATAATTACCAAATTTCAGTGGAAATCCACCAAGATTCACCAATGTTGAAACACAGATTTAAAGGAAACAAGGCTAGCTTAGGGTTTGATACAAGAATTTTTGCAATTGAAAGATAAAAATCAGATCCCAATCTAATGAAGAGTCACAATCAATCTCAATGAAATTGAAGAGTCACAAGTGAAAATCAGATCTCAATCTTTCTTTTTTTGGGAATTTCTATATAAAAGCAATAAGAACACAAAATAGAATAACTTAATCTAGAATTCAGAATTTCTCCTTTTTTTTCTTTCTTTTTTTTCTTTTTTTGAAACTGGCTCTAACGAGGAAGAATGAAATTTGGGCTGAAAATTGAAACATGATAAGCAAACCTGAGGATAGAACCGAAGCTCTGATACCAAATTATATGAATCACGTCAAGGGAATGACGAAGAAACCCATGATTCAATGAACCAAGATCATTCTACTCAGATTCAAAATGGTATGTCGCGGATGCCACAATCTGATATGGATGAATGGATTGATAAGTTGGGGTAAACTTTACAGATAAAAATTTGATAAGTTCGAACAGTTCTAAAAGAACCATAGAGAATCTATCTCAAATATATTTTCAATAATATGAGTTTTACATGATATAAACCCTCTTTATATGGAGGTGATTCCAACAACAATCATTAAAGGCCATTAAAGCCATTGAAAATAGAAAAGACCAAAGGAATGATAAAAGACACTAGTAACCGAAAAGACATAAAAATACTCATATTCTCCCAATATAATCAAAACTACCCAAGAGTCATATATAAACCATTCCCCACGCCATTTTTAGTTTTAATACTCATATAATAGCTTGAAATTGCTTTATTCTTCATTTGGACCCATTTTGATGCAATTGACTCAAAACAACCCAATTGACTCAAAACAGTCCAATGTTCCCAAAACAGCCCAATGCTCCCAATTCAGCTCATTCCTTCATTATGCGCTTATCCAAGGCGTGAATTAAAAAAAATCATCCTTCAGAAACACGTTCAACACCTTCAAGGGGGCTCCGATTGTTGTCTTGAACTCATGTTGGTTGAATCAACCCATTTAAGCACTTGCTTAAATGAGTGCACAGGGAGAAATACTATGAAAACAAGGGAGACAACGTAACACGAAAGTCTAAAGGAGGCAATATTATGAAAATAAGTGCACAGGGAGAAATACTATGAAAACAAGGCAAAGGCGGCAATACTATGAAAATAAGTGCAAAGGCGTGATATTAAAAAAATAAATTCCAAAGGCAATGATAGAGTCCAAAGGTGGCTATGCATTATAAAGTCTAACGGTAGCACTATAGTGAAGCCCTAAGGCGCAATATACATGTAAATATGTTTGATTATTCTTGTAGTGAAATCTATAATTGTTTAAGTGTATGCGTATTCAGGTAAAAGAAAGGAAATATACATGTAAACATGTACCTTGGAAGATGTATCGCGCGAGCCACATGGCCATAAAGGTAGCAAGCTCCACATATTTATTCCTGAACTAAGCACCCTCCCTGGCCTTCTGCCTTGGAGCTTTCTACTCTGAAGGAGCTTCCACATCTTTGGAAAAATGGTAGAGCCACCCAAAAGAATTGGCCCACTTGCTTGGGACCCTAGAAGTATTGGGTTTATAGGATTTAGATATGCCCTCATGTAGGAGCTTGAGAGTCTCCTTCTCTTCGGGAGTAGAAGCACACGAAAAGGTGTCGTGGTCGTCGAGGAATGGAAGGCGCAAGAGCATGTGTACGTCCTACAATGTAGGTGTGAATTCATCACAACCACGGGAAAAGGTATGGGTCTACCTACTCCATCATAGTATCAAGGCATCTATGAGCTCCCACCCTGACCTTCAAAGCATCATAAATACCAGTGTCCATCAAAATAGTAACATACTCGGGGATGGATAATATGTACTCGCAACACTCTAGCCAACCCGTTGTGGGCCTGATGTGGCAGTGGGACAGATGCTGCCTTCAAGCCGTCGCAATCCTCAGAGACCTCTTTCTCCATTAGAAAGGAAGAAGATGAATGGATAACAGCCTCTAGGCTTTTCTCCATCCCATGAGATGTGCCCCACGGCTACAAGGGAAATCTCAGTGCCAGAGAGTTTCTTCTATAGGTGAGAACAACCTTCTTGGGAGCCATTGTTTCTGGTGAGAAAGGAGAAGAAATTTGACCGGAGAAGAAGAAGAAGAAGAGAAATCTGAGAACTTCCAAAAATAGGAGAGAGAGATCAAGAGAAATGTGAGTTAAAAAGCTTGCCTCCCCCTATTTTTTAGGAGTGGAAAGCCTGGGCCTAAAAGGCACACCTTTTCCACACCTTGCTTAGCGCCTAAGCAGGCAAATGGACGTCGCCTCATTAATGGGGGCGTCCCTTCGCTTCACGCCCTTCCATAGTTAAAGGGATGCAAGAGGTCTCTGAGGATTGCGAGTACATATTATCCATCCCCTTTCAGTGCATTAAATACGATTAATGATGATTCTTACTTCACGAAAAGACGTGGGAGATGAAGCATCCAGTCAGAGTAAATGTGTTCAAGCTTGACCTCATCGCCTTCAAGCTTGAATAGGGAGCTAATGCAAATAGTGAGAAACCTCAGCATGAATGAAGTGTCGAACGAATACATGTGGCACTCAAAGAAAGGTCCGGATGGTGCCTACGAGGCATGATGACATTAATGTCAGATAAGAATAAATATGTTTGTAGAGGAGATCGATTTTATGTATAATGACGGCATACCTAATGCCTATGATTGTCAAGGACGCCCCTAAACTTATAAAGGTGGTGAGCCCAATATTTTGTTAGTTACAAACGCTCGAAGGTCATTCCCTGCCTGGGAACAATGTAGGGGCTGTGGTCTGGTAGGATTAGGACAAGATTATACTGTACCGAGATAGGAAAACATCATTGAAGGGTATGGCCACCTTAGGTGCCTTGGATGTGCTACCTTTTGATAGATAAGGGATCAAAGGCATTTTTTGCTGCCTTTGGGGTAGCTCCCCACCATGTCACCTTTGGGAGGTCCGAATGTGAGTAGAGAGGTCCAGCCTTTCACCTGTAGCCTTTGTAGAGTTGGCTAGGATCGTTATAGAACTGCTTGATACCATGATGGCATGACTAGTTCACGGTGTAAAGTGTGGTCATGTTTTATGAAGGTGATCACGCTTTATGAGTGTGGCCACGTTTTAGGCATGGCCACATTTTATAAATTGTTTTTATCGCTGAGAAGGACAGAACAATGTCGGTCCCTACTTAATCCCATCTATATAAAAGAGTCATTAGCATCATTATAGGGATCACCACTCTCACACTACTCTAGGTCAAAAACCAGATAATATTCTACACTTTGAAGTTATCACCAACCTTAGAGAAAAATGGAAATTTGTTACCTTCTTGAGGTAGATTTAAGGTGCCTTGTCCTTCACCCTTTCAGTCACACAACTCTCACGTTCTCATGCTTACTTGTCATAGGTTAGGTCTCTCATTACACATCACCTGAAAAACCCTAAATAGGTAGTTATCTACCCAATTTAAGAACATAATGTTTGCATTGTTTCAACTTTTATCGCTAATTTGTAAGTAGCCAATCATTTATTTACTTATATTATATCACTAATATGCTTAGGCAGTATTAATTAAATCTCAATGTAGTTGTTTCCATAATTAACTATTAGTATATCTTTGAATTTTTTCTGCACAATATGTTCATATCTCAATTCACAACTACTTTCAACAGTAATGTCAATGAGTTATCATTAGTTTATCATTAAATCACTATAGAGAACTTTTCTACATATCTCAATTTGTTTCTAGTAGTATAATATTGAAACTTTTTGAAACTCGATAAATAGATGAAATCATATAAGAGTGCTTTAATGTTAGTGTATCAATGATTTGCAATTAGTTCATCACTAAAATTCTTTAAGTAGTATATATTTATAACTTAATTAGTTAAATATATTTTAATCATACCGCTTCATTGATTTACTCGAAATATGTCAATATAGGCTCTAGGTAGTGTGTGCTTTTGTCGTGGAGCAATATTTTGTTAGTTTAGAGATATTATCAAATTTTTAGGGGCGATTACTTATTGTATATGATTTTTAGGGATTTTAATTGCAGATATTTGTTTTTTTAATTTGTATTTATTGTTGGTATACTGGTGACAGTTGAAACTTTCAATTTCTTTGTTACTCAAATTATTATCTTTTTTTAAAAATAGATAACTACACTATCACCCTCGACCTGTCTGACTTATACCAAAATGCACACTTACCTTTAAAACCTCGAAAGTATCCCATAACATTTGGTTTTCTTTCAAGAATACCCAAACCGTCACTTCCGTCTAAAAATAGACAAAAGTAATCACATGTGACCATCTTGTATGTTTTTAATGGATAATGGGGTAATTTCACATTGCAACTGCCACGTGTCTTCAATCCCTAGAAAAAGCTCTCACTTTCTCTATACAACCAACCAACATACTTCTCTTTCACAAAACAAAAAAGCCTAAGAACTTGTCGTGTGAGACTCCAAAGGCACACTTCAAATGACTCATTTTTAACTTGTAGACAACGCATCTCTCGAATACGCATCACAAAGGTCTGGGGTGCATTTCTGCCATTTCCAACTTTACGACCAGTTCATCAACATAATCCCCTTATAAAATCATGAATCATATTGTGAATAACTGCTATCATCATCCTCTGACGTGTAGCCATAACATTTATTAACCTGAACGGAATTATCACATAGAAGATGTTCTCAAAGCGGGTTCTGAAGGCAGTTTTCTCAGCATCTCCTTGTGTCATTCTAACCTAGTTGCAGCCACTAAAACCGTCCATGAAAGAAAATATCCCATATTCCATCGTGTCATACACCATGGCGTTTACATTGGGAAAGGAAGTCGTCATTTAGATATGTCTTATTCAGATCCCTCAAGTCAACGCAAGATCGCATATGTACATTCTTCTTATTCACAGGGACTATGTAAGCCAATCAAGTAGGGTGCTCTATCAGCTTTATAGATTTGGACTATGTGTAATTCCACTTCAGGGCGGAAATGTCGCGATGGAGGCTTAACTGGCGTGCATGCAACTGAAACTCCCAACTTATGAGTCACTAAGGTTGGATCTAGAGCTGGCATTTCTGAATACGACCACGCAAACACATCTTGAAACTCCCTAAGTAGGGCCAATAGTCCATTTCGCTAATTTTGGGACAAGTTCCTTGCTAAAAGATGGCCTTCCATCATGATTCTCCATCAAGGCAATTTCCTCTAGTTCTTTCTATGACGACGACGGTATTGGATTCGAAGGATCTACTATAACCTCGTAATTCATTACATAGGCTCCACTCATCAGCCCTTGCTATTTCACGAATGACTCATTGGTCATTACGTCTTTCTCTCTTCCGCCATCACTGGTATCAGGCCTTGTTCCTGATCCTGCACAACAACATAAACGTTATAAGTGCTTGCCATTTGGTAAGGTCGCCCCGATGGCCATTTCAATCTCCACCTTTATCACCACCTTTCCTCATTTATCTTCCCACTTGGGTAGTGCGATGGGCATGATTTTTCTCAGCGTAGCTGTTCCTACAGTAGATATTTCATCAAATAAAGTGGCTACGACCAAGTGAGCCTCGGTCTCATCAAATGATGTCTCCGTAGCCACTATTGTAATGTCTTTCCCTTTCCATCTTGACTTAATGCATTGATGCAGCGTAGAAGGGACACACTCATGGTCATATATCCAGGGCCTCTCTAGCAAGATATGGTATACGGACTTGAATTCAATGATATGTAAGCAATTCATTGTACGGATCAACCCTCCTTGAATTTCCACATTTACGTACCCAAGGGTCCTAATGGGTGTTGAGGAGAACCCCACTATGACAATCAGTTGCTTGATCATCCTGTTGTCAGGTATGCTTGCGGCCTTAAACGTAGCCAATGACATCACATTAATCTCAGACCCATTATCCATAAAGGGTCACCTTACTTGCATCTTGTTGACCAAGGCTTCAACATAGAGAGGGCGGTTATGCCCTACTTTTCTCACTATACGATTTGCATTCTTAAAGGTGATTGCACATTCCTCATTATACCTTATCCTTCTCAATGGCAGCTAGGAAAAATAACATTGTGCTCTCACTTTGCTCTACGCTGAGACGTTCACCAACGTCTGAGTTACTCAGCGTCTCGCCTCTTCGTTCAACTCCAGCGTATCAGAGAAATTCTTGCATACCTTGGTTCTCAAAAGTGATTCTATTAAGGTTGCATCCGTCCTTATTCTTCCTTCATCATTCTCCTCTTCTCATCTTCTTTCACGTATGTTATAAAGAGTCCTCAAAACTTATTGATCACATTTATATTTGCATGTTACAAGAAAGGCTAGTCCTTAACCGTCTCCATCCCATCAGTTATAGTCTCCCCTTTTCTTTAGCTTCTCATCAAAGATTCATCTCAAGTTCCAGCAATCATTTGTTAGGGGAGTGGTGTTCTGATGATAATGGAAGTATCGAGGCAACAATCGTTCTTCTCTTATAGGGAATCTCTCTACCCACTGTCGCCTTGTGATCTTATCCTTTATCAAGGCATGCAACAACGCCTCCACCTCATCCATAAAGTAGGGGAAAGGCAGTGCGACATCCATATCATCTCTACCCCACTTTGCTCCATTCCACTTAGGTTACGCCATTGCGAACTGGGATGTGTAACATGTGGGCTTCCAAGAGTGACCTTCATGTTCACTTTGTTCAGTGGTTTTAGGTTTTGGTACGCTGCGCTACTACATTGAGGTGTGAGAAAGTGACGATGTTGAGATTTTCTAAATGTGCTCGGTACTCATTAATGATCCCATTAATACGCATCTTCACCAGGACTTCCTCCTTCCACTCATCTTGACAATCTAGACCCTTATCCTTGAAGCGCCTCTATAGTTCATCAAGTCCTCATCTTGCTTTTGAGGTTCATGCCCCATCTCTAGGATGCTCATTCTTTCCTCTAACACTAAGAACTTCATCACGAAAGAGAAATCCATATGCGGCTATGTCAAAATTGACCCCAGTGTCATATTAGTATACCACGTGCATGCCTTTTTGTTAAGAATTTTGAAAACTCCCGCAGCCTTTGCTCATCACATCTGTGTGGCCCTAGATCATCAATGAATCACACCACATGCTCTCTTGCACATCAGTCCTTACCATTGTGCTTTCAAAACTTTGGAGGCACGTACTAGGATGGGTATGGCTTCATTGTCAAGTCATATGGATAAAGAGGATGGAAGTCCACTATTGTTCTGCTCGGAGTGGTCCTGACTCTTTCCATCTACAACATTTTTTGGAATGCCACCCTTGTGATGAATGAGCTGGGATCAGTGTTATCAACCAAATTTTCAGTTGTCAGTGTGGTTTACACAAAGGATGTGAGGGTAATAGGAGGAGTAAGGTTGTCCAAATGACCCACTTTTTCATTGTTTAGTATCTGGGATCTAGCCGAGACCCTAGAATGCACGGGCAGCGCAAGCATGACGACGCTAGCCTAAGTTATTGTTTGAGTTCGGACAGGTTGAGTCATAGGTTGTGGTGGAGGAGGATTTTGTGAGGTGGTGAGAAAAGCGGTGAGGGATGCTTAAAAGCCTGCAGATCTCGTATGGCATGGGTTTGCTCCGTCGTTATCATTATGACAGTGACGATGGTGGCGATGCTGGGTTATTCATGCTAGGCAGTTTCATCCTCGACTTGGTTCTCTAACAATGGTTGGTTGTGTTTGTATGCAAGAGAAGAAGTTCTCATAGGCCTCTCACGTACATCCATAGTTCAAAAAATGTGTAGCAGATAGGTCACTACTCATTGGAGTCACCAAAATTTTTAAGGGTTTTTAAGTGATGTGTAATAGAGTGACCTAGTCTATGACCAACTAAGCATGAGAACGTGGAGGTTGTGAGATGAAGGGTGAAGAACAATCACCTCAGGTCTATCTTAGGAAGGTGAGAAAATATCATTTCTCTAAGGTTGGGTGAGAATTCCAATATTCAAAATATTCTCTCTACAGACTAGGGAGGTGCGAATGATGGTCCCCTGAAATGAGGATAAAGGCCTCATTTTATATGTGGGACCATGGAGGCAGGTGTCATTAGCCTCCTTGACGGTCAAATTTACCCTTAATTAAATGTACCCATATTCAATTAGTCATGCCTACGTGGCATCGAGTAATCACTAATTCCATAGCAGACCTAGCCAATTCCATAAGGGAGTTTGAGAGGAGTTTTCACTTACGTCGCCATTAGAGGTGTGACCCTTCACACGCTGTGACCATGGATAAGAGAAACGCCTCTACCCCACTGTTGGATACACCAAGGTGACATTCTACATGTTTTTCCTTACTAAGGCGGGGGCCCTACACGCTTTTATCCCTTCTCTAGCAGAAGGTGGCACATTCTAGACACCTAAGGCAATCGTGTTGATTAGGGAGTTTACCTTTCCTAACATAACGTAACCTTGTCCCAATCTCACCAGAACACAACCACTAGAATGTTCCTATGCAAAGGAGAATGCATGAGCATTTGTCACTAAGCCTGGCGGTAGGTGACAAGAGGGAGAAAATACAATAAGAATAACATCGAGACGTTGCCTCTATAGGCTTAGGAGGCGTGCCTTATAAATAAAATTACAATAATACAATGAAAGCGTCATTGGGTACGCCGTCTTCATATACATAGGCGGGGTCCCTTACAAGACTTTATATTATGCATTCCATGTCAATTTTGTGCGATTGCCACATAGATTCCAACTTGGTTCTACCCTCAATGTCATACCTCCATGATGCGTCAGCCATACTGACGTCTCCTACTATATACAAAATTAATGGGAAATCATTAGAACTAAACAAATGATCAATGGAGGATGAAGATATTCATATCTGAAAAGGAAGTTGAAAAATAATTAACTTACATTTTTCCCGTCTTTTAGTTATAGCATCAATCTTAATAAGACTAACAATGGCTATCCCAAAAAAAGATAAAGTGGTAACCTATTCATGTAGTACGAATGGCATCGCAAATGGAAGAAGAACAAAAAGAGCGAGACAAAGGGCACCATTGTATGGTAAACACAAGGTAGATGGTATGAAAAATTATCGTGTTATCCAAAAAAAATAACACTTGAATATCACGTGTTATCACTTCTGCCTATTTTTTAGATAGAAGTGTGGTAGGGGTATTTATGAATGTAAATAAATGTTAGGATGATCGTTGTAAGGTTTTAAACGTAAGGAACATTTTGATATAAGTCTAAAGGTCAAGCAAGTCTGATAGCATTATTAGCCATTTTAAAAATAGATGTCTCATATGTGAAAAATCTACGTGGATCGTACTAGCGTACATGAGATGTATAGTGTAGTGAGATTATTTATCCTAAGATCATCCTACGGGAGGTTCACTTAAAATGATCCAATGTAAACGTCGTGTACCAATAAACCCTTATACAATAGAACAGTCTATGAAAGTGGATTAAATTTGGAAAATTCTAGGTAGGGAAATTTGCAATTTTCATCACTTTTGGTGGTGTATTCAACAAAATGTCCATTTTTTCTTAAATTGCAGGGATGGCCAAAAATTGCACGTGCTGAAGCTGGAGCAGTTAAAATTTTATTATTTCCCTATTTTGCCTTTTCTATCGCGAGCTACAAGAATGGAAACGAGTGGGTTTTCAAAATTGGCAACCCTACTGTAACGCGCTTTTTCCTTCCTCATTGGAAGAAGTCAATTTCTGAACAACCCTATTGTAACGATCTTTGTTTTCGAGCTGAGGGATTCGAGCTGATACTATTTTCAGATTCATGCCTTCTATTTTCGACGAACTATAAGAATTTTACGGTGAGCTACTGGTTGTTCTTCTTCTCTGGCGAGCTGCTTTCGTCGCCTTTTCTGCTTATTCTTCTCCGGCGAGGTGAGTTATATTTCTTAATTTTAAACATTATTAAGTTTTTCTTTGCAATTTCTTATTTTATATTGTTCAGAAAATTTGTGATCTACATTGCAAATTCATTATTTTCAGATTTTCTAAGTAGAAAATTTGTGATTGTTTATCTTCTATGTATTTTTTCTACATTGATTTATTCTTTTAGTTTGTGTTCTTGTTAGATTATGTACATTGTTTTATTTGACTCTATGTATTTTCTTCGTTATTTTGTGTTATTGTTAGGAAGTATTTTTCTTGCTTCTTTTCAGACAAACATTATTCTGAGTCTTGCTTCTGTATACTGGTAACTAAATTATATACTGTCACTATCAAATTTATGTACCATTTTATTATTTTTCTGAACTTTACGAATCTTCATTTTCAGGCATGTCGAAGGTTCCTATTATTTTGTTTTGTGATGGTAGGTGGTGTGATACCAGTACATATGTAGATTACAAATTAAAACCAGTTTTTGTTGATGAGAATTCAACATTTAGAGTTCTAATAGATTTGGTTATACGTGAATTATGTTTGTCTGCTACACGAGAAACTATAGTTATGAAGGTTGTTCTTGGTATTGGGACGACATCTTGTAATGTGTTGGAGTTGAAGGATGATAGTGACGTTTCATGGTTTATTTCTTTTGCAAAAAAGTCTATTGTCCATTAGTTGTCGAGATTGGTCAAAATTTACAAATTTCAACTATGGCCAATGCTAGTTGCGGTTGTTTCTACTGCTAGCAATGTTCTTGTTGATCAACCATCTAATTGTCATTTCATTGAGCCTGTTGATGTGGAGAATGCTCCAACTGATTTTCATGTTATGGAGGGAGATCTGTTTGGTAGTGAGGTAGAGTTGAAGAAAGTAATTCAAGTGGTTTCTTTAAAAAATAACTTTCAATTTAAGATGAAGAAGTCTAATGGTGAACGTTTTATGGCAATATGTGTTGATGACTCTTGTTGTTGGTATTTGCGTGCTTCGAGATATAGGCATAGTGTTTTGTGGATGGTTAGGAAGTATACTAGTGAACATTCTTGTTCATTAGATATTTATACAAAGTGATCATAGGCAAGCTAGCGCTATCGTGATCAGTAAGTGTTTAAAGGAAAATTATAAGGCTGCTTGCTTACGAAAGAGTCATCCAAAGGAGATTGTTGACCACATGCTTGCGAAACATGGTGTCCATATTAGTTATCATAAAACTTTGAGGGGGAAAGAAATTGCTATGGATTCTGTTTTGGGGTATCCTGAAAAATCATACGCTGCCATTCCTTCATTTTTTATAGCATTGCATGAAACTAATCCTGGTATGACATAGTTACTTATGCTCAATAAATATAGCATATAGTTTAGTTACTATTATTTTACTTTTTACTGCTTTGTTTGAGGTTCTGTTACCGATTATGTTGTGATTTTTGTTCGGAGGTTCAAATATTGTTTTATGTCTAATGTCGTGTCCTTAGATGGGTGGAGACACTGTAGACCATGGATATCGGTTGATGGCACATTTTTAAAGGTGAAGTATGTAGGTATTTTATTAACTGCTTGTTTTTAGATGGTAACAACCACATTTTTCGTTAGCATTTGCTATAGTTGACTCAAAGATTAATGTTCTTGGATATGGTTCATGCGTAAGTTTCATTCTTGCATTGGAGATGTTGTTGATTTAGTTATCGTTTCTGATTGACACACTAGTATTTCCAAGACCATTAGTATTGTTTCCCCTAATGCTCATCACGGAGCATGCATGCTCCATTTATGTCAGAATATAAAGACTAGGTTTAAGTTGCCGAATAGCATGGATCCCATTTTTTATGCATGTGCTAAGGCTTATCTTATGCCTGACTTTGAACGTCACATGCGGAGTTTGGATAAGATATCTCCACATGTTCGTTCTTATTTGGAGGGAATTGGATTTCCTAGATGGGCACGAGCTTATTTTCGTAGTAAGCGGTATAACATGCTAACCTCAAACATCTCTGAAAGTATTAACAATGTTTTAGTTGAAGCACGTGAACTTCTTATCATACGTTTGTTGGAAATTATACATCAAATGTGTTTGAGGTGGTTTTACGAGCGTAGAATGGCGGCATCTTTTTTGAAAATGAAGCTTACACCATTGGCTAAGGAACATTTAAGGGATGAGTATATAGTTGCTCGAACTATGTCGGTATGTGTCATGTATTTTATTTAGTTACTATATAGTTTTATTTTAACATAATGGTTATGTGTAACTTATTTTTACGGCTTTTCAGGTTGGTTCATCCGATATAAATGAATTTCATGTTAGCCATGGTGGTGTCATGCATGTTTTGAACTTGAGTAGTCATACGTGTTCTTGTCAGAGGTGGGATTTGGATCATATCCCATGTGCTCATGCTTGTGCTATCTTTTGCAATCAAAATTTGAGTTCATATTCATGTGTTAGTGATTGTTTTTCAAGTACGGAATACGCTTCAACCTATAAAGGCCTCGTTCACCCATTAGGAAATTGGAGCATGTTACATATTCAGGATGAAGGTCAATTGAAGATACTCCTACCTCTAGATGCGAGACGTTCAGCTGGGAGATAGAAGAAACAATGTATTCCTTCTATATGTGAAACTAGGAGACATGTGAAGTGTGGTCGTTGTGGTCAATTTGGTATCAATCGGAAAACATGCAAGAACCTAATTCGTTCTTCCTCTTCTAGGAGTAGCAAGTAGACACAATTATTATTTTAACATTTGATATTATTAATTTTGTACTTTTATTGTTTATGAGCATTCTTTTTTATAAGTCTTAATGCACGTTGTTTTTTATTAACAAACTTTCATTTAAGTTGTATTTTAATTGTTCATTTCAATTTAGTTATTTCTTGAAATTGACTATTTGAATATGCTTATTTTATGTGCTCTTTTTTCATTGATAGGCAGGTTTTAGGCAGGATTTTAAAACTGTTATGTCTCTAACAGTTGTATAAAGCTCGTCATAAAATTATATACCTTGTGTACCTAATTTATTTACCGTCCTAATTTGAACTTAAAAGGGGTTACCTATTTTTACATGATACCCCCAAATAATCCAGCTCTTGCACAAGAAATTATACTATACAGCAGCACTCAATTATATGTTAAAATACTTCTCAAATTATGAAAACATATTCATAAGCATCCATATAATGATATCTAAAAACTTGTTAAAAATCCATACTAAACACAAATTCATATCAAATTCTTAAAAGCACAAATCCAAAACCCACAAATCAAATTGAGATCCAAGGGATAAGCTTAGTTCGGTTTCAATTGAAGTTGGCTTCGGTCATTGATCATTCGTAACTGTCTTCTTCAATTTTTTTTCTCTCTCATCCACATATGGTGATTCAAGAGCTTTTCTTTTCTTGACCAACCATTTTCTTCCTTTCGACTTCTTTGAAGAGATGCCTTTACTCCTCAAAACCTTCATCAATACTTCCTCATGTTGGCCTTCCTCTTGGCCTTCATCTTTGCCTTCCTCTCGGCCTTGATCTTGTTCATGCTCATATTTATCAATATAAAATATATCAGTAATAATATTCATAATTTTATGATGAACCGTATATAAATTTTTTACCGCTTCTTGTTGCCTAGCTAGTTGGTCTAATCGTTCAAAAAAAATTAATGCCGTTTGATATTGTGTTCAAGCTTTCGAATATCAAATGCAATTGTTCCTTTATTTCATCATCGGCTCTTGGTCCGCTACTCCCTGCTTCTCCTTCATTCTTACGAGGTTTCTTCATTAGTCTGTCAAATGACTCCTCTTCCTCAGATTGGACAGTAGCCATTATTGGTTCATTTCCTTTTATCGTTGTCTCTTCGGTGTTACGGAAAGGCTCCATGTATGGTGCTTCCAGTTCCTTCTGGGTCAGTACCATTCTTGTCAACATGATTCGAAATTGTTTGATCATTTAATAAAATAAGGTTATTAAGAAGCAGATTTTTCAACAACAGTAAATAATTTAAATACCAGTAATTAAATTACATACCAAGTTATTGTTAAAAACAGTATTGGCCAAGTCATTCCACGAGGGTTGTACATGCGATTCCCAGTTGCAAATCTTTGGCATTGTTGTCGCTATCCTCTTGGCAAATTGGTTTTTCCTTGATGAAATGTTGGGGATAGTCTCGTACGCCCAGACGATCAAAGCATGCGGGAAACCACCAACACCATATCCCATCTCACCTACGTGCTGCGGATGACAGCTTTAATGAATTCGATTATTAGTTCGTATGACAGCTTTCCCCATGGATATCTCTCGAATGTTTCCTCGTCATCAATTATATCGACATGTTGAATGTCAATCTTTATGCTCTCTTGACGAGCTAAGAGAAAGTTTTCCAAGAAGTATAACCTCGTAACCTTTATCTTATTTTCCTCTTTCACTCCTTGCATCGCATTGAATGAGAATGCAAGGTTTTTATGCGTTATCGACTTCATTGATGGGAAAACGGCCTCTCTTAGCATTCCCCCTTTTTGTATCAGTGGATACTCCCCACAATTCAGCCCCGTCACTAATGCAAATTCTTTTAAGCCAAAGTTCATAACATTACCATCAATGTTAAAGATTACCCTTTCAGTCTTAGTGATGTTACGACATTGTCTCCTCATTAGATGCATGAATAGATTGAGGGGAAGCTATGAATTTTCATGTCCAATAAGTGTCCAAAACATGTCTCTTGGAAATATATTTGTTGCTTAGAGTTCAAAATCTTCTTTATCGTTGAAATGACAGAAATCTTGGAATAGAGATTTATTCGCTGCTTGGAGTTCCACTTGCTTGGAAGAACAAGCAATGGGTTATCCTGCATTGGTAATAAAATTAAATCACAGCAGTATCTCAATTATTAACAGATATCAGAATATAAAGATGTTTTTACCTTTGAATTGTATGTGCTTTGTTCAATTGATTTCATCTCAGCTTCTTTTTCTTCTTTTTATGTTTCATTGCCTTCTTCTTCAACAGATTCTTCATATGTATCTTCATCATTTTCATTTCCATCATCCTTGTCTTCTTCTTCAAATTGTTTTTCCTTTTGTTCAGGTGTGGGTTGTGTATCATCTTTTGTTGTAGGCTGTGTGTCTTCGTCTTGTGTTGTCTGGGTCGGTTGTGTTTCATCTTGTGTTAGAAACAATTCATCATTTATCGGGAATTGTTCTTCTATTTGTTGATTATCTTCCTTTATTCAAAGTTGTGGTCGCGTTCTACGTGATGGTCCTTCTTGTTTCTTTTTTTCTTTTAACCATTTTACTTCTTGTGTTTTAGCTCAAGTCATCTTTCAAAATAACAACACACTTTTAAGTAACCATTTTTTTTAAACCAGTATCTAAATTATTGACAGATATCTACATTAATAACCCACTGCTTAGCAAAACAAGAAGTGGGTTATCATACATTGGTAATAAAATTAAGTCACACCAGTATCAAAATTATTGACAGATATCAGAGATGTTATTATCTTTTTGTAACAAATTTCGATACTATAAAATGTATCTAACATATTCATAAAATGCATGTAATGAGTTATACCGAGTATTCAATAAATTATATACCAACATGTAATAGATTTTGATACCTTTTTATAAAATGCATGTAACAGATTCAAAATAATACACATAGTAAACTGAATTTAATTTATATTTTGTTAGGTTACTAATCTATATACTAGTAAATTCTGCAGAAGAGTAATCTAACACAATAGTGTTTAGTAATAGATTTTGTAACTAAATTAGATACTAGAATCATCTACTTTTGATAGATTTAGTGAAATCGGGGACTTAATATGCATCTAAACCACCAAAAATAAAAAGACCAAATTTAGGTCACTAATTTAGATACTGTCAAAACATAAATTAAAGAAGAATTTTTCATATCTATTTTGCTGAATGTTTGTTGAGCTTTGAGCTCCTTTAATAGCTTATTCCTCGCAGTTAGGTTTTCTTTCATGTAGGAAAAATGACGGCTTCAATGGCGTCATGTGGACGGTTTCAATGATGTGGAGAGGATCTGTTTCTTCGTGGGTTGGGAGGGTTTCGATGATACAAGGTGTTTTAGTGATTTTTGAGTGACAATCCATTTGATTTCTAATCTAACAGTGAGTATCAAGGCATGTTGACACGTGTCATCGATCGATGGAAGGTGTTTCATTTTTTCGCTTCTCTATATTCCCCAAAACGCGCATTTTGTTTAAACCATCAAAACGCGCGTTTTGATTAAATAGAACATGGACTGGGCCATTCGCGCTACTGTAGCGTGTGGACTGGGCCATTCGTGCTACTGTAGCGCATGGACTGGGCCTTTAATTTTTTTGGGCATAATGGTAAATGGCTGTAGCGCGTGGACTGGGCCTTGAATTTTTAGGGACATAATAGTAAATGTCTTCGTCGTTTACTATTAGTAAATGACCGCCCGACCATTTTTGCTAATAACATCTTGGACGGTCATTTACCTACATGAATGACCCAAAATGGTTATTCTTGTAGTTATCCCTAAAACTTTCCTATGAAAGTGATTAAATTTGGAAAATTCTAGGTCTAATGAGAATCACATCATAGAGGGCTAACCCAGCATTAGTCTAGGCTCATCATGGGATGGACTGGGCTCAATTCACAGCCTTTACAATGGGCCTTGAAACTATTGGAACAACTGGCTTTAGGATTCCCTGATAAGAGACATGTCAGGCGAGGTCCCACCCACCAATTGGGACAACTTTGAACATCTCTACTTGCCCCACTCACTTTCAGTCCCCCACTAAATTAATAAAATCCTGTTCTCACGCGCTACGGTGGAGAGTGTCTACTCTGCCAGGCACCAACAATAAATAGCTCATGAAAATCGATAAACAATATCAAATTTTCTTCCGCCGTAATACAGAGAGAGCGAAATATCAACCAGAAATGGATCCGACACGTGAAGTGATAAGAGGATTTTAATACTTTAATTTGCTTTGTAATATCAATTCTCTTATTTAAGGTGTTTTTTATTCTCTTTCTGTTCGTAGAGGTCTAAAATTAAATAGGCTAAGGTGTTAGTTCATAAGTTCATAATTTATTAGATCAATTTTGGATATGATTTAAGACTGTTTGGTTCATTCATGAGTTATTCATTCTCTAATTGGTTATGCATCATATTTGATTACGCGTGACAACAATTCTGATAATAGATTTTCAGCATTTACAATGCTTATGTGAATTTATTCTTTATAATAAAAAAATAGAAGCCAAAAGATGAAGGCCACTGTAGATAGAATTAACGGGTTGATTCAGTGTTAATACATATTTGACGTGGATTTGCATGGCCATATTCTTAAATATAGTCCTGCTATTTATCTAACACCAGAAAAATTTAAGCTTAAACTCAGAAGAGGGTGTGATATGGGAAATATGAAGTGGTTCACTAGGATGCTTTCATTTCTATTTGTGAATTATTATTCCCTCACCTTTTTTTGTTAAAAAACAATATAAGACAACGTGAGTATCACGTGCAGTGAAGAAGACTCATAGTTACTGTTAAATAAATCCGTATAATCATTTTCTTCTTCACTTCCATCGGCTACCTACAGACGTTGACGTATTGATTCCCTCCTTTTGACTTTTGCCCCTCTCTCTCTCTCTCTCTCTCTCTCTCTCTCTCTCTCTCTCCAAAAGAGACTCTCTATATATATCTATAGGGTTTTGAGTAGATTGGGTGGGTATGCTACAGATTGGTACTGTTTGACTCTGACACACTGAATTCAAAACACTTTGGCTGGGTTTTGACCTTTTAATTTTTTACTCTACTGGTTTTTATGACAAAGTTTAATAAATATTATTATTATATGTAAACCTATTTTGTTTAATATTAATATATGTGCTTAATGTTAATTTAAAGAAACATTAATATACACATGGAAATGACAATAAAAAAATATTAGAATTATTTGAAATTTATTATTTACTTATAATTACTCTTTCAAGATTTTTTAGATTAACAATTAAAAAGAAAATATATATTTAAATATGATAATTTAAATAAAATAGTTAAAAAATCATATAAATAATTAGGATAATAAATATAAAATGATTAAAGAAAACTTTTTATACAAATAGTTGTGTAATAAATATATTGAAAGTACAGTGTATGAAATTTTAAAATTAATTAAAGATAATATTATCTAATTTCTACACTTTTATATACAGTATAAATAAGTCGAGGGTTAAGAGTAAATGCTAACTTAAAGTGTGACGGTCAAAATAAAATTATCCACGCGTATATGTATGTTTTATCTCTCAGAAAATAGAATTATAATTACCCACGGGCCACATTCTTTTATGCTATTACTACTCATGACCCTATCTACCTCAATATATGGGTGTCTTTTAAAAGTGGCTAAACATCTTTTGATTGCTTTTGGTAAAATATGATTTTAGCTGTACTATTTTGTGACAAAATAATTTAATCATAGAAGTTTCTTAAATAATAACTATTTAATGGTAAAGAATGAAGAACCGATTATTGGTACCACAATTACTCCTATTTTACTTTTATTTTCGCATTTATTCTACTCAACACTATACACATAATGTGTTTTTATTTATTTATATTGATAAGAATATACCAGTGTTTTAACTGGCTTCCATTAGCTTTATCTGATATGGACTCGTGTTCTACTGATGCAATATAGGTCATTAACAATAAATTGAATTTTTAACTTTTTTACTTTTTACTCTCCTAGCTACTGGTTAGTATAAAGGGGGACTGAAATTAAACTTCATCAAATAATCTGGGAAAGCTATATAGCTTTAGGAATTAGGGGGTAGGATTTGGGGATGAAATTTGTAAATAAGCTCAGTTTTGGCCCTTACGGCTATATTATATTTTTCACCATTCATTGGTTTTGTAGAGGAGAAGTAAATGAGGTGGATGGCAAAAAGGTCAAAAAGAGGAAAGATAATAGGAACAGAAAGAAATGAGGATCAGCACTGAAATATCATTGACTGAGAATGGCAACTTTATTTTAACATTACTGCACAAATTTATAAGTGTGCAGACCAATAATTCAATAGTCACTCAATAAAGAAGTAGCCCAACTAGGACTGTGCCAGACAGTACAGTGACACCATCATTTTGGAATGTCATGTAATTTTAATTAATTGTGTTAGTTGGAATAGGATGACAGACAGACAAACGAACAATTCCTAGAATCCTAGCCCAAAGTGTTTGAGAGTGTTTTGGAGTAAAAAATTATATCAATTTATTTGTAAATAAAATAAAATTAAATAGAGTGTTTATGTAATGTTTGAAACTAAAGTGATTGTCGGTATCACTAACATAAACTACATGTGAGTTTGATATAATAAAAGATGAGTTTTTTGTTGTACGAGTAAACAGTATGATTTGTGAGTAATTTAAATGTGTATGACTTATCAAAAATATGTATTTCATGTTCCGTCAATATATAATGAAGATATTTTAAATGCGTGTTACACACAAAAATATATAAAATATATGGAAGATACCTCATTGTTTAACATATATAAAATACTATCATTATATGTATTTGTGATACATGACACATTTAAAATATCAATGATATTATTATGGCACCGTACCGAAGTATTTCCCAATAAAAAAATGAATGTGTCGAGATTTTGAAATAGGAAAGATAAATAATATGGAAAGGTCTGTGTCAAGAATCCTCTTTTATGTGGAGAAGGAGAACCAAACAAAGAGGTTGTGATGAGTGAATAGTAATTCCCACTGTGTCGACTGTCCTTCCCAATCGGGCCCTACAGAGACATACACTTACATTTACACCCTTCTATCATTTCTAAATTTCTAATTCAAGAATAAATTAATGTTTTCTATCTTTTGTTAATCAAAATATAAAAAATATAATTATTATTTGACAAGTAGAATGTAGGTTTAAATAATCATATATTTAATAAATAATACGCAGTATATAGAAGTTTAGATAGCATAATTTTTTAGGCATTTTAGATGCAGTATTAAATGCGCAATATACATTTTTATTTGGAAAATTCAGTATAAAAATACAGATACAAATTTTATAACAATATATTAATCATTTAATAGAATTACAAATATGTCATGATAGAAATACAAAAAATACTTGAAAATTGTGTGTGGTTGATTTAAAACCCAAATTTCTTATTTTAAATAAAATTCCTAGCAATGCTCAATCTCTTCGATACAAATGTGTATCGTGTTGGATACTTAATTCAATATTGACTTTTATATATGAATAATTATGTGTTGTGAATTGTCAAACAAGGTTAAATCCAATAAAAAAATGATCTAGTAAGTTTTGGATAATTTAAATTTTAACGTATCTAATAGAGTGCGAGCATTCGATGCGTATAGACTTAAGGGTTATTTATATTTTTATATTGGGAGTTTAAGAAACAATATTCACTGATAAATGTATTTTCTCTAACATGTCGAAGACGATGTAGGTAAGCAACCTCAAAATCCCACTTCGAAAAGAAATTATGAGCACTGGCTCAAAAATGATTATAAGGCCCTGTTTGTTTTGTGATGTCCTCCATAATAACCATGTTGTCCTCTTATTATTGAATTACCTCATTTCTGTTTGGAGTGTCATTAAATTAGGATGAAATCTTAGTTCACATGCAATCTTAATTTACGTGTTGAATTAATTGAAATACAGCAGAAAAATGGAGCAATCTTAATTTACGGCGCAACAACAATTCTGATAGTAAAAGAAATTACTTTGACACTCTTGTGTAGTCAGAAAAAATAAATATGTATTATTGTTACGAGTAATGTGATTTAAAGTTTATAAAAAAAACTTCAATCATTTCATTGAAATTAACTTTATTAAAATTTAGTCTAGCATTATTAATCTGATTAATACTAATAAAAATAATTGAGTTTAATGTAAAAAAATTGTGTAATATTATTGAAATGACATTTAAGTAATTTCTTATTATCTACATGAATTACAATAAAATTTAATCTATATTAAAATAACAATGTTAAATTATCAGTTATGATTTCATAGATTGTCATGGACAATCAAACATGACAATCATATTTTATCACTAATTCAATCGTCAAAATTTAAATTACTATCAACTCAATTACTATGATTATTGTATATTACTCGAACAAAACAACTCTAAAAAAATTGGATTGACAGCTTTACTTGAGAGACAAAATTTGATTTTTAGATGAATTTTTAACACGTATAATTCGTCAGAAAAAATGGTGATGAATTGTTCAACCAAAACCAAAAGTTCTATGAGAGATTGAATAATTCAAGAACTTACTGTCGCTGCTTTCCATTGATGTCTAAATTATAATATTATTAATAACACTTATTTCTTTGATAGATTATAGTGGAATGGATAGAGATTAGATTTTCTTGATTTGTTATTGTAATTAATTATAATTAGTTACATGATTATCTTTTGTCTTTGAAATAACTAATAATTAAAAGATATGTGGGACCAGGTGGAAGCTGCCTGGCTGTTAAAGGTTGATGAAATTATTTGAATGATTTGGGCACCCACTAACAATTAATGGACTAAAACTTGACTTTTCCTACCATATTATTCAGAAAATTGATAGTAATTTAAAATTCAATTGCACTCAATTTTTTTAACTCAAATGTACCTCAGTTAAGCAGTCAACATTATGCTGCAGTTGTTATACTCACAGATAATCAAAAGGTTGAAGGTGTAAATCATAATATTTTTATTTCACAAAAAAAATTCATTAATTTAACAGTAACTTTTAATTGATCAAATTTTTGAAAGGAATGACAACTCACATTATTAAATAAGTTTAATTTAAGATTTAATCGGCCTTTAACTATTCTATAGTGATATTGTATAGCTAGCTTGCAATCAAAGAAACCATTGGAGCTAATAAAAGCTACTATGAAGTGCGTTAGGAGAGTGGTGGTTTAGGCTTTTAGTTTTTATTTATATTTATTTGTTACTTAAACAATGATCAAATTTTATGATATGTGAGATAATATGACTCAAATTCATGAACAAATTTTATGAGTATGTGAATTTAATCATTATATCAATTCATCTTGTATCACTTAACTAGTATCGAGAAGAAATATATTCGACATGATTATATCATTAAGAAAAAAATATTGTAAAGAAAAAAAAGAAAAACCAATGTAAATGAATTTTTTCAAACAATTTACACCTCAAGATACGCCTCTATCATGGGAGCACAGCTTGCACCATATGATGTACCTCCATCATAGGAGAGCAAGCGTGCGTCCCATGATACCCTGCACTTGTAGTGCCGCCATATTAGAAGTGCCAACCTACACCTCTAATACAAGCACTACATGATTGCGCCATCACTATGGTGACCTCTCCCATGAGAATGCTACGATGAACCATAATGAAGGCATCAACACATCACTTGGTGTAATGACCAATGAGAACAATGGATCTACATTCTTAACCTAGAGGATCAACAAGATGAATTCAACTCATATGTTATGTTATCACGACATGTTAATTGTTAATATTCTCCAAAGCACTAAGTCAAATGATAAAAACTTGAGTGAATGTGTTTTTGCCTGAGAACGCTAAGGAGGTCGTTATCAGGTAAGATTAGAGGTGAACCTACGTCATATTAGAAACAACATACTTCTCCATTATGGCCATTTTGAATATTAAGAGTGTGCTACATTCTCACCCCGGGGAAAGGGTTTTTTAAGAACTTCATTGAAGGAGGGTGTAGGTGAATGTCACTCTTAAGCCTTATCCGTAAGGCGCATTCTCCTAGAGCCACCCTTGATTGGGGCCACCATATAAGGCTCATGTAGCATCCGCGCCAGGGTGAACATGAGATCTTCTCATTTCCACCTTAGCAAATTATGTTGAGATTTAGTGTCAAAATATATGCTTTTTTTGCTAACCTCAACACGATTAGTTGAGATTGTTATACTTAATTAGTGATCTCATAACCAATCAAGAGATTAGTTATAATGGTCCCCATTTATTTCCATTACATCATAAAGAGTAGTCACTCCCTTCCATAATAGAGAGAATTTTATCATCATCTTTTAGTGTTCACTGCTCCCCCCTTTCACCTCATGACGTCATCTCAAGTGTTGTTCATGTAATTTGATTAAGAGTTAGACCACTCTTGTTAGTGGTGTGCAAAAAAGGACCAAACCATCCAAAGTGAAGACCATGATGTTGAAGTAATGAATGATGGTACCTCACTGGCACCAAAACCTGCAAAAAGGTAAGAGAAAATGCAACTGAGAGCCTTCTAATATTTGGAACAATTTAAAAAGAGTTGAAAGTGGTGATCCTAATGATGAGAGAGTTACATGTAACCATTGTACGTGTGCATTTGCATGTAAAAGTGCTAATGGTACTTCTTCTATATAGAATCACTTAAAAATATGTAAGAAGAATCCTTAGAAGGGTTGAGAATCCTAAGCAAAAACTGTTAGTTGTTAATACTAATACTAATAGTAGTAGTGAGAGAGCAGCGTATAGTGCTTGTAAAGCAATATCAACTACTACCTTTAATGAGAAACATAGGATGTTTCCTGTTATGATGGTCATTAAAGATAAATTATCATTTAGGGTGGTAGATGATGAAAGATTTTGGAAATTTTGTAGGGGTGTGCAACCTAAGTTTGTTATTCCTACTTAGAAAACAATTGTTAAAGATTGTTTTAAGGTGTTTATGTGGGAGAAAGAAGAGTTGAAAAGGGCGTCAACTAAAAACAAAGATTATGTCTTACCACTAGTACGTGGACATCAGTGTAAAGTCTTAGTTACATGATATTTAGTACAAATTTTATTGACTCTAATTGGACATTACATAAAAGAATCATTAACTTTTATCTAATTTCTAATCATAAGGGAAGTCAATTGGTATGGCTATTGAGCAATGTTTGCTTGACTGGGGTATTAAAAGGGGTTTCACGATCCCAGTTGATAATGCAAGCGCCAATGATGGTGCAATCACTTATTTGAAAAAGTCAATTAAAAATTGGAAGCAATATGTGTCGGATGGTGAGTTTATGCACATTAAATGCTGCGTAGATATTCTAAACCCCATTGTGCATGATAGTTTGAAGGATGCTCATGACTCACTCAATAGAATTCATGAAATATATGAGGTCACCTCCTACTCGGTTTCAAAAGTTTAAGAGTTATATTGTGGCTGTGAAAATATCTTTCAGTAGCCCGGTGTCTCTAGATATTCTTACTATGTGAAATTACACTTATTTGATGTTGAATTCTGCTAAGAAGTTTCAAAAAGCATTTGAGAGGCTTGTAGAATAAGATGCATATTATCTATTAGAGCTCCATGGAGACGCGAAGAAACTTGGTCCTCCGAAAGATGAGGATTGAGATAATGCTCGTGTGATTATCAAGTTTTTTAAAGTTTTCTATGAAATAACATTAAGGTTTTCTGGTTCTCTGAGTGTTACAACACATAAATATGTTTAGGAGGTTTTTATTTATTGAAAACTTGATTCGATTTCATCTAGCATCATTCGTTTGAAAAAAATGGCAAGTAGTATGAGGACCAAGTATGTCAAATGATGGGGAGGCACAAAAAAGGTAACTTATTTATTATATGTTGCTTCTATTCTTGATCCTTTCTTTAAAAATGAGATTTGTGCAATATAGTTCTAATATTTTGTATGATCCTGAACTTTCTCGTAATTTGAGAAGGAAAATGACTTCTACTTTAGAGAGAATATTTGAAGAATACAAAGGTAAAGCTACTTTAAGTTAACAAGTGTCATTTGTGGATCAATCATCAAAATATGTGGAAGTTGAAAATGATGAAGAAGATTTTAGTTTGGCCTCCACATTTTCAAAGTACTTGTGCAAGTAAAATAGCTTGGAGGTTAAGTAAGAGATTGAGAGATATTTAGCAGAGCCATATTTAAACATGAATGTTGAATTGGATCTTCTTAATCGGTGGAAAATAAACTCTTCAAGATATGAGGTCCTTAGCCTTCTAGATAGAGATCTTGGCGATTCATATCTCCACAGTTGCATTCGATCAGCCTTCAGTATGGGTGGTCATCACAGTTCATCGACTCCCAAAACTGTTGAAGCTCTTATATATGCACAAAAATAGATTTTGAGTAAACCTATGCGTATTAAACTTAATGAGACATTACAAGACATTGTGGATATGAATGAAGGTAACGCAATTACATATTGTTATTTATATTATTGTTTTTACTTACAAACAAATTAGGCTAATGTATAATACATTATATGTTGTTGTATATATTAGACTAATGTAGAATACATTATATACTGTTGTTAGCTAATATAGAATATATTATATGTTGTTGTTAATGTAGAATACATTATATGTTGTTGCATTCTATTATTTTCATAGATTGTTATAGGTTATTGCATTCTGCTATTTTATAGGTTCTTATAGGCTTTTGAACTTATTTTCTTTATTTTGTTTTGAATAGAATGTGTCAAGGTGCAAAAGGAGGTTGTCATTACTATTCCATGATGTGATTGGAGATTGAAGATGGATGAATTTCTATGTTTTGTTGCATTTTAGATTTACCTTTGGATATTTGAATGCTGGAACTTTACATTTCATGTTGTTTTGTGATATTTCAATGTCGGTTCACTTTATATAGACTACGATGGTCAGTTCAGGCCTCAATAAGAGAAGACCATTTTTCACACCCCTAACTCTTATACTCACCCTCTCTCCTTTTGCATTTATATTTGATGACTCCACAGGGAAACGATCAATCTTTCTAGAAAGTTTTTCACACAAACCACGCTATGTACAGTCATGAAACAGGAAGTGTTACTTTGTCATGCACGGTGGGTAACAGAGATTTACCATTGCTTAGTGATGGTCACGCGAAAGAGAAGGAGAATACCTCTTAGGAACAACCACCAGCCGTTGCACCCGTGCAACTACAAGGCCAAGCTGAAGGCATCTGAGAACTCTAGGCTTCCAACGTTGAGATGAGGAGAATCATTGATACCTTGACTTCATATATTAATGGTTATTCTTCATAACACCCATCAGTGTCACTACCATACTTAGCTAATAGTGCTTAACCACCCTCAATAGTAGGCGTTCAACCATACTCTCTTACCCAGAATGAAGTTCAACATAACCTTCAAGACCCAGGCCAACATGTAATTCATTGTCACACCACCACACATGCCTCTCATAATAGGCGGTTTCCCTTAACCCACCGTCATCACCGACTTTCAACCCCTTTACAACTCCCCCAATCCCACTCCTATCACCACCCAGGGTGTTACGCTATCAAAGGCTCAGCTTATACCCCTAGCACGAACAATACCCATGTTGGGGTAGTTCTTTTAAGGTTTCCTTATGACTTGCGCACTTTAAGAATTTCTTATGGCGGATACACTTTAAGAAATTTCTATGGTAGATGCATTTTAAGGATTTTCTATACCATAGTCACTTTAAAGATTTTCTATTGCAGAGGCACCTTAAGGAATTCATATGGCATAGGCACCTTAGGAATTTCTTATGATAGATGCACTTTAAAAGACTTTATGGCAAGAGAAATTTAAGGATTTTCTATGGCATATGAATTTTAATGATATTCTATGGCACATGCATTTTGAAGGTATGAGATCCTTAGCCTTATAGCTGAAGATGAGGTTGCTACCCTTATAGATGGTCAATGGATAAAGACTCAATTGGATGTGTTTTTTTCCTAGGAACACTAGTGGTTGTGGTCTTGTAGCATTAGGAGCGAGGCTATGCCATATTGGAAAGGATATACATTTTCCAATATTGCCCCTTTAAATATTAAGGATAAACTATCTTCAGACCTTGGGGAAAGGGTTTTTTAAGAACTTCATTGAGGGAGGTTTTCAGTGAATGTCGCCTTGAGCCTTATCGTCAATGTGCATTCTCTGAGAGCCGCATTGGATCGTGGCCACCATAAGAGATCCATGTAGCATCCATGGTTAGACGGACGTGAGATCTTTATCTTTCCATCTCAGCGAATTCTGTTGTGGTGTCAAAATATATTATATTTTTTGCTAACATCATTACTGTTAGTTCAGGTGGTTATGCTTAATCAATGACCTCATAACTAATCAAAGAATTAATTATGATGGTCCCTCTATGTGTCATCGATAAAAGGAGGTATTCTCCTTCATTTACAAGGATTAAAAAAAAAACTTTACTTCACATAAAGTATCCACTTCCTTTCCTAGTTGAGAGTATTTCTTCATCATTATTTAGTGTTCAAAGTACTACATCTTCATCCCCTGACATTTTCTCGGCGCTTTCATGCCTTGTTCTGGTAACTTGTTTAAGGATTTAACTATTTTATACTGACCCACTCTACTTTTGTATTTATTATGTGTTTCAAACATAATAGTCGTAGGTTTTTAGATATTTTTTTACTTTTCCACCATAAAATTTCACCAATTTGATTATAGAAGAGTTTGAGTGAAAATGTACTTTTTCAAAAAAATAAGGAAAATTACAATTCAGTCCCTGGAACTATCAAGTTACCGTCATTTATAACCTCGAACTATTTTTTGCTTCATTTATAACCTTCAACTTTTCATTTCCCGTCAAATCTGAAATTCCATCCATTGGCAGTTAAGTTTTCGTTAGTTTAAGTTAAAACGACGTAGTTTTGAAATATCAAATTATAAAATTTCTCCCTTCAAAACTACGTCATTTTGCTTCTTTTTTGTTTTTGTTTTCAAACCCCATTTTTCCCAAACCTTTTTTACTTTTACCATTTTCGTTTCAAAGAAACCATTCTTCGTGTTCTTCGTGGGGAGAAGAAGACTAAGCTATTGTTTTACGAACAAGGAGCAGCTCAAGTGTGGGTCGAAGAAGAGGTACTGTTTCTTCTTTGTTTTGGCCTTTTGCAGATAGAATCTGTACTGATTTAAGGCCTTTTGTAGCTTGAATCTATATTGATTTTCTTGAGTTCGTTATGTACTGATTTATGGGTTTTCTTGCTTCATATTCGTTTTGGCCTTCTGTACTCGTTATTTGGTTCTATTTTCTCTTCTTTCAACTACTATTTTTGTTGGTTCTTCTTCGTTTTGGCCTTTTGTACTATTTACGGCCTTCTATATCTCGAATCGATTTTAATCTGCCAAAGAAGTTTTGATATGCCAAAGAATTTTTTAGGTTTTGATCTGCCAAAGAATTTATTTTGTAATGGTGCCATCCAATGCATTGGGTTTTGATCTGTAATGGTGTCTTCAACTTCCGCAGCTTCAAAGAATTTCTTGGGTTTTTGGCATGCAGTAGTAAAGTGAATTTATTTTATTTCATTTGTGTCATGTAGTATATCTTGATTTTATCATAAGTCATTGAATGAAAAATATGTTTGCACATGTCATAACATTATTTTATCTTGATTTTTTTTGGACAACTTATGAAATGGATGACTCATTTACCATTAATTTGTTTTGTAAATGTATTGTTCATAAAGGGGAAAACTTAGTTATGTTGGTGGGTATAGTCAAACTGTTACAATTCCTGATTCTGATAAGTTTTCCATACTTAAGCTTCATGACATATGTAAGGAATTAGGATTGATTGATTTATATGCTTTTATATCATGGACCAGCAAAGTGGATTAGTTGAGTTGAAAACAGATGGTGACATCTTAAATATGTTGATCTTTTGTTGAAGACTAGAAGTAATGGTATAGACATATTTGTTGAGCAATAGTATGGATGATGGCATAGAGGATGATGAATTTGATGGCATAGGAGATGATGATATAGATGATGACGAGTCTGATGGTGTAGGAGATGATGATCAAACAGTTCTTGACCTCTTTGAAACCAATGATGAACATAGAACATTTCTTGATTTCCCTATGGTCGACATAGGAGTAGGGAATGAAGATGAAGCATTGTTGGGAGAGTTATATATTACAGTTAATTCTGATGACGAGAGTCCACATAGATATTCATATTTTAAGTCTGATACATATATAGATAACCCGGAACTTATGTTAGGTCAAACTTTCTCTAATCACAAAGAGTTCAAGGAGGTAATTATGTCATACAAGATCAAATAAGGTTATGACATAAGGGTGGTGAAGAATGAATCTATAAGAGTGAGGTATAAATGTGTAGAAGGATATGATTGGTGTATATATATATATATATATATATATATATGTTTCATTGTTGCAAGACCGGTGTACCTTGCAAGTCAAATCCTTTCGTAATGAGCATACTTGCACACGAGCTTTTGGTAGCAGACAAGTTACTGCCCAATGGGTTGCGAAAAAGTACTTGGACAAATTTAGAAACGATCTAATGATGAATTTAATGAATGTGAAGCAAGGAATAAGGGAAGACTTTCAAGTTGAAATAAGTTTGAGCAAGGCTTATTGGACGAGAAGACTTGTGGAGTGGTTAAAGTAGTTTGGATAGTGTCATTTTTTGTAACAAAAAAAGTGTGCTCTCTCATGTTAATATAGTGATGCATATGGCTTTGACATATTTGTTGCAGAGTGGTATGATAACTGGCATACATTTTAATGTCTTTACAAACTGATCATCTTTTGTTCCACTTAGGCTTTATCTTAAGAATGTTTTTTATGATAATCTATCTTCATTTCTAAAGCCAAGCCCTTATGTTCTATGTGTATATTTTGTATTGGCATACTTATATGTTGACATACAATTTTGCTATCTCATTCTCTGATATTCTTAAAAATGACTAGTCAATTTAATTAAGGAAAATGGATATTGTAAAGTTATATGGGTATGAAAATTGCATTCTATTCTATCAACATTATGTAATTGTAAAATTATAAAGAAGACAATGAGAAAAGCACCCAAAATGGACCAAAGTCGAATTTCCTTTGCATGAATTTTTTCTTCCGTCTCCTTGATACGCTTTTTACTCAACTTATTCAACTCTCGTAATTTCAAAATAAGTTAATCTTTTTCAACATTGCTCTTCACAACTTCATCCACCATTTGACATTTTTCTTCAATTGATTTCTTCAATTCCTCATTCAATTTTTCTACCTTGTTTACTTTTCGTAAAAGGCGGGGTGTGACTTGAGTTGATCGAACACACATGGGCGGATCATCCCGATCAAAATAATCACAACCGTTTCCTTCTTGCAATATGAAAACCAATCAAACTAATGTATAATTTTCATCTTATAGCTTAAACAAATTCATTTAGACAACATACCTCATCATAGTGTTTACGTCCCCAAATTTTTCTTCTAGAATTGGCATTTGCCTATGATGTTTTCAATACAACACTGTTGTTACAATAACAAAACTTATTCGGTATATATTTATGGAGGCTGTTAGGCAAGTCACAAATGTTATCAGATAAGTAAACGGATGACATCTACATAAATGATTAAGATGATCAAATTTAGAAAATCACATATGTGAGGTGATACAGATTCAGTGAGTAATTAAATCAATAAACTCAAGAAATGATTAACATGATCAACATAGATTCGATAAACTCAAAAATTTTTAATACAAATTTAGTAAGTAATTAAATCGATACAATAAACTCAAGAAATTTCAATACTGATCCAAATCTGGGAATGAGAGGCAAAAATACCTTGCTAAGATCAGTACAAATTCAAAGAAAATTGAAGTAATACCTGAAATCCAAAGCTGATGGCTGCTGAGAATGGTACCACGAAAAAGAAACAGTACCACAAAGAAGAAATAGTAGTTGTAGTGATCTTAGCAAATAACGAGTGTGCCACGAAGAAGCCAAATAACGAGTACAAAATGCCAAAACGAAGAAGAACCAACAAAACCCATAAATCAGAACAAAACGACAAAAGAAAAATATTACAGATTCAAGCTACAAGACGAAGATCAAAACCCATAAATCAATACAGAACGACTCAAGAAAATCAGTACAGATTTAAACTACAGAAGAACAAAACAAAGAAAAAACATTACCTGTCTTCTTCACCCATGCTTCAAGCTCCCTTTTCTTCTCCTCACGCTTAAGCTGTTCATTCTTCGTAAAATGGGAGCTCAGTCTTCTTCTCCCCATGACAAACACAAAGAATGGTTGCTTTGAAACGAAAATGGTAAAAGTAAAAAGGGTTTGGGAAAAATGGGGTTTGAAAACAAAAACAAAAAAAGAAGCAAAACGACGTAGTTTTGAAGGAAGTGATTTTATAATTTTGATATTTCAAAATTACGTCGTTTTAATTTAAACTAACGAAAACTTAACTATCAATGGATGAAAAGTTAGATGCGACTGCAAATGAAAAGTTAAAGGTTATAAATGAAATAAAAAATAATTCAAGATTATAAATGACGATAACTTAATAGGTCGATAGACTAAATCGTAGTTTTCTTTAAAAAATTATTACCTAAGAACTCTAAAGTCTTTTCTGACTAGCCTCACTTTATAAAATAAACTCATAATCTAGTGTGCTCAAGTTGAAGAAAAAGGAAAGAATATTAAAAATATAAATAAAGAAAAAAAAAAGAGTTGTGGTGTTGGGTTGGGATGAGCTGTACTACTTGCTGCATTAGATGCTTTATTTATCTGACGCTTACCTGTGCTGTCCACTGTCCAGCTGCTAGCTACTCTGGACATGTACATTTACCATTTTATCTACAGTCCTTTCCAAATCCAAAACAACAATTTTATTCTATCTTTACCTACCCACCTAATCCCACTCGCTCCTTCTTGTCAAGCCCTAACCCTTTTGTTTAGTCAAAATGATAAGCATTTTCATTGACTGTTTAAAGAGTAAACAATGGGTTTTAGCTAGGTTTACTTAGGGTTTCATAGAAGAATATGAATACGAGAAAAGAAGAAGTCTCAGTTTCTGCAAATTCTCTGGTCTAAAAGAAACTGAAATTTGGCTTTTCACTCTCCACTTATGCACACAAAAGAAAGAGACAGAAAAAAAGAAATGGGAAAACTCAAGTTTCTTGTACAAACTATACTCGGAAAGTATGTTTGAATTTTGAAACTCCAAATCTTTTGAAAATGGATATAATTACCATTTACTTGTTGAATTATTGCTCAAACAAATAACTTACTGAAAATTGTTTTTTTAGTTTGTTTGTATCTAATATGGGAGAGTTGGGAAACATTTCGAATATTAAAAACTCAGTAATCCTTCATGTAACATGCTCCATGCTCACATTGTTTTAGTAGATAACATTTATTCGTATTTTAAGTGGAAATAAAGAAAATGGTTTTGAAATTTGAAAAGACAGACAAATCATTTTTAATTAATTTGTCTTTGATGGTATGAAAATGAAAGAATTTCAATATTGTAAATACAATACTTCTCAAATGAAATTTCTTAGTACTGTGTCTTCAAATATAATACTCAATGAAGTAACTATTATATGTCTATAAATATAATATTTTTATTCATATTTTGAGATAGAAATAACGATTCCTAAAATTTCAAAAAAAAATTAAAACATAACATTAATAAATGATGTAGAAAATTTTCGGTATTCTAAATCCGATAATCCTCAGTGGAATTTATTATCAAATGTCTTTAAATATAATATTTTATCTATATTTTGAAGAGAACAATAATTATTCTTAAAATTTGAAATAAACATTAAACCATAACATTAAATGATGTAAAAATATATATTATAAATCCAACACTCGATCGAATATGTTATCCCGTGTCTTTATATATAATATTTTTTATTTATATTTTAAAAAATAAAAGATGACTTTTAAAATTTGAAAAAAGAAATTCAACCCTAACATTAAAATAAAGTGAAAATATTTTCAGCACTCCACAATGTAGGTGACTGGCTGGAGTCTTAGGCAATTAGGTAGACAATTAAGGTCTGACCCCCTATATTGAAATTTCTTTTATACACATTATTTAAGAAAAGTTAAAAGAAATACATTTCTTCTAAAATTAAATGAGAAATAAAGAATTGATTTTTGTTAAATAACATATTTTGTTTTTAACTAGCAACGATGTAATAAAACGTTATTTTTTCTACTTCAAATGGGCTCGTTACTGAACTCAATTATATTTACCAATTACTCTTCACTAATATTCTATTTTCTATTCAGTGGATCTATCGATTTGGTAATCTTTTATCGTAAAGGCACAAAGGATAAATATTAGTTGATTTTTTTACCTGAAATCATTTAACTAGCTAGGCCTAATTTAAAATTTTTGCCAAAAATCTCATATAACATTGAGCTGACTCTCTCAATGGAATCTGCTATCATTTATCATCCTATAAAATATTTATTCATATTTTAAGAAAGAGGAATAATAATTCTTAAAATTCGTAAAATTTAAGCCATAACATAATACTAAATGATGTGAAAGATATTAGGGTGGATAGAAATTAGTCAAGCCGACTAAACTGAATTAAATTGAACCGAATTGAATCGGTTTGATCGATTCTTTTATTTCATTGGTTGGGTTTGACTACTTAAAAAAAAGATTCGATTCGATTATTTTTTTTCTCTAGAATAGTAACTTGTTCACACAAATTATAACCGTGAAATATATATATTAGTAGTAACCACACGTGTGGAATAATATTTAAGAACACATTTGAACTTAAAATTATTAAATATGCATAATATCATATCAAATACAACTAAGATTTAGCAACCAATAAATCAAGACTTATACGATAACTGTTTGATGAATTTTTATACTCTAATAAATCATATATATGTAAATGTGTAAACAAAACAATATAACTTCTAAAAAATGATGATTACACAACGTTAGATTTCAGTGTTATTTGGAATTCTGTCACTAATTCACTACCTGATATTTTCTTACTAAATCGTCAAGAATCATGATTTAGCTCATTATTCGACACTAACTATCATGAATTTTTGTCTTAATCAATGTTAAAATTATAAAAAAAATATAAATGTAGATAAAACAAATGTAATCTTTTAGATTTTATAATAAGCTAATATAGTTTATTTAAGTGCCCCATTGTAATGAAATTTTGAATTAAATTATAAATAAGATAAATATTGATGATGATAGGTTCTGGTTATTTATATTAACTAAATAAGTTAAAATTTCACTCAAAAAATAATAATTTTTATTTATGATTTATAGTGGTTCATTGTGTAAGAAATTTTTTACTAAACATGATTGTAATAAAATAAACCGTTATTATTCCAGATAAGATAATAATTCTTAACCGTTATCTTAAGTAAAAAAATAAAGATTGTTTCTCGTTATTGAAAATTTGAGTTAAGATGACAAGCTGAACGATCACACTCGTACAACAGTACGTGACCGTTCATATAAGATTCAATCATTATATTTATGATGTTTTGTAGTAATATTTCCAATCTTACAAAAAAATGTGTCTTAGTGTGATTTAAATTCTTAGAGCTTAAATCAATATTATATCTATCCGTTATGTAGATATGTATATTCATACATTGATGTAATGAATATCTTCTAACATATACAAAATAAATATTCATGTATATTGTATTTTCTTATCTCTTTTTTTAATAGAATAATGATAGTTAGCTTGATTTGTCAAAATAAATTTTTCATATCTTTGTATATTTTAATTAATAAACTTATTACGATAGATTTTAAAAAGGAAACATAGAATTGTGTAGATATATAAAATATAGATAAATAGTCAGTAAATTCACACTATAATGTCATTAAGATTGGTAATTAAGGATTAGCAATAAAATCATATGGACAAAATAATTTAAGAAAATTTCTCCAATTTTGACATTTTTATATATATTATAGATATATAACACTAAAGTAACTGAACCAATTATGACTAATCGAACTGCAATCACTATTTTGGTCCGATTCTTATACACTCACCAGTTAGGTTCGGCTAGTTACTTAGGTAACTGATAAATTTAATTAGATTACAAAATAACTTAATAACTGACTGAATTGAACCGTGCAAACCCTTAAAAAAATAAGGAGTTTTAATACTTAAACAACCGTAAAAGAGTTCCTGGTAGTGTAGGGGGGGAGAGTAATTAATAAGAAGACGGTAGTGCCCCCAATTTAGGCAAACCTGGTAGGTAGTGAAGGGACAATGTTGGGAATTCAAAGACTAAAAGATAGAAGAAGGAATGTCTGGACTCTGGCCATGGACATGGTGTGTATATAAATTATAGATGTGCACAAAGCCTAATTAAAACTTTGTGGGAAAGTCTAAATTTTGTAATTAATAATATATTAATTTATTTTGGGGTTGGGAGAAATTTTGTCCCTTTGCTTGCAAGATCCCAGGAGTGGGGCTCCTCCTGTCCTGCTACCTTTTCCCTCATCAAAGGTTTTTCCTCTTCCCCACCTGCTTCTCTCTCTCTTTCTTGAAGGTTTAGAGAAATTAGGACAACAGTCAATCATAAGATTATAGAAACAAAAACTAGAGAATTTCTTACTTCTACTTGTGGTTGGGACCAAAGAGCTTGGATCTCTCTCTTTCTCTCTCTACCTTTCAATCTGTAATTTCTCTCTCTGGAAAATGAGAGAGAGAGAGGGAGGAAGAGGATGGGCCTGGATATTGATCAATCAAGAGACTAAAATATAAAACAGAGAGAAAAAGGGGAAGGAAAATCCATCAAATCCCCCTTCCCCACCAAAATGGAACTTACAAACAAGCAGAACAACAGCACCACTCAACAGCAGCAGCAGCAACAGCAACAGCTACAACATCATCAAAAGCAGTCATCTTCTCCTCAGCCGATTCTGGTCCCTTTTGATGGAAGATCCTCACCTCAAGGACCCTTTATGGGCTCCATTTCTATCCAAGCTGGCCTCACCACCCGTCCTGCTCCTAATGGCTCTTCTTCTTCTTCTTCCTCTTCTTCTACTTCTTCTTCCTCATCCACTTCCGCCTCCACTTCTTCCACTACTGCCCCTCCTTACCTCGTCGACGCCTCCCTTGCTATCGCCACCAGATCCGACACCCACCCCTCCACCCTTGTCGATTCAATCAAGAAGAATAGTCAACAACAGCAACATCAGCAGCAGCAATTGTCAATCGCACCGACTTTGACCACTACAGCGAATCCAGTAAAGCGATCGACCAAAGATCGCCACACGAAGGTCGACGGCCGTGGCCGCCGTATCCGAATGCCGGCAGCTTGTGCTGCAAGAGTTTTCCAATTGACGAGAGAATTGGGACATAAATCCGACGGCGAGACAATTGAGTGGCTTCTACAGCAAGCTGAGCCGGCTATAATTGCCGCCACTGGAACTGGGACAATCCCGGCAAACTTCTCTACACTGAACGTCTCGCTTCGAAATAGTGGGTCGACCCTGTCGGCGCCGCCTTCGAAATCAGCTCCTCATTCGTTTCACAGCGCTTTGGCTTTAGCTCACCATCCACACTATGAGGAAGGGTTCGCCCACACTGCACTGTTAGGGTTCCACCACCATCACCAACAGCAGCAGCAGCAGCAGCAGCAACAGCAACAACATCATCATCATGTTAATCTTATGACGGCTGATCAAATTGCGGAAGCGCTTCCGAGTGGTGACGGCGGCGGAGAAGGAGGTGGAGGCGAGAGCGGTGGTGGCGGTGGTGGTGGAGATTCAGCTGAGAACTATATGAGAAAACGCTTCAGAGAGTACCTATTTAAGGAAGAGACTCTACCTCAAAACGAGAGTGGTGGCGGATCACCAAAAGCGTTTAAGAGCGGCTTACAAATACAAAAACAACAACAAAACGAAGGAGGAGGATCTTCTTCCGGTTTACTTCGGCCATCCAATATTCTTCCCGCCACCGCCATGTGGGCGGTTGCGCCGGCACCAAATAACGGTGCCAGCAACGCATTTTGGATGTTACCAGTGACCACAAGCGCTGGTGGAGCAAATGTAGCGAGTGGCACTTCTGGCGGCGGTGCTGGTCCATCAGAAGCCCAGATGTGGCCGTTTTCAACGGCGATTCCGGCAAGTGGGAATACGTTACAAGCACCATTGCATTTCATGCCGAGATTTAACCTACCAGCTAGTATTGATTTTCAAGGTGGGAGAGGGAGTCCTCTGCAACTGGGTTCAATGCTAATGCAACAACAATCTCAGCATCTAAATCCGGGAGTATCTGAATCCAATTTGGGTATGTTAGCTGCTCTTAATGCGTATTCTAGAGGTGATTTGAATATGAATTCAGATCAGCATAATCATCCATTAGACCACTCTCAACACCAACGCCAGAATCGGCATGCTGATAGTGGAGATGAAGGCCCAAGCAGTTCTCAGTAATTAAGAGTGAGGAAATCGATTAAAAAGAGCATGAATTAAAGTGGGTAAATTTGCTCTTAATTATTAAGTTTGAAACAAAGCTTGATTCCTTCTAAGTTTTAAGAAATTGTTGGGGTTTGCTTTAATTTCTTTTTGGAGATTGTTGAATTTGTGATGTACTGAGTGATTGATACTTCCAAGATTGATAGCTTAGGAGTGAGGTTTATTTTCTTGCATTGTCATTTTGTATTTGTTTGAGATGTAATTTGGTAGGTTTGGTCCAAAGGGACTAAATTAGTGGAAATAGAGAGTGAGTGAGATTGTATAGGAGGATATTTGTCTGTGTTTTAGTGTGTTATAACTTCTTATTGTTTGTACAAGAAAATTGGATGACGAGCAAACAATATTTAAGAAAGAAAAACTTAAACACGTTTAATTTCTTATTTACGTGACATCCATGTTTTGTAACATGCTTTACCTACATTATTATTTAAGCAATATGAATGTGATCCATTAAGCGATATGAAGTAACTTAAGTGATGTGATAAAGTAATTAACGATAATTAAAAAGTTAAGCAATTCATTTTCTATATTAGAACAAAAGGAAGCAATGAAAGTGAAGAAGTTGAGTTGGTGTAGCTGTTTCATCGTGTTCCCCAAGCTTTGAAGCAAAATATGATCTTATTTCCTATGTTTCATCGTGTTCCCCAAGCTTTGAAGCAAAATATGATCTAATATCAAATATATGTATTTCTTCTATATTAAAGAATTTATAAGTGTTAATATATTTTAACAAAGAAAAATACAATTTGGTTATAGGCATGGATTCCCACGTCTTTCTTAAAACATTTGCAGTTTCCCATGACTTGAGATTTATAAACCAGAGGTTTACTTTGCCCATTTTTAAAATGCAGCGAAATACAAACATCTTTTTTTGAGGTACTAAATATTCATGACTACTATGCTGTCCCAATTCGACATTTGTGACAATACTAATAATAATGCAAACCAGATTTTGTTATATATATATATATATATTAACTTCGAACAAAAGAATTGATGTTTGATGAATAATTCCTATTACTTGCTACAGAAAGGATCTTAATTCAGTAAAAAAATACATTGCTGATCAAGCTAAAAGTAAGAAACGCAATCCTAGCTTATATTTCAAGAAAATATCTCTCAAATGAAAGTAGAACAAAAAGGACGGTTATATTTTCTACTTTCTTCCTTTTTAGAAAAATTCTTCTTACTATCATTGTACTTTATTTAAATAACACAGACATTTTTTTAATTTAAAAAATAATAAATAAGTTCATTATGTTAAAAACATGTTAGTTTAATTTGTGAAAAAAATAATATCATCTCTAAAATCAATCCGACCAAATCTTTTCTCTAACCTGAAACATAAACCGACTCAAATTTTGAGTTTAGGTGAATTATAGATTAAAATTAAAAGAAATTGATTTAAATATTTTTAGAATTGAGATTAAAACGGAGATTAATTTTGATATTACTAGATGGTGTTGGCTTGAAATTTTACGATTCTGAGTTTTTTTGTCAGTGAAACATAACATAGAGGAAAATTTATATCATTTTTCAAATTAAATGAGTATTTATCATTTAAGTAAATTAATTTTTGCTGATTATGTTTCCTTCATTTTTATCGCTAACTTTCCTGTCTATTTCTACCTAAAAGAACATAGCCAATTTTATTCCATTCAGGAGGGAAAAGTCACTCACGTGACTAAAAGGAGATCCTTAAGCATCTGTCATGGATCCAATTTGCGTATATATAAATATAGACATAGACAAGGAAAGAACTCTGAGCTAAATTTATATGCCTAAATATCATATGAAGGTGATTTTTTATCAACCTATAATTTAAAGGTGAAAGGATAAATATAAGTTATGCATATGCAAATTAAAAACAAAAAACAAAAAAACCACCATCTAATGCTCCATTAATCCGTAATTTCCGCTTCAAAAAGCTAAAATTGGATTAGCTTAATAAGGTTATCATCCAAAAGTATTAATTTATAATTTTTTAAAGTTCTATATCCAATAGATGAGAAAATAAAAAATGAAATTTCAATAAAATATTGAATAATAGATTATTGGTACTCGATCATCGGGAGTATTGCCTGTTTCAAGAATGCGACTCGGTTGGCTCTGATCAAAATTATCAAAGATGATAGTATCATTACTATTTTTAATTACTATTTGACACAAGCAGTATAAAAAAGATATTTGACTCACGCGCTTCACGTGCTCCAATCCCAGGGGTTGGTATGGTATGGCAAGTTCTGTTTAGCTTGGACAAAAAAAATAATAGGGCATGGGATACCAACAAAGAACATTTTGCTCCTTTTCATCTCTCTCTTCACGGGCAGACTGCTTTCGTTATTTCTAATATTCTATTGGGGTCGTGCTAAGGTACAGCTCTTGTACCAATATAGAGAGTGAAATGAGCATAAGATCACCCTATATGAAATTAACAAGGATGATCAAATGATCATTTAAGCTCTTACTCATACATAGACTGTACAGCAGATATTTTCATATTCTATAAAATTTTAAGTCACTAAGTGACAATCATTTATAAATATATAAATATTTTATAATTCTATTTGATAAATTAATCATTAAATGATTGTCAAATCATTTAAAACTTTGTTAATTAATTAATCAGTGTAGAATTATTCAAACAAGATGTAAAAACAGAAAAAGATAGAATATATTAAGCAATTAGACCCCCAAAATAATATGTTAAGGATTTGGGGATGAGCCAGAATCTTGAAATTTAAGGCTCATCCTACTCCCAGAAAAAAAAGTAAGTTATAGAGCTCTTGCCATTTTAATGGAGAAGGATAATCTGTATTTAAAGATTAGCAATAAATAGTTAAACATATTCGTAGTTGACAGATTTGTGATATTATAAATTATAATCAATTAAGGCATGACCTTATCGTCTAATCACTGTACACACCAACCATCTGTTACAACTTCCACTTTTGATTCACAATATGGAATGAAACTTACAAGCTGTTTAGGTATGTAGATTCTAGAACCGCTGCAATGGTTTTATGTGCAAGTTAAGGCAGGACTCCTCCCACGCATCTTGTGTTTTGCTGCACGGAACATATTAAAATGGAGAAACTTATTATTATTATGTGAGATCTCATGGTACTAAACATCAACTACAAAGAAAAGCACACTGAATTACGAATTCTAAAGGAAAACATCAAAAGCACTCGGAAGAAAATATAACTTACAAGGAGTGTCTTTTGGTTCACTAAATGAGTAAGCATTGAACCAAGAGTTGCTAGAGTGCCTTATCTTCTTGCATCAGTTCTCTAGGCTCTAGGGGGAAAAGAGACAAAACCCGCATCCTGCAGAGAAAGATCAACAAAGATGTGGGAAAGTATTTCAGCATTGCTATGAGATAAGCCAGTCTTCAATTTCCCGTCTCCCTGTCAGGTGAACTAGATATTGAAATTTTCAGTAATACTGATATCAATTTAGGTTTCCTTAAATAATAAACAGATTTATTATCAACATACTTCATGACAAATCTTAACTAAGTTCTCACTCTTTTATCACGCTTTCATTTATTTTTGTGATAGATTTTCTTGTCCTTCATAGAATTTCTAAATTCTTGGACTTCCTACTATATGATATTGGTTCCAAAAGAGTTTAAAACAAAAGGTTCCAAAAAGCACGTGATGAACATCAATGTCATAACCTAATACCATAACGTGCTAAAACTTGAGATGAACTCTGCTCATCCATCTGTACTACAATATGCATCTTCAAAAGTGGCGCAACCATCTTAACCGTGATTGCAATTTACAACTGAAAAGTTTACTAATTCACTCAGGCAAATAGGAGAATAAGCCAATTGAGAGTGACGTGGATATCCAACCCTGTTCTTTTGAACTAGTAGTGTTAATCACATGCGTTGCATGTGTTAAAGTCCATTTCAGTTTTGCATTATTGATTAGAAAATTATTACCAAGAAAATTTGTAATCACGACTAAACATTATAAGTTGTCAAACCTTCAAAAAAACAAACACATGCATAAGTTTTGTTTGCTATGTAATTTAATTGAATGCAACAAGGAACAGAAAATAAACTCATAATATATAACTTATAAGCCTTTTGTTCGTTCCAAATTTTCCAATCATTTAATCTTTAGTTATTATTTGTGGTGATAAATTATGTACATATCAATCAGAGAACCAAATGAATGAGTGAACTTTTTGTATAGCTTGTTATTAAATTAAATAGGTTATATAAACTTTTGCTTAGGGTTAATTAGGAACTCTGAGTAGTATTATACAAAGAAAACTTCCATTCAGTTGTAGTAGTATTTTAATATTTAGTACCCAGTAATTTTAAAAATTTCGGGGGGCGGGGGGGGGGGG
>QANY01003688.1:232695-292184 GCA_003255025.1 Datisca glomerata
GGGGGGGGGGGGGATTATTTATTTTTCTCGTAAAAAAAATTGCCAAATGAAAGGGGAAGAATGGATTTGTATAGCTATAGTTGGATAAAACTGGAAAACTCATTAGCCTCATTTTATGTTGTAGTTGGATAAAACTGGAAAACTTATTAGTCTCATTTTATGTAATAAGGGTAAAATTGTCCTTGTATTTAAATTAGTTGGACAAAATGTCCAAAAATGTTTCTCCCCTTATTCTCTTTTTTAATATAGTAGTAATCAGCATACGACATAACACAATCTAATTTGCAAAAGGGTTTTAAGTGAAAAAGATAGCTCACGATAAAGTATCTGCTGCATAAAATATTGGTAGCCTCCCCAATCCCGCAACTCTCCATTTTGATCTATTAGAAGCAACATCTTGCTCAGCTCCTGAACCCGTGGCAGTCAAAACAAACTGAAAACCCATATTACTAAGATCAAAAAGAGAAAGGCAACAGATACAGATTTAGAAGGAGCAAAGAAGCTATGAATCAAACTGACTGAAAAGGAAAAGAAAATAGAAAAGGCTCAACTCACCAATGGAAAAAGTATAGACATGACCCCATAGCTCACAAGAGGTGAGAAGAAGAAAATAGCTAGAACACAAGGGCTTCCTGAAAAGCCATCAATGCCAACCATATCTTAAACATGTTAGAACATTCCTAACCACATTATTATTTACTATGATATCAAAAAAAAAAATAATACAAGTAAAAACCATTCACTTTCAAACGAATTATTTTCACTTCCTCACAAAAAACACATGGTCAAAGTCTAAAGTTCCTAATCCAATTAATAATCATAGGTTCTCTAAAGAAAGAGAACCCATTTGAACTGAAATTGTACAGTTTCCAATGTAGAGTAGAACACTTCAATGCTGAAGAAACTGAAACACTTGGACGAAGTGCTTTATTACCAAAACCAGCAAAGAATGACCAGTTCGACTCAAAGTACTCCAGCCTTTTATCCAGACTTATTTCCGAAAAGTTCCACTTATACCTAAAAGTTTGAAAGAAAAACGAGCGAACAAATTAGCAATAATATAAACAAATATAGTAAGGACAACATGCCAATTAGCAGAGGCAATGGAAAACATACTCAAAGCAGTAGTAGGCATACATCCAGGACAGAAGCAGGAAATTGACTGCCTTCCCGATATAAGGAAAAAATCCTGTAGCATAAACCTACATATATCAGAAAGAAAGCCTGTCATCCAATGAGTAGACAAATAACTTTATAATATGTGGTTGTAACAAAGAAGCTGGTAACACATGTTCTTGCTAGTTCAAAGACGTGACAGAACAAACTCCACTACTCGAAACATATTTGAACAAAAAGGCCTTGCCAAGAAGGAACTACACTAATATTACCTCTAAGAAGAAGAAGGTCAGCAGGAGTACTGAATAGACCTGCTCTCCAATACCAATCATGACCCTAAGGAAAAAAAAAGAGCAAGTGAGATACAGTTAATTAACTATGGAAAAGTAACTGCATGAAATTTGCAACAGGGTCTCTATTTTGACAAAAACCACCAGCAATCAACTAAGTTGGACCTCTTTTCCCCTAATCAGTGACTAAGTTGGAACTTTACCCGCCCAAACCAGTGCGTTTATCCACGCCAGATGCATCTTGCATAGAAGATGCCTCATTTTGATTCGAGGGATCAATTATGGTGGGTCGTCCCATTGCAGAAAAACCATGTTTAGCAATGTCATTATACCTGGATTGTAGAAAAATTAGCACGTGCAGTAAAAAATAGTTCATACTTCAAAGAGAGCATAGATGAAAAGTCAATCATATGTTTACCAGTGGTATAGAATTGGTGCTAAAAGAAATGAACGATCAAATTAAAAACTTTGTAAATAAACAAAAACTTAAGATCTAACGTTATGTTCTATTTAAGATGAACTGACTCTTTTTTTTCTGGGGATAAGTAAGCAAATTATGGTATGAGAAGTTTTCTCTGACTCTGACCCAAAATGCATTAGTTTCATTACATGATAGTGCATTAATATAGAAAGATAGAGAAGTAAAAATAGTACTAGAAATAATACCAGATACTGCTCAAAATAATACTGAAAATGTACAACGGGTAGAACCATAGCATCTGCAAGAGCAAATAAGATAAAATCATTGTTAGTCAAAATTTTCTCAAGGAAAATAACCGTGAATGAACGTAGCATGTCACTGCCAGGACCATTTCAACAAGTGATGGGTAAAAGAACCATGAACAATGACAAGCTAACTCTTCTAAGAGCAGTATCTTATTTGTCAGGAAAGAAGGTAGCACACTTATAAATCATGACGCTACACCATGGAGGATAAATGTGTTAGCAAGCACAAAATTCTAAGTCGAAATGAGCCACATTACAACCTCATCAGACCAGACCACCAGAGGCAGAATCACCATAACTTGCACCTGTCATATTTTCTTAGAATAGTGCATTGCATATATTGATAGTCTAACATGCCCCTATGGTGTTGCTCCCCAGTCATCGTGGTGATCTGACATCCATGAAAATAGTAAACTATACAGGGAAAGAATAAATGACCAATGAAATTATAATAATCCTGAACTTTCACTCCTTCCATGGACCGAAGACCACGTCCTTCCTTATTCTACATCAAGTTCCTGAGACTGACAATCATATCTTCTGCTGATATAGAAAAAATCTAAGTCTCACAATGAAGGACTCCATCTTTTAAAACTAAAAAAGGAGGGTATGCCTTTGTCGAATTGAAAGATTTACATTAATACAATTTATCATGTTCCTGAGTATAACAAAGTATTAACGTCATCTCCTCAACCTATCGGGAAACACTATGAACTTAATATTAACTGCATACTTACATAAAAAAGTTGTATCAGTCCAAGACGTAAGAAGGAATAAAACTCTAATATACCACCAGATGAGCCCAATTCTTGAGAACTAATCTGTGACCATTGATCAGGTAATAACAATTGTATTGTTGGGATGACGACTGCATTTAGAATGAATATACTGCAAGAAAACAAGCAAGAAAGTACTCAAGCTAGTGTTCTAACAATAAGAATCCATCATGAGCTGGAGAAGGATAAGCTACAAATGAGTCTACCTAAAATTGAAAGACCTGACTAAATTGACTATATCTGCGGCTTAAAAAATAGTTCAAATTAGATCTTAAGAAACTATTTTACTTAATTATGACGGCAACTTGATCGTTCCAGAGTTCAGTGTACTTGTGAGAAATTTTAAAGAAACAAAAGAACAGAACGATAAAAACTTTATTTGTGGATAATTTCTCTTTGCTTATCCACAAATAAAGCAAAGAGAAATTACCTTCCTAGGAAGATTAAGCCGTTCAATAGAAAACATTGCCCGGTTCGGATCAAAAGTTTTCTTGACCTGCGCATAAATTTAAGAGGTTGATAGAACGAAAACAGATAATTAAGTTGAGGGAAACAGGAATTCCACCTTATATTTTGTGAATCGCGAGGAATCAAAATCCACCTACCGATAAGGCTTCTTAGTCTCGTTTCAACTTTCAACTTAAAAAACGTGGTTCAAATTGTTCTCTCTTTTCTTTTTGAGTTTTATCGGCATCAAAACGGAAGTAGAAGCGATTTCCGGCAAAAGCGAGGAGTGGATGTAATGAGAGAGAGAGAGAGAGAGAGAGAGAGAGAGAGAGAGAGAGAGAGAGAGACCTGAAGCAGAGAATGACGACACGGTGAAGACAGCAGGCTTCTCGGAAACCCTCAAGCCACAACAACGATGCTTGCTTTAACTTTCTGGCCAAGACATTCGTTCGTCGCGCAGCAGCTTCTAAAACCATCATCGAAAGCGAGGAGAAACTGAGGGAGAGAATAGTTTACCGGAGTACAATTTGGTAGTAGACTCGGGGCTGTGATAAGTTTACCCGCAGGCTTTATGTCAAACAAGTAATACCTGTATAATTTTCATTTTCTTTTTTGAATAATTTTAGATCTAAATAATGTATCAATTATTTATAAATTGAAGTTTTATAACTTATTAAAATAATTTGATAAATTAATTTATAAATGATTCTCACATCACTTTCTCACTTAAAATTTAATAAATTATTTGATCGGTAGAAGATAATTCTTTTTTTTTTAGTTTACAAATTTACAAAAACTCAAATGTTGTGACTCGAACTCAAAACTTTTTATGGTTGACTATAAATGTTTCATTATTACGTCAACTCATCTTGTGATCTATTTTTTTATCTTTAATCTTTAATATATTAAATGTGGGATGAGAAAGAGAATCATTTTTAGACCATATTGTTCATTCATTATTTTACAATTTCAAAATTACTTTTAAGTCTATTACTCGTGCCTCATTAATTGTTAATTTTTCTTAATTTCTCATTTCTCCAAATGAACTATCTCTTCAGCAAACTTCTTATTTAATTTTAACGTTTCTAATTTGAAATGTATTTTTATACATGAAAAAAATATTAAGTTATTACATCGTTAAGATATATATTAGAAAATTCAATCAATCAAATAAAATATATTTTTAGTTCATTTATTACATAGAGATAAAAAAATATACTAATAAAATCAAACTAAAAATATATAGATGATGTTCTTTTAGCATAATTAACTTAATTAGAAATATTTTGGTGAATAAGATTTATGAAAAACATAAAAGTTATTGTACAGTTAAAAATCAGCTGAGAATCCATGTGAGTAAACGCGACCAATCAGAAGCAGGAAGAGTGGATTCCCACAATGACCTAGCGGAAAAATCATTCGAACCATCGATTTCATCATGCTCCATCTGACGGTTCAGATTCCAGCGGTTATTAGATTAGATAAATTTAGTCTAAAATGGTAAGCTTAATCTAAGAAGAATATTCTATTGATTCCTCTAGTTTAGAGGGATTTAGCTAAATCTTGTAACTAATCAAGAGCCTATAAATAGAGTCCAAGTGTAAATCAATTGATTCAATGCAAAACGGAAGTAATTCAATATTTGTTTCTTAAGAATTCTCTCTCTCTCTCTTAATATTCTTATGCTTTTGGGTGTGAGGAAATTTATCTTTACATTTTGGTGCTTTCATTGAGAGCTTGAGATTTTTTACTCAAGAAGATAGTTGAAGATGCCTCGTGCTAGATCACACGCTGGCAGGGAAATTGGAAACAACCCCAACCCGCACAGCCGACGGGAGTGCATGACATGATTCAGTCCATCCTGAACGAGATGCAAGGAATGGAAAGCCATAACAGTGAGGCGCTACGAAACGTGTGACAAACCGTGCAGGAGCATATTGCCATACTGTAGCGAGAAATCATGGAAACAAGAGTGGAAGTCAGCCAGAATACCTTAGCAAGGGAGCTCGAAGCGAAAAATCAGAACCAAGAGCAAAGGGAACCGATACGGCAGCAACTGAAACCTGCAACTAGCCACAACATCCATCATAAAAACTCTGAAGCCACTTCACGTGATAGGGGAAAGGAATCACTGATGAGAACCGACCCAGAGCGCGCAGTAGAAAGGATGTTCAGACGGAAGATGCCTGAAATGAGGAAACTATGAGCAAGCGGAGTAGCAAACTTGGAAACTTTAACTCACTCCCCCTATGCCTAGAAATCATATCCGCTCTAATACCAAAGAAGCCACAAGGCCCCCAAGTTTAAATGTTACGAAGGGAATTCAGATCTTGTTGACCACCTACACCATTTCAAGCAAGTGATAGCACTTCATCAGCATGGGGACGAGTTGATGTGCCAAATATTTCTAGCCAGTCTAGACGGGAATGAGCTAAAAGTGGTATCATTCTTTACCCCCTTCCTCAATTGATACTTTTACTAGAATATCTTCTATTTTTCTCGAGCAGTACTCCACCTATCGGATGATGATGGAAGATTCAGAACACCTCATGATGATTACAATTAAAAAGGAGAATCGTTGCGGGAGTAACGCATCGTTCCAAAGATGAAATGGCCAAGGTGGAAAGCTGTGACGACCGAGTGGCTAGGCAGGCATTCAAACGCGACCTAGATATCAAATGCCAATTATTTGAAGATCTGTAAAAAAAATAAGCCCCTCACAATGGCAGAAACTTTCCTCCGAGCACAAGCATACATAGTTCTCGATCTTCAAAAGTTAATCTAGCAACGGAACCCTGTGTGTCACAGGGATGATTGTAGCACGAGAATGGGAAAGTATGAATCAGAACGTCCCGAGAAGAAGGAAGATGAGAAGCAGGGTGACTTCGGGAAACGGCTAAGGCTAGCTGGAGGAATCCACCACAGGGATAGGATATATACCCCATTGACTATCCCAATAAATCAAGTTCTTGAAGTTATCGAGGATGAACCTTGGCTGAAACGGCCTCATCCCATTACAAAGGAGATGGATCGGAGAGATAAGGATAAATATTGTCACTTCTATCGGAGTGTCGGTCATGAAACCGAGATTGCTACCAACTAAAGGACTACGTTGAGAAGCTCGTCCAGTAGGGACATTTGAAAGAGTACATTCTAAGGAGGGACCAACCAAAGAGGGATGAGAAACAGCAGCGTCCTAGGGATAAAGAACCATTGAGAATAGTGGACACTATTATCGCCATGACAGAATCAGAAGGAACGACTAGGAATGAAAGAAATCTACTGCAAAAAGCCCACCCTTGAAGTAAAAGATGATCGAAAGAAAGCAGTTGGTAGTGTGTTGATTATTTTTAATGAAGAAGATAACGAACATGTGAGCACAATGATGCTCTTGTGATAACCATACAAATTGGAAATTGTTTACTACGGAGAGTGCTGATTGATGATGGGAGTGTTGTGAATATACTCCACCATTCAAAGCTTGAGAAGATGGCGATAGATGCTTCGAAGCTACATGGCCCGAGACAACCACTCATAGGGTTCAACAAAGCAATAACTTACTCTGAAGGAATTTTATCACTCTCGGTATGGGCTGACCCATTCAACCACATCACTGATTTTGTGGTCATTGAGGCATGGTCACCCTATAATGCGATCCTTGGAAGAAATTGGATTCATAAAATAAGAGTTGTTCTGTGCACCTACTATCAGACATTGAAGTATCCATCGCCAGAAGGAGTACGAAACATATTTGGGGATCAAGCGTCTGCTAGATGTTGTATGGTGTCGGCACTTGACATCATAAATAAGGACGATCTCCCTATTCTTAAGAGCGGGGAAGAAAAATCAGAGCAATAGTAATTAGATATGGATGAACTGAGCGAGAGAAACCCAAGATATGAAGCTAGAAGGAGACCGAATCTGTAGACCTGGGCGAAGGAAAAACAACCATAGTGGGAGCGGGACTATCTGAAATAGATAAAGGAAAACTCATAGAGTTCCTTAGAAAGGACGTGAATATTTTCGCAACTACCGTTGCAGAAATGCCAGGTATTGACGAATTGATAATTTATCATGAACTAAATGTTGATCCTTTTGTTAAACCTATTAAACAAAAAAAAAATGATCCTTCATTCCCAAGAGGAAAGCGGCAATAAAACAAGAAGAGAAAAAGTTGCTCCAAGAAAAGTTCATTAGAGAAGTCAGTTACTTAAAGTGACTGGCAAACGTTGTGATGGTGAAGAAAAAGAATGGAAATGGAGAATTTGCATGGATTTTACAAATCTTAATAAAGCTTGCCCAAAGGGCAATTATCCATTACTGAGAATCGATCAAATGGTTGATGTCACTTCCGGGAATGAGCTCTTAAGTTTCATGGATGCTTATTCTGGATATAATTAGGTGAAAATAGTCCTTACGGATCATAAAAAAATCTTTTTATCACTAATTTTGGAATATATTGTTACACTGTAATGCCTTTCGGCCTGAAAAATGCAGGAGCAACATATCAAAGATTGGTTAATAAAGTCTTTGAGAAGAAAATTGGGAAGACGATGAAAGTGTATGTATATGATATGCTCATCAAAGCATAAAGAAGAGAAGATCACATTCGTAACTTGGAAGAAACATTCTCTACTTTGAGAAGAAGCAATATGAAGTTGAACCAGGAAAAGTTCACTTTCAGAGTAGCAACGGGAAAATTTTTAGGGCATCTGATGAACAGCAGGGGAATCTAAATCAATCCAGATCAAATAAAAGCAATAATGGACATAAAATCACCACAGACAAAAAAGGAAATCCATAGCTTGGCAGGAAAATCGGTAACGTTGAATAGATTTATGTCCAGATCCACAAACAAGTGTAGACTGTTCTTCACCAACCTGAAGAAGAATACTAGACAATAGTGGGCTAAAGAGTATGAAGATGCCTTACAAAAAATTAAAGAGTATTTGACTTCACCACCAATACTATCAAAGCCCTTCCCAGGAGAAGAACTATCCATTTACCTCGCAGTGTTAGAAACCGCTGTTAGTGCAGCACTCGTCAAAAATGGAAGAAGGGTGTCATAAACCATTTTACTTTGTGAGCAAAGTTTTGCAGTTGTTGAGGCTAGATACGGGAAAATGGAGAAGCTGGTACTCGCCTTGATGGTTGTTGCAAGAAAGCTCAAACATTATTTTCAAAAGCACATAATAAATATGGTGACGAAATTTCCAATAAAAAGCTTATTGCACTCGTCTGAGATGTCTGGGAGAATTGTGAAGTAAGCAATAAAGCTCAGGGCATATTACATCTGGCATGCCCCTCGTACTGCCATAAAGCCCAAGTCTTGGCAGACTTTATTGCAAAATTTACTTATGACAACGGAAAACACGACATGACAATGAAGGAAAAAAGAAGAAAGCGCTTGGACTCTATTTCTAGACAGGGCGTCTAATCATCATGGAGTTAGAGCAGGAGTAGTAGTTTAGATTCCGTATGGAGAAACCTTCGATCATGCTTTGTCATTTGGTTTCTGGGCGTCAAACAATAAAGTAGAATACGAAGTATTATTGGATGGACTACGACTCATGATTGAGTTTAAGGTAACCAAGGTAAGAATTTTTTGTGATTCAATGTTAGTTGCTAAGTAGGAAAATACAATGTGAAAGACAGCCGACTGGCAGAATACTTGCAGAGTGCCAAAGAAATGCTTCAGTTGTTCAAAGACAATTAGATTACATAAATACCCAGAGCAGAAAATTCAAGAGCAGATTCGTTAGCCAACTTGGGGTCGTCAGCCCAAATTTCATTTAGAAGAACAATAATGATGGAATATTTGAGCGAGCCAAGCACAAAGATATTGGTGCAAGCGAAATTCACAGTTGGAAATGATGTGAATAATTGGAAGAGGAATATAGTGCATTACCTACTCAATCAAAAGCTCACAGCCGACAGAATGGAAGCTCGGAAACTCCAACAGCAGAGTGCTAGGTACACCATGATCTAAGGGGAGCTGTGTAGAAGATCATTCTCGAGTCTATACCTTAAATTCTTTTCTCCAATGGAAGCCCAATACATAATGACCGAAGTACACAAAAGGATATGCGGGAATCATTCTGGTGGAAGAACCTAGCCAATAAGTTACTGAACAGGGGTACTACTGGTAAAAAATGCAAGAAGAAGTAAAGTCTTTTGTGAAGAAGTGTAACAAATGCCAACGATACTCTTTCATCCCAAAGATGGCTCTTGGAGCATTGTAGACACTTCTGAGCCCGTGGCTATTTATGTAATGGGGAATTGATGTAGTGGGTCCACTACCAATGGCTCCTACTCAGAAAAGATTTTTACTAGTGGTCACTAACTATTTCACAAGTGGATGGAAGCAGAAGCATTAGCGAGAGTGTGAGAAGAAGAAGTAAGACAATTCCTATGGAAAAACATTGTATGCAGGTACGAGATCCCTAAAGTTCTCGTTTTGGACAATGGGCTTCAGTATACTGGAATCCGGGTGAAAGGTTTTTACGATGAACTTTGGATAAAAAATACAATGTCAACTCCGTACTACCCCTAGTTGCAACGGACATGTGGAAAGGTCGAATAGAACAATACAGGAAAATCTGAAGAAAAAAATGACTAGAAGTTGCCAAAGGGAAGTGGGTCGAAGAGATTGCCATCAGTTCTATGGGCGTATTGCATGACACCACAAGAGTCGACTAGAGAAACAATATTTGCCTTGACATTTGGCGTAGAAACTGTCATACTGGTTGTATTTGGATGCCCCACTTTGAGATAAGAAGTGAATAAGGATACTAATGCTAAACGAATAATCGAAAGTCTAGACTTTCTAAAGGAAAAAAGAGAAGCCACTCTGATAAGGATGACTAATTATAATAAAAAAGGAGGAAGTACTTCCATAAAAGAGTCAATGGACGGTAGTTCAGAGCGGGAGACCTTGTGCTGAAAAGAAGTTTCCAATCAAATAAAGGACAATTGGGGCCAAATTAGGAAGGACCCTTCATAGTCAAAACGGTTATGGGAAACGTATCTTATTACTTAACGACGAGTGATGGAAGTGACCTACCCAAACCTGAGAATGCTTTACATTTACGTAAATATTATGTGTAATTATCTTTAAAATAGTGAACATATTTATGCCCGTGGTTTTTTCCCATTAAGGGTTTTCCACGTAAAAATCTGATGTTCTTTATTTCTTTCAAAAAATGAAAAAGGGCTCCTAAACTCACTAAGAGCGTATGTCTATGAAAGATTCTGCTTTCTAAAGGAAATGGAAAATGGACCATGAGCTCACTAAGAGCGTATGTCCATGAAAGTTTCTACTTTCTAAAGGAAATGGAAAATGGCCCGTGAGCTCACTAAGAGCTTATGTCCATGAAAGCTTCTGCTTTCTAAAGGAAATGAAAAATGGTCTCTGAGCTCACAAAGAGCTTGTGTCCTTAAAAGCTTTTGCTTTCTAAAAGAAATGGAAATGGGCCCCTGAACTCATTAATAGTTTAAGTCCATGAAGAATAGTGACCGCAACACTGCCCTCTAAAGTAAATCACAAAGGAAAGAAGTTCTGAACGAAGAAGAAAGAGGATGGTAGTAGGAAGAGATTCATAAATGCGAGAAAATTTTACTAAAGGAAAATACAAATCAGATTGCTAAAATAGGTTTATCATTGATTATATGGGGAAAATTACAATAGGAAAGCAAAAAGAAAAGAAGTCTATACTATTATTACTTCAGGATCCTCCTTGGGGGCACTCCTATTTAGAAGCAGGAACATGAATGGCAACAGTAGGATATGCTTGAGCAGGGGCATCTTCTGTTGAAGCACCCACAGAATCCTTAACTTCTTAAACAAGGGGTTGTCATGTAGGACGAGATGCCATTGCGTCCCTATAGCCCGCGCTGTAGACCATAACCTCTCCTTGCTCGAACAGAGCCTGATACTCTATATTAGAAGTAGCCTCCCTCTCAATAGTGGCGTCTCTCAATTTTTCAGCTTCAACCTTGGCCGACTTAGCTTCAGCCAAAACTTTCTTTGCAGATTCAAGGGCTTCCACTAGCTTCCACTCCTTGGCAGCAGTGGTCTTAACATCGTGGTCCATCTTCTCTAAAGCCTTTTAAAGCTCGGTTTCACTGGCCACGTACTGCTCTTTCTCAGCTTGGAGATGAGCGCTTGCGGAGATAACCAATGAAAGCTCTCTCTGGAGTTAGGACAAAGCTTGGTCACACTAAGTGTGGAAATCTTGAAGAGCATTGTGATGAATGACAGGCTAGAAAAAACATAGGAATATACAAAGTAAGAAAATTATTCGTTTACAAAAATGTATATATATTTTACCCGCATCAAGTCGTGGCTCAATCTGCTCATAAGATCGTCGATTAGGAGCCTCCTCAAGATGTCGTTGTCAGAACGTGACTAAATGCCGTGAAGGATAACATGAGAGGTAACCAGATCATTCAAAAAGTTGACTGTCTCTGGAACGGGAACACTAAAGATGAATTTCAGCTTCCACGGAGTAGGAGGTGGGATTACAGCATCTCCAGATCCCAAAGCAGGAGTCTCTGTAGCGGCAGCAAGCATGATAGAGGATGACGTGTGAACTGGAGGAGGAGGAAGCTCAGAGCTCGAGGGATCCTTGATGCTCACAATGGGCTCATTGTGAGCGGGATCAGTAGTGGCAGCAGTAGCAGCAACAAGCTCTAAATAGGAAGAGCTGGAGGTATCAGTGTGAGTCCTCCTCTACAGGACCCATGAACTTGCTCTACAATCTCTTACCCATTATTATACCAGTTGTAGGCCGATCGAATAACTCTTGATGATCTGAAGAGCTGGAGCTGGAGAGATTAGAGTCTGAACAGAAAGAGGGAGTAGGGATTGATGAAGAGCGTGCTAACACTGGGGCAGCGGTTGGGGTTGAAGATGAAGAGGGGCCCGAAGTAGAAACAGTAACTAAAGCAACATAAGGGTTGAAGTCGATTAGTACCTTCCAATCCCTCTCCTGTGCTCGAAGATGGAAAGTAGCAGTTAGCCTTGCCTTGGATTACTTCGACAAATAGGGCTTCATATTTTTCTTTACAGAAGAAAAAGAAAATAAAGAAAAGTACTCATTAGTTAGGAATAAGGAGAATGAATAGGCAAATAAATGAAAACAAGGGCAAGAACCGAAGCTCCGACCATTTACTAAAAATTACCCATTTCTTGAGAATTGTCCAGCAGCCATCACCGCCCAAGTTCCCACCAATTAAGAGCATATCCCTCTCCCAACCTTTATATCCCCTCTTGGGATCCCGGTTATTAAACTCCATCTCTTTTCAGAAGGACGAGGGGCAATGTAATAAATGTGAACTCAGAGTTTGACTATGTAGCATTGGAATAGTTCATCTAACCCTAAACCAAAATGGTATCTCCTATTCAAAACATCTACGCCTAAGAGAATCCTATAAGAGCTAGGAGTAAATTGAGAAGGAGCCAAACCTACTGTGTGAAAGAACTGGGAAAACAAAGGAGAAAATGGAAGCTTGAGACCTAGGGCTATGACGATAGGGCTAAGGGTAATTTGGTAATGGGGATTACATGGAATGCCTATGGATTCACTCTTTCCTAACGCGCATAAAACATTTGAGGAAAAATTCCATTTCTCCATAGTTAAAGAAAATAAAGAAGAAGGATGAAGAAGATAGCAGGAACTTACAAGATAGAAAGCTCGGAGGTGAAAGCAAGAAATAGGGAAGGAGACCTTATATAAGTGGCGGATTTCAAATAAAAGTAAAGAATAGTTTGTCGGAACGGGGAAATCGAGGGATAAAGATAATGGAAATATGACTATTTGAACTGACGGTTTGGGGGATGTGGGTGACTAAGACAATAATGAAAAGACGCGACTGTTGACAAGTAAGGAAATGACGCGTGTAATGCGTCGTTTGAGCGGGAAATGAAGAGTCACTCCCAAATAGTGTGTGTAATGTATCCTCTGAACGGGAATGTGAAAAGTTACTCCGGAATAGCACATGTGATACATCTTTTGAGCGGGAAGAGGAAGAGTCGCTTTAGAATGGAACGTGTAATACATTATCTAAGCGGGAAAATGAAGAACTGCTCTGAGGTGACGCGTGTAATGCATTCTTTGAACAGAAAGATGAAACGAAAAAGGAATATCAGAAAACAATTATAAACGGCGCAAAAAATTATAGGCGGGAGTAATGATGTATGATGATGGCAAAAAAATTAAATATTGCAAGTTAATTTTACTACGTGATATTAAATGCAATAGGGGCAAATGTACAGGTAAAAATCAGCTGAGAACGTGAGTAAATACGACCAATCAGAAGCAGGAATAGTGGATTGCCACCATGGCCAAGCGAAAAAATCATTCGAACCGTCGATTTCATCATGCTCCATCCGATGGTTCAGATTCAAGCGGTTGTTAGATTAGATACATTTAGTTTAAAATGATGAGCTTAATCTAGAATGAATATTCTACTGATTCCTCTACTTTAGAGGGATTTAGCTAAACCTTGTAACTAATCAAGAGCTTATAAATAGAGGTCAAGTGTAAATCAATTGATTCCATGCAAAGTGGAAGTAATTCAATATCCGTTTCTTGAGAATTCACTCTTTCTCTCTTAATATTCTTATGCTTTTGGGTGTGAGAAAATTTTCTTTACAGTTATAATTGTAGTTTTCTAATTTTATCTACTAATAAATCTATTTTATTCAAAGTTTTTTTAGATTAACAAGTAATGTATAAGTTAAGAAATAACCAAAATAATAAAATCGTATATATCACGTGCACCGTACGTGTAGTTTAACTAGTAAGATGATAAGTTGGGTTAGTGCAATTGGTTAAGCTCATATATTCAGACCTTAGAGATTATGAGTTTGAGTCATATTCTTCCATTATCTTTAAAAATTGTAACGTAACTTTAAAAAAACTAGTAAGATAAAAGGTCACTTACACCCCCACTAACTTTTCACATTGACAATTTACACACATCACCTTGATTTTGTTACATCTTCCACGTCTAGGGATTAGCCAAACACATTCTCAAAAATCAAACACCACCGTCAAATAGATAACGTGTTTGGTATTGGAGAACAACTAAAAATGATTGTTTAGTAAAAAACGAGTGTTGATGAAGAGAATGTACCAAAAATAGATTATTATTTATACAAAATAGATTATTATTTATACAAAATAGATTATTGTTGGTACATTTTCTTCATCAACAATCTTTTTTTTTTTTGCTAAACACTCCTTTTTAGCTGTTGTATTACGTATGTTCTGAGATATATTTCGCATTTCTTAGAATTTATCGTGTAATTAATGGTAATCATTTGCTCAATACCATTATTTTCATGTTTTAAGTTTACAAATAATCTTCAAAATATACATACATATATACACACACACATATATATATACTTTATCAAAATTATCATAATTATTGTATCTTTTATTTTATAAAATCATTATATAAAAAATATTTTATTCTTTAAATTATCCTAATAACAATGTTTTGTTTTTTTATTTATTCTGATTATTCCGATATTTAATAAAATCAGTCTGTTGTAAGTTTACAAAAACATAGATTTCAAAGGCTATACAGTTTATATTTAACGGATTATGCATAGAATTCAATATTTTTTATTTTATACATAGAAATACATAAAAAAATTACATAAGCCATGCAAAGCATGTGAAAAACTGGAATTTGGGAGGGGGGTGGAGGAAGAGAGTAAAAAGAAAAAAAAATGGGATCCTAAAATATGGGTATATGGGTTCCTTACAGGAAAATAAAAAGCATATGAAAACTCGAATAATAATTTTTGAAGTTATGTTTCCTTTTACTGTAGTATGTCACATAACATATGATTTTTTCAAATACACTCGAAATTGGTTAAATTAAAATATTTATTTTAGAGGGAAGAGAAGCACTAATTTAGTTTTAGGTTAAGTTTGTAAATCTGTTATTTTTTCCAAAAGCATAATATCATTAACTAGAAGCCATTACATCATGAGCCAAGAGATGTTCCACAAAGCGTGGAGCCTCCGGCCAATAAAACAGACCAGCATTTGAACGAGCATCTCTTGCTAAAGAGTGAGCTACTGCATTCGCTTGTCTACGAACAAAAGACACTAAAACATTAGAGCATTCAGAAATCAATAGCTTACAAGCCCGGATCAAACAACCAAATTCACTAAAATCAGGGACATTCTTCGCCAAACTATCAACCACTATTTTTGTTGGGCGTAGTGCACTCAAAGCATGTGTTTTGACATTTTAATATAAAATTAATAAAATTATATTTTTCTTATAATTGTTATTTTAAATTATTGTTGAATAATTTATATAAATATATGAAAATTTCATATTCACTAATGACACTATGATCTTGTATTAGTACGAGATGATTAAGATTATAGATAATAAATAAAATTGTCAGCAACATATTAAATTATGAAATCTTTAATGAATGGTTGCTAGTATGGTTCACTAAGTATTATGAATGCATGTGATCTAGATTCGGGTCATTGATGTCGATAGATATCTTAGTGAATGTACTTTATATAATAAGATTATATATGACAGAATCGATGTGAATTGATATCTTTATTAACTTGCATTTTATCATAAAAATTAAATACACTTCAATTTGATAATCATATGTAGATCAGTCTGAATCCTGAGTAGTCATGAACTCCTATGTATATCTACTGAATCTTTTAATTCACTCGTTAACGTTTGTTTATAAAATAGACTAGTGATTTTTGTTTTGGAGATTCAGTGATATGGATAACTGAGAACATGATCTTACACGATTTAAAATCCAAGCTTTCCTAACAGATCTTATATTGGTTCTTGTACATGTTAATTCTGGAACTGAATGGTTATCGAGCTCAAATTTATAATACGATTATAAATTAGCTATTCACCAGTGAATTAATGGTACTTCAGGATCAATAGGTAATTAGAAGGGTAAAACGGTCATTTTGACCAACTCTAATTTACGAACCAATAATTGGAGTACAGAATTATTTAAAATGATTATATTAATGGACTACATAAGAATACTCTGTAAATACATTTTGTAATCTCTAAGAGTGTGATTCCATATTTATAGTGGAGTAATAATGTAATTAATGAACAAAATTATTTAAATAAATAGTTTATATACAGTCTATGGTGTGAATACTACAAGTCACGAAAAAAGAACTAACTTGCAAAAGGAATTATGTTTCTGGGGCAAGTACATAATTATGAGATAATTATCTGTAATTAATTAATTAAGAATTAATTAATTAAATCATTTATATTAGTTTTCAGAAATTATATATAAATAATTATATTGATTAATTTTTTAATTATCGATAAGTGAGACAGTATATATAATTTGTGAAATTAGATAATATTAAATTATTATTAGATAATAATTCAAAAATTAAATTAACTAAATATGTTATTTGTGAACTAACAGATAAGCTAGTTGATAGGGACGATCAGATAAGTTAATTTTGAATTAATTGATATTTAGATACTTATCTAATTAAAATACATAATTAATTTACAGAAATTACTGCGTGGCATGTTGGACTGCCACATGTAAATCAGTGATTGAGAATCATAAATTGACATGGGCTACTGTAGTACCAACAGTTAGGCGTGCAATACTGCACTGCCACACGACACTACAGTAGTGCCGCGAATGACAGTGCCATGAGGCATTGTGATACCTCACGACACACTGCAGTGCCGTGAGGCACTTTAATTGTAGTTAGTTGTCGTAGGTTACTAAAAATCTGGGGTGCCAAGAAAATATATATATATTATTCTATTGGTCGCAGTGCTGAATGAGCGTGCTAACGACACAGTTGCTATTGCAGTGAAACTCTTTGGGATTAAAAAATTAATCAAAAAGCTCTGTGAGAATATTCATTGTATTCTCTCAGAGGTTTGTCTCATAAATTAGTCATTCTCAAAAATCTCTAGATCTCATATGTTGAGTACATTTATAGACATAAAAAGTATCTTTGTTATATTTTACGTGCCCACACACGTCATAGTGTATTTGAGGATTGGCTTGGAAGATATTGGTGTGGATCTCGAAGTCCATTGTTCATGGGAACGTAAGATCATTGATTTGCAAGGACGCTTGATTAGACTACAAAAAGTATATTTTCGTATCCATATATGTCTTTAATTTAATGTAGAAATATATAATGAATCCGATTGAAAAAGAGTTTTCATTAAAAAATTTATTTTAGAAACCGTCATGTTGTGTTTATATTCTTTTATCGAAAAAGATTAACTTATAATAAGAAAATTTAAAAGCCTCACGCTTCCGCACTCGAGCGCCGTGTTTTTAACAATTCGCATCAAATTCAATAATCACATATGCCAAACCTAAGTCATGCACCCAACTAAGCACCTCTTTTAGTCATATTGCTTCTGCTATGCTAGCTGTCCAGCGGCCAGAAATTTGCTTAGATACACATATCCTTGCTGTTACTGCACAATCGCGGAGAACCCACCATATCCCAATGGTGGCTACGGCCTGATCCAAAGCAACATCCAAGTTAATTTTCATCTTGTCTCGTGGTGGACACCTCAGGAAAACATTTCTCCTCTTGCTGAGTCGTTGTGAGCTGGATTCAATTTCATATTTGCAGTCTACTACATTAAGAAAAAAACTAAGCATGTCTAAACACAATAACAACGTGCAGGCTCTTGCTTTTTCCCGATTGCTTATTTTGGTTACCCCAAATTGCGCAGATCAACATACAAATTTGTTCCTGTCGATTCCTATCACAACCATTTAGCATAGAGAAGAATCAATTTGCAAAGTTATCTACACTTGTATTCATGATTAGAATATCCAAATGAGACCAACATTGAGCAACAAATGGACTGTCAACAAACATGTGAAGAAGATGTTCCCCATAATTGCCACAAAACACACACTCATTCAACACACTCAATCCTTTAGAAAATAACCGATCCTTGGTAGGAAGGAAATTGCAACAAGCTCTCCATAGACAAGATTTTACTTTAGGAGGAATAAAAAGACTCAACACAACAGCCCAGGAAACCGTACCAGGGATTTAGTCTTCATGCAAAAGCTTCATTGCAATAGACCTACACCCTGATTTGACAGTGTAGATACCTTTAGGATCAAAATGCCACATCAACCGATCCGTCCCAGCCATAGAACCTGCTAGAATACTAATAATTTCATTAACATCCTCTTTATTGAAAACTCCATACAATAGCTCAACGCCCATTCCTGACAGCCATGAATCATTAAATCACTAACCAGAATATCTTCAAGCCCCTATTTGGTCTCTGTTCTAGGCCAGAAATCATGCTCATTCAGAATCCAAGGGTCGGACCACACATTAATAGAAGACCTAGACCCAGCACACCATCGATAACCACTTTGAAGATACGAAACCGTACGCTAAATGCTCTGCCAAAAAATGCTCAGGTTGTTACCCACTTGAGCTGAAAACAAAGTCCATGTTTGCTACCCAACATAGTAAGATTGAAGGAGTATAAATGACAGAATCCCAGCCCACCATGTTCTTTCCACCAACATAAACGATCCCAAGATGCCCAATGTATTCGTTTTGATTCACCATGTTTCAAGTCTCACAAAAAAGAATTCATAATTCTCTATAATTCCTCACACAAATAGGCAAGGAGAAGAAATGTATTTATGCAATAAGAAGGAAGAGTCTGAGCTACAGCTTTAATAAAGGCCTCTTTGCCAGCCTGAGAGAGGAATCTGTTTGATCTTCCAAAGAGCTTCTGCCACAACTGATCTTTCAAGTAATTGAAGATAGCTCTCTTCCTCTTGCCAATTAAAGTTGGTAACCCCAAATATCATCCAGTATCTAGGCTATTTGTCACACCAAGAACCTGCTGAATACCTTTCCATAAATAGAGTCCCACATTGCTACTAAAGAACAACCCAAACTTCCCAAAATTTACTGCTTGACCCGAATCCACCTAGTACGGAGAGAGAATATTTTTCATGACATAGCATTAATTCAAATATGCTCAAAAGAAAAAGAAACTATTGTTTGCAAACATCAGATGTGAAACACTCGGAGCCCCACGAGAAATACGCACACCATGAATCCTACCACAAATTTTCTCTCTCTTAATCAAGCTAGAGAGACCCTCAGCATATAAAATAAACAAGTATGGCGAGAGTGGATCACCCTGACGTAATCCCTCGTTGGGAATTTAATGATCGGACGTCTTCACCATTTACTGCAACTGTGTACTGAACCGAGGACACACAAAACATCATCCAATCAACCCATCGATTATGAAAACCCAACTAAAGTAAAATAACTCAAAGATATGACCATTTGATTTGGTCATATGCTTTACTAATGTCAATTTTGAAAGCCATATCACCAATTTTACCTCTTGTTCACCTCCACATACTATAGATCACCTCAAACACCACAATGACATTGTCAATTATAGACCTCCCCATAATAAAAGCTGACTTTTCCTCCAAAATGATGCTTGGAAGGAGACCCTTTAACTGATTGGCCAGAACTTTCGCAAGGATCCTATAAATCACGTTACACAATGAGATGGGGCATAAGTCATGGATAGAGCTCGGGCTATCCTTTTTTCGGAATGAGAACAATCATTGTTGCTGCCATAACCTTAGGAAAACGACCTGAATTCAAGCACTGAACACAAAAGGAGAGGATATCCATCCTGATATACTGCCAAAAATTCTGGAAAAACTCGGATTGAGACTGTCTAGACTACACGCATATCAGAATGCATTTGAAAGACTGTTATTCTGAACTCATCTTCTATAAAAGGTGCAATTAATAAATGATTTTGAGCTTCCGTAACTTTAGCCTCCATATATGAAACATCAGGAATGGAGACATCCACGTCATTCACCGAAAAAAGCTTAGAGAAATAAGAAATAGCTATCTGACCCAAGCCTACTTTATCTGCCACCCAATCCTGCTATCATTTTACAACCGAGCAATAAAGTTCTTTTTTTTTCTAGCAGAAGTTGGAACATGAAAAAAGCGACTATTACGATCACCATCTCTCATCCAAAATTTCTTAGCACGTTGCTTCCAATACAATTCCTCTTCCCCTGACTGTTGAAAGTGAGAGCATAGCCTGAGAAAGCTCAAATTTATCTTTATGAATCCGATTAGTAAATTGTCTCCTAAATGATTTCCCCCGCCTACCCATTTGATCCATACAAATATCCAATCTCTCAAGCATATTAAGCCCAACAGAATTATCTAAGCAGTTAAAAAATAACATACGAAATTCCTCTTCGATTAGCCAAGAATTCTCAAATCTGAAATTATAAGACCACATTACCTACTTTTTTGGACAAGTTGTCAATTCTATCAGATGATGATCAGACACTGAGGAAAAAAGACATGACAGTCGAGCTTGAGGAAACAGCTCCATCCAGTCTGAATCAACAATTCTTTCTGTCCCCCTCCCCCTCTCCCAAGTGTAATATAACCTTCTAGGGGTAAATCAAATAAACCATAGTCTACCACAGCTTCATGAAATTCACGCATAAGCCATTCAGGATGCGGAATAGAACCATTCTTATCATGAGGGCTAAGAATATCACTGAAATCATCGATCACACATCCAAGGAAGTTACAAACAGTACTTCAAATGTCTAAGAAGACTCCAAGATAGATGTCGATTGTTTCTATCAGACTGACTGTAGAAGCATTACAACGCCTACCAATAGAAGAATCATCAATAACCGAAACATCTATATGGTTTCGAGAGTAGCTCAGAACATTAATATGAATAGAATAGGCCTAAAGAAGAGCGAGCCCACAACTACGACCTTCACAATTCACAGAAAAACACCCATCATACCCAATAATACTTTTTATTTCTTTAATACGATGTTTAACAACAAGAGTTTCAATAATAAAAATATATTGTTGTCTACGTGCCTTAACAATATTTTTTAAAGCTAACACTACTCGTGGATTGCCAAGCCCACAACAGTTCCAACTAACACCTATCATTTCTCCCACTGGGGCCATTAATATACCCGACCGATCCAATTAAGACACAAGATGAGCTCCAGTCAACTGTGTAAAATCCACCCTTGCCTCCAGTTTGATAAGCATGATGTCCTACACATCATTAGACATCTTGTTGTCTTGCCCAATCCAAACCACCAACTCACTGTCTTGTCTAGCCTGTTTCATTTTAATCTTTTCTTGCAGGTCCACTTTGCTATTCGACGAGAGGTTAAGAGTGCCTTACCACTACGCTGTACAATAATCGCTAACGTTGTCTTCACTTGCAAAGGAGTCAGCGCCAGCACCCAATTTCCCATTATTGATGCCTAACACTGCAGAATCAAATCTCCCTTTATTCATGCTTGTAACAACCCAATCCACCACGCCAATTTTCACGCCTGTAAATCCCCATTCTTCCGTCTCACTTAACATTTTACCATGAATAACGCCCTCCTCCCCAGCCTCTCGGAGCCACCATTCGCTGCCCAAACCAGCCGCCTTCCGATTATCGACCTTTAGTCAATTGCCCTATTCTTTTTTTTTTGCATCCTTACTCCCGCCTATGTAGCTCGTTGGAAAGAAATTATCAGTATGTCCAAGTATTCCACAATAATGGCAGAAATAAGTTTGAAGTTCATATTTGAATCGAACAAGGCTACATCCCCACCCCTAAGTTTAATATTCTTCCCCATATTCAATGGTAAACGAACATCCATACAAACCCTCCCGCATATAGGACTGCCATATTTCTTCATACTCTAAAAACTCACCAATAAAGCTACCCAACTGCTACCCCACCGCCATAGACATATATCCCACAAGAAGTTCATGAATTTGCACCCAAACATTAATATGAAATAAAGGGATATTAGAAGTGACCTCACCCTCTTGTAAGTGGTGGAAAATTAACAGATGTGAATCAAACGGCCATGGTCCTCCATCAATAACTCGTTTCAAATCTAATTGATGAAAGAATTGAAACATATACGTTTGATCAGATAATTCTTTAATATTAATATCTTTCCTTGGTTGCCATATACTTACAAGCCGATATCGCATTGGGTTGAATTTATCTATCACTGAGAAACATGCCTATCAAACATCACTCGTTAATCAATGACACCGTTTCGAATCCCTCAGAGTCTAGCACTAGTTCTTCATCTTCATCTATGCTCAAGGATAACGCTGCCATGCCAACATCGATGATTCCAGAGTAAAAATGAAAGAAAGAGAAAACTCCAAAGAACACCTTATTTATTCTCAACGAGGAGAGAATGCAAAAACTCTCAACAATGAGATAAGGCTAAAATATCAAGTACTTCTAAAGTAAGATAATAATATTTGCTTATAAATAGTCATAATCTCCTCCTCTCTTAAATTCTTCTCTGTGCACATAGATCAGGGAGGGAGAAAAGAAAGAAAGAATGAATGAATGAATGAAGGTAATAGAAAAGATAAGGGAAGCAAGAGACCAAGAAGAATCGGGAGGAAAAAGAAGGTAATGTTTTCTTTCAAATTCAGGGCACTGAGGAATAAGGAAGAAGAAACGACGTTATTGGAGAAAATAGATCATATGGTAGTGATCATACACCTTGTTTTGTGACATCACATGGAGAGGTGATGATTCATCAACCTTAGATCTCACCATTGAAACATCAATCAGGATGTAGAATACGATTGGTATTGACATAGAAGAATTTTACTGTTGACTATAAATGTCTCATTATTGTAGCAACCCATCTTGTAATCTATTTAACTGTAACTTTCAAATAGCTATGTCTATCACAAACTATTGGACATTATCTATAAAAGCTAATTTTCTTATATTACAATCAATCTTACATTCCCCTGCTAGATTGTTCTATATAGTCTAAACTACAACGTTAATATCGTGCATACAAGAATGTATTTTTCAATTTGAACTTTCAATTGGTGTAAACACCTCCAAACTGAAACAAAGACTATGGTGACATTGGTCTTGAACCAAGTCTTTCAGTTGTTAAAGCTAGAAATACCACACACACAATATTAATTGACTTCTTTAGATTTTCAACTCATTGAGCACTTTTACGGCCATGTGCTCCATATTGGAATTCATAAACATTTACAAAAGAAACCCTTATCAGTTTACTATAAGTGGCACCACTTCAATGTTTATATAGATAAAGTTTCATTCTGAGTCTTTGCTACTTTAGACATTAATTTGAACTTCATTAAGAGTAGTACTCATCCTTCTACCGTAGCAATCAACAGTGAATATTCTACAAGGAGCATATAATTATTTCAATGTTTTCCTAATTTCATATCAATAACTTGTTATTATCCATTGAACTTTGAACACTCGATATATTAAAAGAAAGTTAGGTTACTATTACTGGTGATTTTCTTGAAAGTGTTTAAGCTATATTTCTCTAGATGTTATTTTCACCAAATCTCTAGAGAGTCCTTTCATGAGAGGATCTCCCAAGTTATTTCTTGACCTAACAAGATAATGTTAATTACACCAACTGGTTGACATATTCATGTCTTAAACTAGTATGCCTAGACTTTCTATTATATACTTTATTATATGTTCTAGACATAGTAGCTTCACTATCATAATACAAGAAATAGATGACATTAGTTGTGCCCACAACGGTAAATCAAATAATGATTTTCGGAGCCATTCTACTTATTTGCATGCTGCAGGTAAAGCAATAAACTCGGATTCCATGGTCGAATGTGATATACATTTTTTTTTTCGTTAGAGCCCAAGATGTAGCTTCACCTCCAAGGGTGAATATCCAACCTGGTGTGGATTTATTATTAGTAGTACTAGTTACCCAACTAGCATCCGAGTATCTTTCTAGTGTCACTAGAACGCATGAGTAAAATAGATAAAAGTCAATCGTTGACTTTAGATAATCAAGTATTCTAGCAATTCTTTTATAATGAATTGTACCAGGATTACTTGTATTCAACCAAATAGGTATTTTATTCAAAACACCATTTCTATTGTTTTCTACTAGAAACACAATAGCTTGAAATGAGATGAAATCATAATCCAATGTCTTTTCTTTTCATATTGTCTGACTTTTTCTAACTTCAAGTAACTGGTTCAAGTACTTTTCATTTGTCGTTTGCTGATGAACCAGTATCTTTAACATATAAAGGCATATGATCATGCTCATTCATAGATCTAATATCATGGAGAAATCTATCTTCAACACAACATCTCTAGATTCAAAATTGACATTATATTCTAGATCCAGCAACCTATATGCTTTAGAATTTTCTACATATCTTACAAATATATTTTGCACGCCTTTTGGACCTAATTTTATCCTTTTTGGATAATGAGTTCTGTAAAATGCAATGCACCCACACACTCTTAGATATCTTAAGTTTGGTTTTCTACCTTTCCAAGTTTCGTATTGTGAAACATGAGTTTTAATAAAAGGGATCCTATTATAAACATGACAAAAGCAAGAAGAGCTTCCCCCACAAATTAGGAGATAATCTATTATTTAAAAGCATAAAATTGACCATATGGGCTAACGTCCTATTTTTCTCTCAGCTAGACCATTATGTTAGGGAGTATAAGGTGCAGTATTTTTTATTTATAATACCATGTTCTTCACAATAAAAGAAATTACATAGAAAAATATTCACTACCTCTTCACTATAAAGAATTCTAATTTTATTTTCCTTTTGATTTTCTACTTCGTATTTATATCGATTGAACTTATAAAAAATTGCATCCTTACTAGCCATTAAATACACATATGTATATCTTGAATAATCGTCAGTAAAAGTAATAAAGTACATCTCATCCCTCCTAGTTAAAACACCATTATATTCACAAATATTAGAATGTATGAGCTTCTGACATATTTGAACTTCTTTTAGCATTATGAAAAGGTTTTTTAGTAATCTTTGCTTGAATGAAAATTTCATACTTATTATAATATTTAGTACTACAAGAAATTAAATTGTTTTTGCACATATATCTCAATGTTCTAAAATTTAAATGTGCGAAATGAGCATGCCAAATTAAAGAAGACACACCAATATAAGCAGAAATACTTATTTTATTAGTAATACTGAGTTTAAACATATAATCACAACAATAACCCTTCCCTTTCCAACAAACTCTATGTTCTTAGACAAGATTAGTTTGTCGGATTCTAATATAACTTTAAGACTGCTTTTGCATAACATATTTGTAGATACTATATTTTTTCTAGTTTTGGAACATGAAACACATTCAAAAGTTTCAGCGTATTTCCAAATATAAATTGGAGTTCCACATTTGCTTTTCCCAACACTTTGAAGGAGTTGTGATTTCTCATTAAGACTTCTTTTTTAATCGGTATAGCCCTTTAAGAATTCTTGGCCATCTTCTACAAATTCATATGTAATATATTGATTCTGATCATTGCAAACAAGAATCATATCCTCAAAGTCAAGCCATCAGTCATAAGATTTGGTTGCTATTGCCATATTTAGTTCAACAATCATGCCAATTTGCATATATGCTACCATCGCTACAATTTATGAACTCTTATCCTCCATCATGTTTGTATTGTTGTTAGCATTATCATTCTTGACATTCTTTCTAAATCTGCACTCTTAAATATAATGGCCCTTTTGCCATAATGAAAGCACATTCTGTCTTTCTTGTTTTTGGTAAAAGTAGAGATATTAATTTTGTAGTTTTCTTTTTTTAGTTCTCTTTCAAGTTCTTCTTGTGTCCATTTTCTTTGCTTCCTTCAATAAAAATAATCTTAGTAACATCTTACAAAATATTTCCCTTATCGCATAAATGGGTTTCTTCCTCAATGTGAAGATGTTTCTGTATTTCTTCCAAGGTAATTTCTTCAGTTTTATGAAGTCTCTTCTTGTAATCTTTCCAACTATGTGGTAATTCAATAAAAACAAATCTTTTTTGACAAAAAGAAAAGCAAGCGCGACACAACGATTTTCAAAAATAAAAACTTTTATTGAAAACTCTTTTCAATTAGGATTCACTATATATATTAAATCTACAACATACAAGGTTAGGAACCATATATCTCTATTAGTCTATATAAAGCGTTCTTACAAAACTGATCGATCCTCCATCCCACGAAACCGTTTCAGTGATCAGCAGACTCTGAGATCCACACCATGATCTTTCAAGTCAATCATCAACGCACTAGGACATGTGTAGGCACGTACAATATTAAAAGATACTTTTTCTATCTCTAAATGTTCTCAACACATGAGATTGAGAGATTTACTGATGAATTTTAAGAGACGGTTCTCTAAAAGAACGTGTTGATTATTCTTTTAGAGATTTGATTAACTATTAATCGTAGAGAAAAATCGCCCTGAGCAATTGGGTTTTATAACTCAATTCTCTAATTGATCAACTGATGATCTGATTCAACTGATTAATCTCATCAATCAATCAGCTGATCCATCAACTTAGGCCATTCGAATAAAATCTGTATCTTATTCTAGATAATGACGTATCAGATATTTAGGGATAATTAAAAGTTTATATCTAATTCCAAAGTGCCCAATACAGTATGACCATTGTAGAATGGTGCACAACTGGAGTGTTGCGTGGCACTGTAGTGTAACACGCCTACTGTTGTAGTGCCACGTGGCACTACAACAGTCCGTGGTGATCGATGATTCCCAATCATTGAACGACACGTGACAATTACTGTAAATTAAATATTTAATTTAATCAGAAAAATATCTAGATATTAATTAACTCAAATTAATATCTACATGCCTGATTATCCATATCAACTAAATTATCTGTTATTTCACAAATAACATATTTAGTTAATCTAAATTGTTATCTAATAATAATTTAATTATCTAATTTCATAAAATTAAATATTTTCTCTCACTTATCGATAATTAAAAAAGAATTGATAATTATTTATATATATAATTTCTGAAAATTACACATATATATAAATAATTTAATTAGTTAATTCTTAATTAATCAATCACACATAATTATCTCATAATTATGTACTAGCCCTAGAATTAAAACTCAATTGCAAGTCAATTATTTTCTCATGTCCTAAAATATTCACACACTAGATTACGCAGTATAGAGATGACTTGGGGACCATGAACCTATAATCCCAAGCTCCAATAAATCAGATTATTAATTAAATTATTTAATTAAATAATCTTATTTATTAATTCCATTATTATTCCACTATAAATATGGAATTGCACTCTAAGAGAATATAGATTATATTTACAGAGTATTCTCATGTAGTCTACTGATATAATCAATTCATGTAGTCTTGTCCTCCAATTATTGATTCGTAAATTAGAACTGGTCAAAATTATCGTTTTACCCTTCTAATTATCTCTTGATCCTTAAGTACCATTAATCCACTAGTGAATGACTAATTTATAATTTTATTATAAATTTGAGCTCAATAACCATTCAGTTCTAAAATTAACACTTAAAAGAACCAATATACGATCTATTAGAAAATTTTAGATTCCAAATCTTGTAAGATCATGTTCTCAGTCACCATATCACTGAATCTCCAAAACAAAAGTTACTAGCTTGTTTTACAAACAAACATTAACGAGTGAATCAAAAGATCCAGTAGGACATGTATAGGAGTTCATGACTACTCAAGATTCATACTGATCTACATATGATCATCGAAATGATGTGTATTAAATCTTTATTTTAAACAACACGTTGATAAATATATCAACTCACATCGGTCCAGTCATATATAATCTCATTATATAAAGTACCTTCACTAAGATGTCTATCCCATCAATAATCCAGATCTAGATCACACGTATTCATAATACTTAGTGAACCGTACTAGTAACCATTCATTAAAGATTTCATACTTTAATATGTTGGTGACAATTTTATTCATTATATATGATTTTAATCCTCTCGTACTAATACAAGATCATAGTCTTATTAATGAATATGAAATTTTTAGATATTTATATAAATTATTCAACAATAATTTGAAAGAACAGTTATAAGAAAAATGTAATCCTCATTAAATTTTATATCAAAATGTCAATACACATGGTTTGAAAGCATAACCTCTAACAATCTCTCACTTGCCTTAAAATAAATGTGGCATATCTCTTAATCCCTTGTTTTGCACATGACTCTCAAACGACTTCGTAGGAGGTGTCTCCATAAATGGGCCAGCCCGGTTATGATCCAACGTTATCCTTATAACAGTCAGAGCCAGATTCTAATCCAACATTATCTTCACAATAGTTAGATCCATCGGTGTATGACCTAGACGTCGTCTTTCAACTATCCTTATCTGATTCCTAATCAGTATATCCAGTGTGATTCAGGCCTCCACCTGAATAAACAAGCATATAGTTTCTCGTTCTCTTAAGATACTTGAGAATATGTTTTACTGCAATTCAGTGTTCTAAACCTGGATTCGATTGATAACGACTGCCAATTCCCACTGCATAATAGATGTCTGGTCTCGTACACAACATGACATATATGAGTCTTCCAATTGTTGAAGCATAGGGAACCTTTCTCATATCCTCTTCCTCCTAAAGTGTCTTAGGATATTGTTCCTTAGATAGGACAATTTCAGGTTTGGTCAGTAGTTGACCTTTCTTGGAATTCTCCGTAAAGAATTTATCTGGCACCTTATCAATATAAGATGCCTGAGAAAATATCAAGAGCTTGTTCATCTATCCATTAGGATTTGGATGCCTAGAACATAGCTCGTCTCTCTTAAGTCTTTCATTTAGAATTTCTCAGCTAACCAATTCTTTATCTTTGATAAAATTTCTAGATCATTCTCAATGAGTAGAATATTATTAGCATAAAGAACTAAGAAAACTGATATCTTCTCTTTGATGTATTTATAAACACAAACTTTGTCAACATATTACTCAAAACCATAAGACTTCATAATCTCATCAAAGGTAAGATTCCAAGATCTAGATGCTTGCTTTAATCCATAAATGGATTTAAGCAATTTGCATACTTTCTGATCTTTCCCTATTGTACGAACCCTTCTGGTTACATCATATAGATGCTTTCTTCAAGAGAGACTTTCAGAAAGCTGTCTTGACGTCCATTTGCCATATCTCATAGTCAAAACTAGCGGCTATGGATAAAAGGATGTAAATGGATTTTAGTATGGCCACATGGGAGAATGTCTCTTCATAATCGACTCCATACATTTGTGTATAACCATTGGCTACTAACTATGCCTTGAAAATCTCTACTTTCCCATCTGCACCTCTTTTCTTCTTGAAGATTTATTTACATCCAATGGGTCTGGCATCTTCAAGTGAATCTACAAGTTCCCAGACGAAATTGGAATACATAGATTCCATTTCTTGGTTCATGGCATCTTGTCATTTCTCCTTTTCAGGATCATCTATTGTTTCTTCATAAGATAATGGATTGAACTTATCAGTGTCTGACACTAGGGCATGTTCCTCTTGTTCGTAGCGTACTAGTTGCATCATAACCCTCCCATTACAACGTTGTACCATGGTTTCCCTTACAGGAATGATGGTTTCTCTGGTTTGTCATTTATCAGAAGAAATTGAAGGTGGCTTGATCTCATCAGCCGCTAATTCCTCGAGAACTACTTTGCTCCGAGGTTTATAGTTTTGTATATAGTCATGCTCAAGGAAGGTTGCATTTTTTGACACAAACATATTTTGATCGTTATGACTATAAAAATACCCACCTCTAGTCTCGGGAGCATAGCCAACTAATATGCAAACTTCAGACCTTGAGTCTAACTTTCCAGTCTTGGATCTAATAACATGAGATGGACAATCCCATATATGAAAATGATGCAAACTGGGGTTTGAGCCATTCCATAACTCTAAAGGCATCTTGCTTACAGACTTAGAGGGCACTACATTAAAAATAGTCCTTAAATTCTAAATCCAAGTATTCACCGCCACAATCACGTCGAATGGTTTTCAATGATTTACTTAATTGCTTTTCAGCTTCAGCTTTGAAGTCTTTAAAATTTTCAAAAGTTTCAGACTTTCTTTGCATTAGGTAAGTATCATATCTTGAGTAATCGTCAATAAAAGTGACGAAATACTCATACTCACATCTAGCTTGTACATTGATCGGTCCACAGACATCACTATGTATTAGTTCAAGTGGTTCCTTGGCTCTTTAGCCCTTTCCTATGAAAGGTCTTTTGGTCATTTTACCTTGTAGACAGGATTCACAAACATGAAGAATTCCAACTCTTAGTTCTCTCAAAGCACGATACTTTGTTAACCAGTTTAGCCTATCTAAATTAATATGTCACGACCTAAGATGCCAAAGATATGTGTTATCATCATCATGAGAAGCTCTATGTCGTTTGCTACTTTTAGGTTTTGCTACTTTAAATAATTTAAAATTATTTAATGCACGTTCAGCCAGTTTAAGCATATACATTCCGTTTATAACTTTTGCATGACAAATATTGAATCCAATCTTTGAAATAATAAACTCTTTATTAATAAAAGAAATTTTGAACAAATGTTCTTGCAAAAATGAAAGAGAAATCAAAATTGTAGATGGAGATAGTTGAACCTTGGTGGGGAATAGATGAAATGTAGGGATTACCACTAAGTTAAATGTAAGTCATGTTACTTTTTTGTAATTATTTTATTTTATTATTTTAAAATCTCAATAGAAAAACTTATAATAATAAGTAAAATAATTATTTTATTTACTAAATTCATAAATTAGTGATATTCATATTCACGTTAAATCTAAAAATATAATAACTAATTATAAATAATTTATAATTCATATTCATTAATGCTACAAAAAATATTAGGAATATTAAACTAATATTTTTCATTGAATAAAATATTCATTTAAATGAAAAATATTATATTTTTATTATATTAAATAAGTTTATCTCAAAAGTATATTATTTGAAGTTTCAATAAAACGTGTTAAAAGATAATAAGAATATATTTTAAATAATTAATTTAATAAAAGTTGTCTTAGTATATTAGTAAAAAGTGTGATTTATAAGGGAGATGTCAATGTTCAAACTTCACTATATGCATAATTCTTCAATTTTTTTAGACACGAAAATGGATTCAGGGGCCGGGTCGGGCCCAACATCCGGTCATGGCCGGGGTTGGCCATGGACCTTGAAGGCAAGGCCCGTGATGGTCCGGACTTGGCCCGCAGGCCTTAACCGGCCCAAAACTATTCATGACCGGGTCAGGACGGATTGTGGCGGGATGGTTCAACCAGTTTCATGGGTCGAACCCGCCCGGTTGCCACCTTTATACACACTTACTGTGGTAGTGCCATGTGGCACTACGACAGTCCATGGTGATCTATGATTCTCAATCATTGATCGACACATGACAATTACTGTAAATTAAATATTTATTTTAATAAAAAAATATTTAGATATTAGTTAAATCAAAATTAACATATCTGATTATCCCTATCAACTAAATTATCTGTTATTTTATAAATAACAGATTTAGTTTATCCAAATTATTATCTAATGATAATTTAATTATCTATTTTCATAAATTATACATTTTGTCTCACTTATCGATAATTAAAAAGATACTCGATAATTATTTTATATATAATTTCTAAAAATTACACACACATAATTTAATTTAGTAAATTTTTAATTAATTAATCACACATAATTATCTCATAATTATGTACTTACCCCAAAATAAAATTCATCTGCAAATCAGTCATTTTCTCAAGTCCTGAAATATTCATATGCTAGACTGCGTAGTATAGAAGTGACTTGGGGACCATGAACCTATAATCCTAATCTCTAATAAATCAGATTATTAATAAACTCTTTAATTAAATACTTATTTATTAATTCCATCATTACTCCACTATAAATATTAAATTACACTCTTAGAGATTATAAATTGTATTTACAAAGTATTCTCATATAGTCCACTGACATATTCAATTCATGTAGTTCTGTCATCCAATTATTGGTTCGTAAATTAGAACTAGTCAAAATTACTATTTTACCCTTCTAATTATCTCTTGATCCTTAAGTACCATTAATCCACTAGTGAATGACTAATTTATAAATTTATTATAAATTTGAGCTAAAAAATCATTCAGTTCCAGAATTAACACTTAAGGGAACCAATATACAATCCGTTAGGAAAGTTTGGATTCTAAATATTGTAAGATCATGTTCTCAACTATCCATATCATTGAATCTCTAAAACAAAAGTCACTAGCATGCTTATAAACAAACATTAATGAGTGAATCAAAAGATCCAGTAGACATGTATAGGAGTTCATGACTACTTAGAATTCAGACTGATCTACATATGATAATCGAATTGATGTGTATTAAATATTATTATAAACAACACGTTCATAAGAGATGTTGTTTCACATCAGTCCAGTCATAGATAATCCCATTATATAAAGTGTATTCACTAAGATATCTATCCATATCAATGATTCGAATCTAGATCTCACGCATTTATAATGCTTAGTGACCGTACTAGCAATTATTCATTAAAGATTTCATACTTTAATACGTTGCTGATAATTTTATACATTATCTATGATCTTAATCATCTCGTACTAATACAAGATCATAGTCTCATTAATGAATATAAAATTTTCAAATATTAATATAAATTATTCAATAATAATTTAAAAAAATAATTGTAAGAAAAATGTAATCCTCATTAAATTTTATATCAAAATGTCAATACACATGCTTTGAGAGCATAACCTCCAACAAATTTTTTTTACATAACTCAAAGAAATTGATTTGAGAAGATTTGGTTTTTGTTAGCCTTAAAACTCACGAAAAGACTATTATTTATAGCCTTCCATTGAATACGTTAAAACTCAGGAAAAGACTATTATTTATAGCCTTCCATTGAATACGTTTGCAAACGACACATCCTTTCAGAGTGACATCTCTTACAATTTTAAATGTGAAGATGCTTTGTTTTAAATAGTTGTGTCCTCTCACAAACTATAAGACATAATCTATAAAATCTCATTTTTATGTATTACAATCTATCTAACAGAAGCATGAATAAAACAATATCAGTTTGCTCGAGTAAAGGGTAAACCATAACTTATGAAATCCTGCTGATATGAGTTCCTAACGATCACAACGTAAGAGCTCTTCAAATATGCCTTTTCCTATCATTGGGTGTAAGACACGATTTTTTTGTTAGTTTACGGATTATTAATAGAATGTTTTTTGTTATATGGCTGTTGCTTTCGTTAATTTCTTTGTTTAAATGACTTGTAGTATACACATTTTTAACACAAGTTATATATTATTTGTAATGAGTATAATAGTTGTGGTTGCATAAAAACATAATGATCATGTTATATGTTTATATAGATATAAACATACATCCTACAGTTTTTTTTTTTGAAATTAAAGAAATTGTTATGAACTAGTTGATAAAAAAGGTTTGAATTGTTTGTCTCTCTCCCATTTAACTGCATAAAAGGAACCCATGTTTCCAAAATAAAATGAAAGTTTTAGTGGGATGTTAATTAACTTACCCTCCTCCCACTTTCCTTATGAGGGACGATTTTCATCTCCCGTAGCATCATCAACGGGACGAAGCATCATCAACAGGACGGGATGAGACTTTCGATATAAGGGATGATTTTCATCTTACTAAGTATCATTAACGGGACGGGACGGGACGTCTCAATCTATAATTTTTTGAGCCCGTCCTGGTCCCGTCCTCATCTCATCCCGTTCAAACGAGATGTTTACTAGTCAACGAGACGAGATCATGTCATCCCCTCTTAGAATAAAAATTTCATCTCGGTCTCGTTCTGCGAGATTGGGACTCAGGAGAGGCCCTCAAAATGGGTTTACGGTGTTGCCGTAACACTACCTAGCGAGAAAGCTGCTATTCTGATCCCCTGTACAGTGTTACTAGCACAATATGTGTACTCCCCTGTAACTGAGTGGCCTCAACATGCTATTTTCTTTTTGACCTTCAAATTAGATGTAAAAAAATGAAAAAAAAACCCAAACAAAATCCTCTTTCTCAAAGACTAGAACACAATTAATAAATTAGAAAAAGTTTAGGAAAATTATAAATAACATGCATTACCCATAATCTAAGTTGACACTGTTCCCATCCATAGCAACATTAGCATTAAATTTGTCAAACAAATTTAATTTATTTTAAGAAAATAAATTTCAATATTAATACATTTAAACCCGTTTAAATGCAGGTCCGAGTGTGAGATTGCGAGACGTGATCACGAGATGAGCATGCCGGACAGGTTTGAGGGGACAAAAATCCTGATCTGGCTACAATACCGACCCAAACGGGTTTGGCATGAGACCAAAATCTCAAAATCTGAGATCGGGATGGGATTAGTCCGGCTAGGACCGGAATGGGATCGAGATTCTGGGTTTAGGATATTTTGATGGGTTTAGGATATTTTGATGAGGCTGACCTCTCGCTCTCCTACTATTTTTTTGTGATCTCTCTGGCGATTAACTATCCTCTTGCCTTCAAAGCATCATCAATAAATTCTTTTCTCCTTCCTGAACAGTGATCTCTCCCTTCCCTTAGTTTTCAAGCATTCCTTCTCATTTCAGTAACACAAATTAGTAAAACACTCTATTTCTTTTGAGACAAATCAAATTTAAGGTAAGATCATCATCCTTTTATGTCTTTTCTTTTAAACTCAAAGCTTAATTCCTTGCAGCCTTCTCTCTCAACGCAAAGGAGATCAAACCTTAGGTAAATTATTCTTTAGTTCTAATTGGTCTTTTGTGTTTAAAACTTAACCATAAACATGATTTTCTTCAAAAAGATTTAGTTTATGATTTTGAATTGAAAAATTATGTGATTGTATTATAAAAAATAACTATAAATGTGATTTGAAGTTGCTTTATGATTTTTAATAAAAAAAATAGGATTAAAAATATTCATTGGGCATTATCGTTAAAATCTTATAGTAGAGAGAAACGATTTTCTTTACTGTGAAAACAATAGTAAAAAGTTCTAAAATATTATTAAAATTATATAACACATATTTCTTGCTCGTGTAAAAAGTTTGTAATTTAAAAGTTTGTTTGCATAGATTCTTAAATATTTCTCAAATCTCTGTTAACCAGAAAACTGGGAACAAACCACTTCCATTTCATGGCTTATTTTTTAACCTAAAGGACCTCTTTTTACCCAAATATTTTACAGTTTATTTATAATATGTATCTCTAATTTTGTAAATTTTCTTAATTCTAAGATAATATATGATATCCCAAATGATTAGTTAAACTTCAAAATCTTAATCTCGTTCTTAAAGTCAGACACACCATTATGAATAGGAAAATAAATCTTAAAAAATCCAAACTTTTAAAAAATCTGTCCAAGATACTTATTAGTATTTGGAATTAAGATTTGTAATTTTATGTGTTCTGTACAATTTATTATGATTTATTAAAACTAGGTTTCAAAATTTTACTTAGTGAATGAAAAGCACCTAAAAGTAGAAATTTGCCTTTCTTTTTCTTGCACGACTTGAACTTTAGGAATTTATAGAGTTATATAAGGTAAGTGAAATTTTCATATGTAATTTTGTTTGAATTGTTTGTGTGAAAGTTTATAATGAAAATATATTTACACTACAAGAATTGTGTGCTTTAATAGCATTGAAGGATTACGTTTTAGCATAAAACGCAATTAAGGTAAATTTTAACACGGGGCATGGGGGAGCAAAAAATTCCAGACCCACCTAATTAATTAAAATACATTTGAACCCTTTTCTCCCAAACCCACCTAATCTCTCACAGCTCTCTCTTCGACGCTCACAAAAACTGCGAAAAGCTCACAGAGCTCTCTTCGACAAAGCTCTCTCTCAACCTCTCTTGCATGTCTCTCTTGCAACTCTCTCTTTCAGTTTTATGTCACATATTCTCTCTCGTAGCTATCTATCTCTGAGCTCCCTCTCAAAGCTCCTTTTCTTAGCTCTTTCCAATTTTATCTCGCCAATGGCTCTCTCTCGAGGCTATTTATTTCAGCCCTCTCTCGATCATCTCTTTTTAAGCTCTATGTCGCAGATTTATCTCATCGAACTTCTCCCAGTCCCAACCACTCTTCGTTTCAGGTAAATCCTTAATTTTCTTTTGTGACTTAGCAGTCCTTCAATTTTTTGTTAAACATGTTTTAAATTTCTTGTGATTGGCTTTTAAATGTAGTTTGTTTGTTATGATCTATTATGAAACAAAAGCAAGTAGAGAGCTAGAGACCCACAACGGAGAGGAAGGGATGTCTGTGTTTTTTCACATTCTAAAACTATATTTTACTAATATATTCTATTAGGATTTTCCTTATTTCGAGTGCTCTGTTTATTGCAAGATTTTTCAATGAAACCTAACTTTAAGTTATATACATCACCTGTGATTATTGTCTTTTTTTCAATTCTAGTTTTCCTTCCGCTCCCAAACTTGGTTTGCTTGGTTATTTCTTTGTAAAATAGATTGGGACTTGACCTAAATTTGATTTAAGTAAATAATAGACTTTGCTATTCTCCATTAGACTTCGGGATGTGGTTATGCAATCTATACTTCTTCATGTTGTTTGATTATTTATGTGTATTCAGTACTTTTGAAAAAAATAAAAAATGTTTTTTATTTCTAAAACCCAATTTCTATGAGTTATGCTTCTTTTGATGCTTAAATGCTTGATTTCGTGCAAAGTTAAGGTTAATTTTTTTGTTCTGTTGGATTTCCCTTTCCATACACGATAATAATTATTTCTCTAGGTGGTAGTCAAATTGATTGGGGTGAAAGATAAGAGTTTTAACTAGTATACTTTCTTGCAGTCATCTACCATGAAAATAATTTGAGATTATTACACAATTTATATCATTTTCTTATGATGAAAATGTAATCTGCTAATGAAGGTCGACGAAATATGTGTATCATTTCTCCCTTTCTTTGCGTTTTATATAAATGTGAATGAGTAGATGAGTGCTGATAATTGTTTGGATGTATGAATTGGTTATTTGTTAGGGGCATACTTGATTCTAGTGGCTTTCCATATGAGATCTCTGACAGTAAGAAGCATCGCTTTCCAAATCTCAAAGGAAACTTAATCCCAATATGACGCTCATAACTGCAAATCATTTCATCGTTCATATAATTAACATGGAAATAAGATGAAATTGAAATGGCAGAAGCAACATGTCTCATGTGGTCTTTCAGCTTCTCATGCTAGAAAATAGGTTGTTTGGTAGATGCAATGTTAGTAAAATGGAATATGAAATTATATGGTTAAGGACTATCTTTTGTCAGCAAAAGTCAAGTGTCCGTTATCAATGCTGATTCTTATTTCGTTTGCTGAATTCTTATTATATCTACTTTACAGGAGAAACCAATAGAAAATCGCCTGAAGCCATGGTGAGTAAAGAATGAGTTAGAATGAGTTAGCTGGTACATGGTCGATAATTGCCTCTTATAGGAATAAATACAATGCACGTCAGATTGGTGTAATGAAAGTTGTTAATGTTCTTGGATTTTCTCAAGCATTGGTAGTTTTTTTTATCTTCCCATGTGATTATGAAAGTTGTGTTCTTATATTTTCTATTTGTTTTTTTTTTATAATGCTTTCAGATTGCGATTCAACTCCAGTAATTTTTCTAGGAGCCAAATGAATTGTCACTGTCTAGTAAAATGACTTGGTATTAGTTCGCTACTATAGTTTGGCATTGTAATTGTTTTTATCAAGTCTTGGAAGTAAGGGGTTCTTATGTGGATTTTGGTTAATTATGTGGTCTTCAGAGCTTTTGATGCTTTTTGAGTTATTTAGGTGAAATATTTCTACTCTGTTTTGCCTCATCATTGTTAATTGAGTTATGTTTATCTATTATATTGACTAATGATGTTCAGTAGAGCAACTTGAAGGGCCCATTGCCTTACTAGCACGCATAGATCACACTTTTAAGTCTTTTACTTAGTTTGTCACAAAAACGATGACAAAGTAACTAACTTCTGATATTTTTTTGCAGGTAGACCTAAATCAGGCCATTTCAATGGTTTCATATTGTACTTCTTCATCAGAGCTTGCACAAATCCATGGTAAAAATGTATATATTTAGTATGCATGAAATTGTGAACAACAAAAGTCCTAGTGACGTTCCTGAAGATGTATTGCTTGCTACTAACCATTGAAGGTGTAGAAGTTGGTGATGTGAGGATTGATGTTATTCGTTTGGTAAATGTCTTTTTGCTTGTAAAACTGACAAGTTTGGTTCTATTTTGTTAGAACTTACGATGTTGCGTTTTATAGATAAATCAATTGAAATAATTGTTCATCGATATTTTTTTTAAAGTTGATTAGGAGATCACGCTTAGAAGATTACAGTTTTTATGCTAATTTTTCCTTCTTTTTTTATGGAGGGGTGGAATTCGAGATTAAAGAAAGATTAGGGAACATATTGGAAGTGGTTTCCAACTTGATGATGCTTTACTTGTCATGTATGTATGTGCTTGTGTTGTGTTGTGTGCAAGTTTTCTTGGAAATAATGTTCTTGCATACTTTTATGAGGCTTTGTTTATAACCGATCCATGCTTATAATCTATTTCATTTTGGTATTTCTAAGTTATATCTTCATTATTGGTGAGTTGAGTTTTTGTTTTGCTTTTCTTTTTTGATGTTTCATTTCATGCTTCTTTTTCTATTCACTTTTTCATGTAAAGGGTTTGACATGAATGAATGGTATTTTTTTATGAGACAGTTTTTGTTAGCATCATGATCAATGTTATAATATTTGATTAAAATCGGTCGAAGCACTGATGTTGATGTGTCATATTTAGATACCTTTTATAAGATATTAGTTTTTTGGGTCTCACTTGTGATATCGTATATCTAGGTATTTTCTTCTAGAGCATTTTGGTTCATACCACTTACCTATCATATTCAGTGGGTACCGATCAACATTTTAACACTTTCTGATCAACTTTGACAGCTAAATCAGCTTGAAAATGATTTTGTGGGTTCTTGATATTGACTAATCAGCACTTGTCTAAGTTTTGGGCAAGAAGTTGCGAAGATAGACGTGCTCGCCATTTATGGTTTTGTCAACACAAACAAGTAAGCCACACCTTGCCTCTACAGCAAACGACACTGGTTTCTGAAACTTCATAATTAGATTTAGAATCTTATTAGATTTTAATCTTTCTCTTTAGGATATACTACTTTGTCTTGTTCTATGTAAAAATTCAATATATATTTGTCATTTGGAACTATGATTTCTAGCGGACAATAGACTGTAATAATTTTAAGTAATTAAATAAAATGTTATGAGATTATGTTTTTTTGTGACATGTTGTCAAAAAGTTATTATTTTTTAAGTTTGTATAATTTCAAGAAATAAGTATGTTCGTTGAGTTAGTTATTCACAACATTCATAGCAGGAAAGAATGTTATCAAAGATCTTTTTACACTTTGAAAAATGCTATGAAAAATATACCGTGACTTAAAAAATGCTAGAAAAAAATTATCATAGCATTTAAAAATGTTGTGATAGGGTCAGATAGCACTTAAAAACGCTATGGTAGGGATACCATATTGTTTAAAAAATACTATGGTAGGGATACCATAGCGTTTAAAAAATGTTATCGTATGGCTACCATAGCGTTTAAAAAACGCTATCGTAGGGCTACCATAGCGTTTAAAAAATGCTATCGTAGGTACTGGTTTTTAATAACATTGGCTAATATCACGTTTTGGGAAACGCTATGAAAATTCTACAATAGTGTTTTTTGACCGCTATCATAGCGTTTTTCTCTTGTAGTGTTGTGTTTTGTGATGTGTAATGCTTTGTGATGTTTTCTTTGTTCTTGTTCTTATTATGGTTATGTTCGATTATATGTTGAGAACTTAATATATGTTAAAGATAAGAAAGAATATTGTATGAATATATGAAAGAAAACATCATGTGCCGTTAGAGCCACGTACCCACCAGTACGCTCTGTCTGTCTTATTCTTTAAGAAAGGTCTTTGTTTGACTTGTCTTATGGAAATATTTTTTTTTTCCTAATACTTCAAGTGAGAGTCTCTGTTACATGATCTCGTTAATCTTGAGGCATATTTGTAACTAGTTTCACCTTCTTGAATGTGTGAAGCTGAACTCGTGAGGAATGTTGCTTGTACTTACCTCATAAGCTAATAATTATTGACGGATAATCTTTGTTCTGGGTTTAATGGCAAGCTCTAATGGAAGTTAGCAAACGAACTTTTTAAGAAAGATTTGAAAGCTATGTATGTATGATATATTTTGCATATGATTGTGAATGTTGTTTTATATTACATGAAATTTGGCTTATTGAATATATTTTTATAGACTTACACCGTATTATAAAGTTTCATATGATGATAACAGTGGGAAATAATTTATTGTCAAAGATGTCTGGTGCCTCTGGAAACGGACCTATAACACATATGCTAGCTTGAGGACCATAAGGTTAAAAATATTCATTGTCATTGTTATCGTAGCCATGCTTCCAATACGTGATTAATTCAAATCATTATTCATGCTCACATTCATGATTAAGTTTAATCGTAGGTTAAATCCAAATTTACCTTAGTGCTTGGTGATGAATTTTAATTATGCCTACCTTCCTTCCGGTGAGTTCGGCAGCGCGACAATAGATGGTTGTCTTGATCCCTCGGTAGCCTAACAGTTGAGCATGCTATGCCTTTGGTTGCTTGAGTGTTCTCGGATGCTTGAGAGTTCTCGGTGCTATGCCTTTGGTTGCTTGAGTGTTCTCGGATGCCTGAGAGTTCTCGGATGCTTGAAGGTGTTCTTGAATGTCTTCGAATATGCTTAGCCTTCTATGGTGTTCTTCGCGTTCTTTGTTGTTCTTGAAACAAAGGCTTGGTCTGATCTTATAGACCAACGGGAAGTGTTAAATGTTTATGGTAGGCCAGTGCTCCGCCACAAGTGTGGTGGTCTTCCCTTGGGAGGTCTTCTTCCCCTCTCCATCTCTTATTCCTTGTATATACATCTCTCATTCTCTCTTCCTTTCATGCATCTTCTCTCTAATGACTCTCTACTCACTCTTTGAAAGCTGATTAGACCTTAGGGGGGCAATTTGCTAATGTGTTGCTCTCCCCTTGGAATGGAAGATGAGATCTCTATTTATGGGTAAAAATCGTGGGTTTGTCCGCAGGAAGGGATGTTCGACTGAACGGATTCCTAATGGAGAATTTTTCCCATTCCATAAGAACTAATAAAGTGACTTCAGCATAAAGCCATCCGAACGAGGTGGGTCTATCCAAATGAAATAATAGCATATACGTACTCCTATTTCCTAACGTCTCTCCCAGTTGATATCTGCCCAACACAAATTTTTATTTGTCGGGCCCGACTCGATCTTGATCACTGAGCTTACAACGGGCCTGAGATTTATTACTGGACGGCATGGCCTGACAAGCAAAAATTTCCCATGTCGGGCTAGGCCAGGCATGCAAATTAACTATGTCGCGTGCCTGGCCCGCTTAAAAGATAGTTGTGCCAATCTCGACAAAGCGGTTGTGATAATAACAACTCTTTGCTAGTTTAATTTTTCTTAAATAATTTATGTGTCAAAATATATATTTAATAAATTAAATATTTGTTATTAATTTAATAATTTTATTTAATTAATTTTCACATTTTTTAGATAAGTTAAATTCACACTTTTCATTTACTTTGTATTTTTTTAATATTATAAATGACCGATAAACTAAATGAGTGTTAACTTAGTTAGGATGTGCTTATTTTATACTTATAGTGATGCAATTATGAAAAAAAATAAAAATTTGTTCGCTTGTATCTGTAAATTGTATTTACACTTATAAGTTATGATCTATAACCATGTTATCTAATAAATGATTTCAATTTCTTTCTTTATCATGCCACACCAGATCAGCTTGGATAGACGTGATGTCGTGCTACACGTAAGGTTAAGACTGACACTAATTACATTTGCACATAATAGTAAAGAGTAGAAACACATCAGAATGAAATGACACGCTTAATGACCGACACATTTATGACCTATACAATCAGGACTCACACATGTAGTGTGGGGATTGTCGTAGTGAAAATCTGTCATGATCTTACAATCAAATCATTAAACAATCTAATCTATATAAAAATGAATAAAAAGTTCATCCTTTGATGCATAAACCAAAAAACCAAAGCTTTTTACTTCATTATCCGAACCTCGAACGCGCATGAACCGTGTCATTAATCTATGCACCAACAACTTGACTCTATGAGAAGCCACAGTCCACGCCGCTGTCAATTGCCACCGTCAACCACCGTGTATGGTTGATTGATGTCTCATGAACTTCCTCGCTATTCCTCAAGTTGTCAACTGATTTTAGTATGTGGGCACTTGGAAGAAAAATCTTACTTTTTCTTCTCCTCTCAACTTTCAGCTAGGGAGTATATTAGTCATAGGCTATCTCAGAAACTATAAGGATAAAAATACTCATGGCTAATGTAACACCGCAGCTAATTTTATACTAAATTATGTGTTTAATTGTTAATTTTTACTATTAATCATCCTATGATTATCTGACTTAACGTTTGGTTTGAATTAATTAAATGTCTTGCAGAGAAATGATTTGAGGTGATCTAATGACTCATTATGTGCCTAGTATAATTTTAATATAATTGATATTAGTTATCAAAATTGTTGACTTATTAAGATTAGATTTATTTATATTTTTCTAAGCTCACTCACACCTATATTACTTACACCTTAAGAAAAAAACCCCAGCACTATTTATCATTACTCCTTTTCTTCTTGAACGATCTCCCCCTCTTTCACTTGTTCACTCATACATATGTGCTTATACACATTAGTGTAGCCCTAACCTAGTTATTATATACTCTCTATCTCTCTCAATCTCCAACCCTCTCTCACGCAACCCTCTCAATCTTCAACCCCCTCTCTCACGCAACCCTTTCAATCTCCAACCCTCTCTCTCACGTAGCCCTCCCACAGCGAACCCCTCTTTCTCAAAGCAAAATTGAATTGTAGAAATTCAAGGTCTATTTCTACATCTTGGTGTTTACCTTGTTATGAGGATGTGAAAAGATTTCTTGGTAAAATTTTATCTTATAAGCAAGGACAAAAGTTTGTGATTCATAACTTTTTTTTTATTTTAATGTATTCAACACTTTTAAATGTTTAAGTTTAGATTCACATGTTTTAATTTAGATCTGAATAATATTGAGTTTTAACACTCTTTTATGATTCATATAAGTCTCTTGAATCAATTTCAATAAAAAAATATGATTTTTAATGAAAACTGCATTTCGGATTTTTCTGCACACTATGAAACAACGACTTCATTTTTCATATAACAAACGATGGAATTTGAGTATCAAATTTTGATGGTATCTTTTTAACATGCTGAAATATATCCTGTATAAATTTTAGGTCATAAACCAAAGTATACAAGTTTATATGATTTTTTTTAAAGTTTCTATTTTGTTCAAAGGAAAACAGTTTTCTGTAACGAATTTGTTTCCATGTTTTGACACCTAAACGACCTCAAAATTTTATGAAATTTAATTTTTGAAACCCTAGTGTTTTCAAGATCATACTATATGAATTTTATAATTTTTAGAAAGTCCTAGTATAAGTTGTTTTCTATGTTTTATAACTAGAACAAGTAAAAAAGAAGTATCATGAATTTATAAAAACTATTGGAGTTTGGATTTGTATCGTGCTTATAAAGTATATATATTTGGGTTTTATTCTTGAGCAGTGACTTAGTTTTCCATTCTACCATCTATGTCATAAACAATTGATTTTTTATGTTTTCAATGACTATGTGAAATTGATAAAATATTTTAATGTGTAAATTTAATAGTTTTGGCACTTTGAGCGTTGACCCCTCGAAGCATTCTCTAGACATTTGGTTTTACTAAGGACGCCGGGTGAGTAGAATTTTATGCATACTTTAATGTTTGTAAACTTCGATGTTGTATTGATTTATCATTGTGATGTCGTTTGATATTATGTTTAATTATATTAGTATGTATGTTATCTGTGATGTAATTGTATTGTAATGTTAATGATTGTAAATACGTTCATACATATACATGAGGGTTTGTAGTATGAATATAATCAATTTAATTAAAAGTATAAAGACCTGGTGTGTGTATATGCCATGAAAGATGTGAGTGGGAAATGGGACGCAGAGGACCGGTGGACCCGACAATGGTTAATGGTTAATGTAAATGGATGATCGTTTGACTTGTCCAGCGATATAATGTGAATGGATGATCGTTTGGATTGTCCAACGATATAATATGAATGAATGATATTACCAGGGCCCGGTAGTCAAACAGGTTCCGTAATAATTGCTCACTGGCTCTGATTGGCTAAACATTACACAAGTGAGCTCGCGAATAAATGAAAGAAATAATGCAATGGAAATAGTAAAGAAAGGAACGTGACAAGTTTGCATGGAAAGAATGTAATGAAATGTAATTAATGAAAGCAAAGGAAATAAAGTGATAAAATGATTACAAAGTGTAAGTCAAACACAAATGTTTTTAAAATAGAATTGAATGCGCATGTGTTTGATGAGTATGTGTAAGATCTTACTTACTGGGCTTTAGCTCATTCCGTGGTTTCTAAATATTTTCAGGCGAGGAGTAATTGCGAGACGATACCTTGCGAGCAAATTGGACTCAGTAGAATAGTTTGAATAAAGATTTCAGACAATTGCTTTATGATTAATTATTATTATTTTGACGATTTAGCTTAAAACTATTAGTTGTTATTTGACTAAGTTTCCGTTGCAAAAAGAAAAAGAAAAAAGAATTTTTATTATTATTTAAGTACTTTGAATTCAATACTTATAAATTTAAATAAAGGATTTGATAAAGTTATGTTTTAAATAAAGTTATATCTTTCATATTAAATGTTTAATTAACGTTAAAGAGGATATCACTTCCTAAATTATAATCAATAAGGTATTTTTAATATTGAGGTGTTACAATTTGGTATCAAAGCCAGGTTTAGACAATTCTGTAGACTTCATAAAATTATTCTAATTTAAAAGGAGAAAAACTACTGAGTCACGTCACAAGAGGTCTTCTCGCAATCTCATGGTAAGATTTAATGTTTAATTGTTAGAATGATATTTATTGTATGATTTTGTTTGTTATATGAAATTACAATGAAATGATAGATGTGTTAAGCCCGATCTGTTTGTACCAGAATGCCTCATAGGAACGCTTAAAATCGTATTGATGGTCAACCATTTGGGGTGAATGGTAATGAGACGGGGAACGATCAACATGGTACCCCGCTGACTTTGGAAACATTTATTCAAGCAATAGTTGCGTTAGGACAAGCTCAACAACAAAATGTGGCCCCTCCACAAAATGGTCAACATAAATTTTCTGAATTTAAGAAGTTATCTCCACCACCTTTTGAAAGAACTACCGACCCACTTAGAGCCGAAATGTGGATTATTGAGATGGAGAAAGCATTCATTGTTGTGAAGTGCACTGATGCAGATTAGGTTGATTTCGCTTCTTACATGTTACAAGGAGATGCGTACGATTGGTGGCGACTGATTAAACGACAAAATGAAAATGATGTTGAGATCTTCACTTAGGATATGTTCAAGAACGCATTTTTCAATCATTACTTCCCAAAAAGCGTGCGACAGGAAAATGAGAGAGAATTTGTTAAGCTAGAGCAAGGAAGTAAAACCGTCACTGAGTATGAAGCAACTTTTGTGCGATTAGCGAAGTTTGTTCCAGATTTGGTGGAAACGGAAGAGAGTCAAGCCAGATGCTTTGAGGAAGGGTTGAGATCTAGTATCGAGCAAGTAGTGATTCCGTTCGAGCTTGCTACCTATAATGGAGTGGTCAACAAAGCATTGTTAGTGGAAAGAACACAACGCTTAGACCCAGACCAAAACAAATTCCATATAAGTGGTCAGAAGCATAATGGAAGCAATTCTAAAGGAAATTTCTGGAAGGGGGACAATTAGAAAAGGAAATTTGGTGGTGGAAACAACGACAAAACCAATAGGGAAAGAAGCCAAGAAGGACATGTCAGAATTACGGCAAGGAACACCTTGGTGAATGTGGTATGGGTATAGGCTTGTGTTTCAGGTGCTGCAAACGTGGTCACCTTGCTAAAGATTGTGATGGAAACACCTACAACAACAATGACTAGAAAAAGACCCAGGTTCGAGTGTTTGCGACGACTAAAGAGGATGCTGATAACTCCCCGACTGTTGTTTTAGGTACTATTTTTATATGTGAAATGGTTGCTTGTATTTTGTTTGATTTCGGTGCTACTCATTCGTTCATAAAACCTTTGCTAGCTCAGAAATTAGGGTTGCCATTTATACTTTTAGAGGCACCACTTTATGTATCTACACCTTCGGGGAAGGTTCTGGAGGCGAGTAGAGTTATAATGGACTATCCATTAGTGATAGAAGAGCGCATACTGTCAGCTGACCTTATCATCTTGGATGTCCATGACTTTGACATTATTTTGGGGATGGATTGGTTATTGAAGCACTATACAACTATTGATTTCCATGAGAAAGAACTGTTATTTCAACCTCCAGGAATGTTCAGTTTTTGTTTTGTGGGAGCTAAGTCATAACCTCGTAGTCATTTTATCTCTGCTATAAAGGCTTGGCGATTGTTGAATAAAGGATGCATGAGGTACTTAGCATCGTTGATATAGTTACTGAAAGAAGTTCATTCTATAGAAAATGTACCTATAGTATGAGAGTTTGTTGATGTGTTTCCCGAGGATCTACCAGGTCTACCGTCAGATAGAGAAATTGACTTTGTCATTGACCATGTGCCTGATATAACCCCAATATCTAAAGCTCTCTATCGTATGGCCCCGGCTGAACTTAAGGAACTCAAAGTTCAGTTGCAGGAACTGTTGGATAAGAAATTCATTCGACCTAGTTGTTCCCCATGGGGTGCTCCTGTTTTGTTTGTAAAGAAGAATGATGGAAATATGAGGCTGTGTATTGACTATCGCGAGCTAAACAAAGTGACTATCAAGAATAGATACCCACTACCGAGAATTGATTTGTTCGATCAACTTCAATGTGCAAGTTATTTTTCCAAGATTGATCTTCGTTCTAGGTATCACCAATTGAAAGTCAGAGAAGAAGACATCCCCAAGACTGTGTTTCATACTCGATATGGGCATTATGAATTTTATGTAATGCCATTTGGGTTGACAAATGCCCCTGTAGCATTTATGGATCTTATGAACCGTGTTTTTAAAGAATACTTAGATCAATTCGTCATTGTGTTTATTGATGACATTTTGATTTATTCTCGCTCTAAGGAGGAGCATGAGCAACACCTCCGGACGGTGCTGGAAACCCTCCGTGAGAAGGAGTTATTTGCCAAGTTTAAGAAATGTGAGTTTTGGTTGGATAGGGTACAATTTTGGGGGCACATCATATCAAAAGAATTGAAGGTATAACAGTTGATCCCGACAAGATTGAAGCAATTAAAAGTTGGCTAGCTCCGGCTAATGTTGGTGAAGTTCGTAGCTTTCTGGGATTAGCGGGCTAGCTATTATCGAAGATTTGTTGAAGGATTTTCAAAAGTTTCCTCACCATTAACTCAGCTAACGAGGAAGAATGTGAAATTCCAGTGGCACAAGGAGTGCGAACGGAGTTTCCAAGAGTTGAAGGAGCGTTTAACAACTGCCCTAGTCTTAACACTTCCTGTAGGTAATGAAGGGTTTGTCGTTTACAGTGATGCTTCGAAGAAGGGTCTTGGTTATGTGCTTATGCGACATGGTAAGGTGATTGCTTATGCCTCAAGACAACTAAAAGATTACGAAAAGAATTACCCTACCCACGATCTTGAGCTCGCAGCTGTTGTGTTTGCGTTGAAGATTTGGAGGCACTATCTTTATGGGGTTAAATGTGAAATCTTCACTGATTATATTAAGAAACTATTCCTTTTTTATGTATTACATTTTTTTTTCAAAAATTTTTCTTTTTCTTATTTGATATATATATTACATTTTTTATTTTTTATATAGTATGTGTATGTAGAAGTCTTGCAATTTTTCCAATTGAATATAATTAATACATTTGCAGTTTTTGTCACACATGATTAATATGAGATAAGATTCTTAACTACATTTGTATATAAAAATTTACAAGAAAAAATTGTTGCCGTAACATCAGAAAAATAATTGATTCAATTCTACTCACACACATATTACATTATGTATAAAATTTAGTAACGCATAAAAGTTAGTAAAGAAAAATGTTTACGTGTTAGAAAAAATTCATCAGAACACTAATTTCTAATGGGTTGACTAAATTATTTTTTTCAAGATTTTCTTTTCAATTGGCTATTTATATGCTTAAGAATAATGTTAATTTATTAGAATTGTTTTACAATTTACACTCAATTAAATCCAATTAATTAAAATAGGTTGCGGAGACGTGGACACCAGAAAATAGGCGTGGATGTAGACGCTGCAAAATAGGCTACGGTAGCTAATGTCTGTTGGCGCTGGTGTGGGACATTGTGTTGGTGATACACTGGCCCTGTGGCTGCTCCTAGATGCAGGTCACAGACCAGATCACTGGTGCAGACTAATCTTATGGTGTGATCAGCTCAAGACTCAAACCAGGTTTTGCTCGGGGGATGAAGGAGGTCATCGTGCATTAGGGCGAGGTGATGATGGAACAGTACATGGACTGTGCGTTGATGTCCTTATCATGGGGATTACGAAGCAGATCATGGATCTAAGTCAATCTAGGTGACTCGTCAGACTAGAACAAGATAAAGTAGGAGCATCCCTTCCATAGAGATGCATGACGCGTTTGAGGTCTCCTTCAACATACATTTGGCGACCTAAAGAGTATGTAACAGACGGAAATCATGTTTTGGGCTCATCTATAGTGGAATTACAACCCAAAAGTTCTTCATTTTTAGTAGATCTAAGATGTAATTTTTGACAATCAAAGGTGAATTCTGGGCAGCTGCCCTACTTTTTCGGTGGTCATCTCACGCGCAAATAAGGTTACTGGTGGTAGTCATGTCGACTCTAAACGTCTTTGGCGGCCGCTCATGGTAACCATAGCGTCGGTGCCTTTGAGGTAGAATCATACGGTTGGTTCCTTCAATGGCTTCAGTGTTCTTCACCTAGTGTTTGTGGCGGTAATAACAACAAAATTCATGGGTGGCAAAAGCAACAACAATTATGTTCATCCACTGTCAAGATAATCACTACGTGTCGCTCGGTGATTTGTTCAAGGATCTACAAAATGAAATACAGTTAAGAGAGTAGTAAGCATGGCATCGGGGTGGTGCCCCACCTACTATACATTGACGATCAAGTCAGTGGAGTGTTTTAGAAAATAATAGTGAGGAGAAATTGCATATCTTAATGAATGAGGGGAACTATCTATTTATAAGGATATATGATGGTGTTTCATCCACGTTCGCACCTCCGGAATAAGGAAAGAAGACTATTAATAGAGAATTTCCATAATTGTGGAGATAAATTCTACTTATGGTATTTAGAACATTCCTTGTAAAGAGGTTTCCTTAGCTGGTATTCCCAAGGTTACCTTATATGGCTAGTTCGGTGGATGGAGATGAGCCTCAACAATCATGGTAGCCTCGATCATGAAGGTGATGGACCTCGACAATTATGGTAGCCTCGGTCATAGAGGTGGTGGACCTCGATGATCATGAAAGCCTTGTCCATTTAGGTAGTGGACCTCGACCATCATGGTGGCCTTGATCATAGTTGTGATTGACCTAGGCCATCAAGGTAGCATCCAACATGGAGGTGATAGACCTCGGCCATCATGGCAGCCTCGGCCATGAGAGTGGTGCACCTCAGCCATCATGTAGCCTCGACCATGAGTTTCTTGATTCATTGATCAAATTTGATGTTCCATGACCTTGATACTTGCTTAAGTCCATAAATGGACATATTAAACTTGCAAACCATATTCTTTTGTCCTTTAGCAAAAGTCCTCAAGCTGAGACATAAAGATATTTTCTTTAAAAATTTCATTAAGAAATGCAGTCTTGACATTCGTGTTTAGTTGGTAATTCTGTTGGATCCTGGTGTGTAGATTCTGCAGCTACTAATCACATATGCAACACTTTATAAGGGTTCGAAGAGACCGGGAGACTAAGTGAGAGATAACTACAACTTGTTCTTAATACATATGCACGAGTTCGAGTTGTCTCTATGAGCATTATTATTCTTTATTTTGATGATTTTAGGAGCATTATTTTATTATCTTATCATTATGTACTAAACATACGAAAAAACTTGATTTCAGTTGTCTATCTTGGTGTTGAGGGTTTCATTTTAATTTTTCAAGAATTTTAAATATTAAAAGGAATAAGAGTTTCATTTGTTCTGGTACATTGGTCAATGGTTTATATTTTGTTACTCCTAAAAGGTTATTGTTGCATGACACTGAAGTAAATAATAGTTCATATAGTACACCTAAAAGAAGAAATGTTTCTCATGCTAATGAAACCTATCTGTGGCATTTTCGTCTGAGTCATATTAATCTAAATAGGATCTAAAACTAGTAAGAGATGGACCTGAGCTTGGAGACTTTACCAATCTATGAATCTTTGATAGGAGGTAAAATGGTCAAGAGACCTTTTAAGGAAAAAATGACAAAGCTTCAAAACCTTGGAGTTAGTGTATACTGACTTATATGGACCAATAAATGTCCAAGTTAGATGTGATTTTGAGTATTTCATGACACTCGCGTATGATTACTCTATATACGACTACATCTATTTAATGCATAAACAATCCAAAACCTTTGGGTGAATATCTCTTTGTCATTCATGGAATATTTAGTCAAGAATGGGATTTCATCCACCGAGGACTCCTCAGCAAAATGGAGTAACTGAGAGGAGAAAGATAATCCTCTTAAACATGGTGAGATCTATGATGAGCAACTTGACTCTTCTTGTTTCATTTCGAGGATATGCCCAGGAAATTGTTGCATACATCCTAATGCATTACCTTCTAAATAAGTAACCGAGACTCCACTATAGTTGTGGAATGGTCGTAAACCTAGTTTACGTCATCTCCATATTTGGGATGTCCAACCCACGTGCTAAGGGATAATGTTGCTAAGTTAGAATCTAGATCAAAGGTATGTGTTCTTGGTGGGTATGCAAAAGGAACTAGATGATTCTTGTTTTACAATAATGAGGAGCAGACATATTTGTTAATACAATTGGTGTCTTCTCGGAGGATGAGTATATTACAAACTTTCAGTCTAGAAGCAACATTGTCCTAAAAGAGTTAGCTGATTATGACAGCGGCGTGCAAGATCCGTTAGAAGAAAATAGGAAGGTTACCGTGGGGGAAGTTACCATAGAAAGTAAAAATGAAGTACTTTCTAGTACTATATAACCATATCGTAGTGGGAGGAAATCACATTGACCTGAGAGGCACATGTTCTTAGGAGAGAGACTTTTGAACCTATCTTGGAGGAACATGACTCAGAGCTTTGAAACTACAATGAGGCTATAGAAGACGCTAATGCAGAACAATGAAAAAATGTGATGTAATAAAAAATTTATTCAACATGCTCCATTGAAATATGGGATCGTATACATCACTTAAGGGTTACAAGTGGAAAACGAGGCATTGATGGGAAACTTTCTTAGGCTTGTTGATGGAATCTAAAATGGATTCAATATACTCCAATGGAATAAGTATGACCTCTGGTATATTCTTTGTCATGTAGAGTTGCTTCATCAACTCAATCAAGGTTGATTCATGACATAATTATCTTGAAATGGTTGAATGAGTCTGACACAGATGTCAATACCCTATCGATTTAGGTCCCTCTATCAATTTCAGACCCTAGGATCTCCATCTTCCTAAGGTAACCAAATAATTTTGGTAAAAATCTCTACCAGGAGTTCTTGGCTTCATCTTAGGATTCATGAGAGCCATCATGGCTAACAGCTTAACTGGCCACCCTTGGTTTCCAAGCATTTCCTAGAAGTTAAGCATAATATCCGTAGATGGAGATATGGACTAATGTTGCTGCTTCAACACATCGATCATAAAGGCTAACATGTAACAATATGCCAACTCATCCTTCCTGTTCCACGTGGAATACACTTTTGACCCCTTCTTAGAGGATCGTTCTATGGAGCTAAAGGATAATGCTGCATAAGGACAAACTTATTTCCCTCAGTAAATAAGAAAATGTCAAGTTTACACTTCCAGTCAATTTAATTTGTGCTATCAAGTATAGTTTCTTTCAGAATACATGTTGACGGGCTCATGGATGACATTTTAAATATTGAAATGTAATAAAAATCTTAATCATTGGAATTGCACATTCTAATTTAAGCATGCATAATACATGAAATAAAGTAAGTAAAAAAACATGCAATAGTATACAATAATATCTCAACTCTCATAAACGTAAGCATGCTTAGGCAAAACGCACATTTAAAAGTCAGGTAGGATAATCCAATCTAATTAATTGGTAATTTGATATTAATACTTAGTATCCTATTAATTCGATATTAATACCTAGTAATTAACTAACGTTAAGATTCAGTTTTCTAAAATAAGTAATAAAAAATGCTTAGGCGGGATACTATAAAAACAATAAAGTGAATACCATTATTTTACCCTTAGACTCATATCAAAAGGGCACATTCTGCTTAGGCATGTCGTTCCTAGTTATTCACTTACAATGATTATTACGAATACCATACTTATAACATTTGATGCTTTGGATATCGTCATTTAGGGACCTTCTAAGGTTTAGGATGAGATATCCTAACACCTTACTAGGATCTAATAATGTAGACCATGAGTTTTGATTAAGAATCATGCCCTCTACTTGATTTTCTTAATACGTGAATTTTTATTGCCTTAGTTTCTAAATGTCATTAGCTAATTAGCCAACTTATTATTTAGTAACCTAGTTCGATTAGACAAGCATGTCCAATTAGAAATTTATTTAGGTTTATACAACTTTATCTAAATTTTAATAATCCCAAAAAATTAATTACTAGCTAAATATTCTGCAAGATTATTAAAATTAAAGATGGATTGAAATAAACCCAATAACATGCTTCATGGCGGTCAATTGCTATTGTCATTGCAGGGCAACAACATTGCCGCTACTACCTTGCGTGCAGTAGCTATGAGCGACCATGCGCGGTGCAGCAGCCTGTTGCACCTCTATGATACTCGTTCGTTCTTTAATTTCTTTTTTTTTGTTTTGACTCGATGTCCACCCAATTCAAATAATTACATCATAAAATCTTAACTTTCTTGAATAAAGTTTACAAGAATATATGAAAATTAAATATGAATCTAAGGAAAAAACAATCTCTTCACAAATTCTCCCTGTAATTACATAACCAACAAAAATATATATAAAATCTAAATGGTTAAGTAAGGGAGATTAAATAAAAAATGATCCGACAAACAAAGTTACGGTTCTATGAATACAATAATCCATAGGGTATTCATTCTCACAATAGACATCTAGCAAATTGATCTAGAATGTGGCTGTGATACTAAATGTAGGGAATGTCCAGATTTTGAAATTTATTCGTTAAACAATCTACTATGTGTTAAAATGAACATAAATTTCATACCTTTGATGCGTGAACCCAAAACTTTTACTTCACGATTCAAACCTCGATATGCGTAAACTATGTTCTTGATCTACGCGCTAACAACACAAATATGTTAGAATTCGTCATCTAGGACGTCGTCGTTTGTTGCTGCGAACTATCATGTGCCACTTTGAACCACTGTGTACCTTTTATTGACACTCATGATATTCCTTGCTATTCTTTGGATTGTCAAATGGTTACTAGTGTGTGGGCACTTGGAAGAAAAATCTCCCATATTTTTAAATTTTCTTAATACCAATATATTATATTATTTTAGTTATCCCCATTATTATGATATTTTATTTCAAAAAAATCAATCATTTGTGAGCGTATATAAAATATGAATTTTCAAATATATATATATATATTTCACTTCGTAAACAAAAATACATAAAAATTTACGTAACTCATTCAACGCAAAAGCTATTAAATAGTGACAAAAAATAACATAAATAATCAATGTACCCCTTAATTAATTCGACAAGTAAAAATTTGTCTAAATCTTATTTTTTTAGCAAGAAAAATTTGTCTGCGTCTTAGTAATTGGGAGAATTAATTTAAAGCGAGGCAAGTAAAGGTTGCTCTCTTCCCCATAAGTAAAATCTTTTATATATAAAGTTGTTTCAAAACTCAACTATCATGGTATAACTCATAATAAGAACACCTCATAAAGATTTAATCATTTTTGTTAAAATTAATTATTCAATTATTAACTAGAAATATAATTTACTCAATATATTCAAGTATAAGCTTTTGCTATGTCATAAATATTTTATTTAATTATCAATGTATTATCTTCTACATAATAAATTTTTCACATATTTTAATTATAAAAAAATAAAAAAGTAATTATTCAGACTTATTTGGTTGGTTTATAATATGATTAAATATTATCATTTAATTTTTTTCACAATTTATAATATAATTTAGTATTATAATATTTTGATTTATAATATATAATTAAATATTTTTAAAATTATTAAGTTCGTATGCATCCAAAATGTCTTCTTTCAAAAAATTGTAAAAAAATATTGAGGTTGATTAGAAAAATATTTTTTTTTTCTTCTGAAATAATATACAAGTATTACACTTTCTTGAACTTTTTCTAAAGCACTTTCTTAAATATTTTGTTATCATAATTATTATCCAATACTTATTACCGTGACTTTTTATCATCTAACTATTTGTATTATTCTAACCTTTCACTACAAAAAAATATCATAAACTTTTAATAATGAGAAATTTTAATATTAAAATCTATTTTATTTAATTAGATTTTTATATTAGATTTTTTCGAGCATATGCATAATAATGATATTTAACCGTTATAAGGAGGGAGCTCGCATCACAATGTGACTGTCCTTCAAATACTTGTCACATTGGTAATTATATCTGCTTTTATGGGCCTATATACACATATGACATTCATGATCGAGGAGGCTGTCAAAGCCGCCTCTCCCAATAATTTCTCCAGAATCAGAATATAATCTCTGATTCCTTTCGCGTATAAATCGGTCATCCTGACTGGTGTTGTCCAGAATATCTTCATCAACATCTGACCGTCCATTTCAATTGTATCTCGAACGGTAGGGTTTTTGTGATCCGCCAAAACCCCTAAAAATAAAAAGTAATGATAATAGAGAAAAGGCAAGGCTTGAGGCAGGTTTTTGTCGCTTCCAGCCCGGTGCCAGTAGTAGATCTCTTCTCTCACTAGAGGTTCGTATGCTTGTAATCCGTTTCCTCCGAAGCACATTTTACTTGGTCTTTGGAATTCTTCTGATTCTCTGTCTCCTGAATTTTCTCACCAGCCAAACAGGATCTAACTGCAGGAAGTCGTTGTCTGCGACCTTGACAAGTTTATCCAGAGATGTGGACAGTTGTACCGAAGTTTCAGCCATGTATGGCTTCCCCAATTCCCTTTCTTCCCCTCGAATCACCTTGTTCGTGTTTTCGAGTTCCATCAAAAGCAGTGATTGTGTGCTCGGTTTCACAATCTCAAACTGCAGTTGTTAATGGGAAGGCTGATGGGAAAGTGTCCGAGAGAAGTGAGATTCGGTTCGGTTTGCCGAGTAAAGGTCGTATGGCAGCTGACACTCTTGACCTTCTCAAGGTATCTTCTTCTATCCGCAAGTTCGCATTTTTTGTTTCCAGGAAAGAGAGAATGATGCATCAACTTCTATTTAATTGCATCTAACACTTCCTCACATTTTCTATATGCAAGGACTGTCAATTGTCGGTGAAACAGGTCAATCCGAGACAATATGTTGCTGCAATTCCACAGGTTCCAGATCTTTCCTTTTTTATATTTGGCATTAGCAGCTGGAATTTGAATGTGAATGAACTACATTTGTTGCTATGTAGTTTAAATCTTACCTGGTTTGGAGATTGTGATGATTTTGGATACACTACCTTAGCAGCCAAGTAGATAATTCATCATAGCTGGTTCAGTGAAGTGCACAATGGTGATTGTGTGGCCCCTGGTTAACTGCCCTAGAAAACATGCTGATTGTGTCACATTGCTCAGACTCAGAACATAGTTCAAAAAGAAGAAGTTTTGATTACCTCTTCTCGTTGAAAGGCACCTTGGTGTCTTGTTTTTTCAGCAACGATGTTACTGGATTGCAATTTGCATTGTCAATATGAATTGGCCATTTTGTCACTGATGGAAAGTAATTTTGTTAGTTGCTTGAGACGGTTGGTGGTAGCTTTAAAGTCTAGTTGAATATAATCCAAATCTTCAAACATCTGTACATGACCTAGTTTCAGCTAAATGATGCTGTGCGTTTATTGAGGTTGTTTTTCCATAGTTGTTTGATGTTTTTTCAGTAATGGTAATATCTCCCAAGTGATTCAAGGCTTTCTCTACCTGTGACGACCAATAAACTTTAAAGCTCCTGTAGTTTTTCTGAGGTTCTCACTGCTTTTCGAAAAGTGCTTGTGTCATGTTCAACTTATCAATTCAAGGCTTTCAAGCTAAAATTTCTAATGATCCTACGATTGATAGCTTATGGCATCAACCACCTCAGCGTGAAGGTTTTTTGTTTATCGATTCTAATTTGTCATTGGGTAAGATAATATTCTTGAAGTAGCAATTACTTTAATGCATTGCAGATCTCCAATTTGGAAGTATGGTTTCAAAGGCCCAAAGACATTGTACGGAAATTACTATCTGGAGATTTGGACCTTGGTATTGTTGGCCTTGATATCCTTAGTGAGTACGGACAGGTAAGAAATAAATAATGGGCTGTAGATTACAGTTTAAAGGAAACTAGTTCTATGTGTTGCAGTTTTTGCAAGAAGTCGACTAAGCAATGTCAATTATAGTGTGTGAATTTTTGAATTTGTACTTGCAATACGTATATACCATGATGAGGAGCTTATATCTTTAATTTTATGTCATTGTCAGGGAAATGAAGATCTTATCCTTGTTCACGATGCCCTTGAGTATGGGGATTGCCGACTATCTCTTGCAGTAAGTGATTTTCATCCTGTTCTTGGACGTGATATTCACTTGTCGAAGTTTTAACACTAACAACTAATTTGTATTTTGATCTTCCAGATTCCTAAATACGGGATATTTGAGAATGTAAATTCATTGAGGGAACTAGCACAAATGCCCCAATGGACTGATGAGAAGCCTCTACGAGTTGCTACTGGGTTCGCTTATGTATGATGAGTTTTTGATTATTCACTGTATTGATGTTTTGATTTTCCTTGTGGAAATAATTGTTTCATGTGATTTTGTGGTGTAAAGTGCTTCCTGGATTAAGTTTTACTTCCATCTTATTCACAGCTGGGTCCCAAATTTCTGAAGGAAAATGGATTGAAGCACGTAACTTTTTCAACGGCAGATGGAGCATTGGAAGCAGCTCCTGCAGTAAGAAATGCTTGCTATAAATTGAAGTTGCATTTTCTTGTGTTTCAAAGCTAATTATTCACTGCCCCGTGATATTCTTATTTGTCTGTTAATTGTCAAATGGAAATACCAAAAAAAGGGAGGTTTCTTGCTGTCATTGACAGAACTATTAGTTACCCAGAAACATTTATTCTTTTCTCTCAATCTTCAGCCTAGATTCCTCCTACAAAACCTAGTCATCAATTCGTAATTATTTAAGGCAAGGAGAGACACGAGCTACGAGTGTACAAGATCTAATGCTAAGATAAGATGGACAAAGAAGTTGAATTAGTTATAGAGGAAGCAAAAGACTAAATGTTGGATTAAAGCTTTAAGTTACAATGGCGATTGTTTTAAACAAAGATATCAGACAGGTCTAGCCGTCTAGCTTCTTTTCTTTATCTCAGACACACTTAGTATCTGCAGGATGACTTGGTTTCCAATAAAGATGCTTGTTGTATATCTCATCTATGTTTTGGGAGATAAATGTCCTAAAAGTTTGCACTCTTGAATGGTGGCCTTCGGTACTCCTATTCCTTTTCTAGGTTTCTGTAATTCCCCCTCCCAAATGGCTGCCTTCGTCCCTGTCACAAGAAAGTTGTTATAGTTCATCCAATTTTAATGGTAATTTTTCTGGTAACGAGCTTACCATGTTAAACCTGTTGGCAATTACTTTAACATAGTTTCTGTCAGCAATTGTTAACGTCCTTCCATCTTATTGGTCTCCCCTATGGGTGGTTTTTTATAATTTGCATAGAGAAATAACATAGTTGGTATTTTGATGGTAGATAAATTGTTGCGATCTCAATGACTTGTCCATTCACAAACTGTTTCATTGACATTCAGGTGGCGACCTATCGCATTGGTTTTAGTTTTTAAGTTACGGATTTTCTCTATGGATTACTTGTACTTGGGACATATCTATGAAGTTGACGTGGTATTTATATAATCTCTTTTTCATTTTACTATTCACATGTAGATGGGGATTGCTGATGCTATTCTGGACCTGGTTAGTAGTGGTACTACTCTGAGAGAAAACAACTTGAAAGAAATTGAAGGCGGAGTTGTTTTAGAAAGCCAGGTAAGTTATAGTAATTTTTGCAATTGCCTTAATAGGGAACCTTCAAACTGGTGATTCATCTATGCCATCATAAGATATTTTATTGTCCATAAATGATTCTGTTCTTCAGGCTGTCCTTATTGCAAGCCAGAAATCCTTGACCCAAAGGAAAGGTGTGCTAGACACAACCCATGAAATTCTTGAAAGATTGGAGGCACACTTGAGGGCAGTTGGTCAGTTCACGGTGTGTAAATGTATATGTATTTGTGTCACAGTGTTTCAGCATCAAATATTTCATAATTATTTTCTGCACATTCCCATTGGTAGGTTACGGCAAACATGAGGGGAAGTAGTGCAGAAGAAGTGGCGGAGAGAGTTCTAAGCCAGGCATCATTATCGGGGTTGCAGGTTGAAAAGTTGAACAACCCCCCCCCCCCCCC
>QANY01003688.1:292197-350012 GCA_003255025.1 Datisca glomerata
CCCCCCCCCCCCCCCCCCCCTCTCTTCCTAGCACAACACACAAAATAGAAATGAAACTTGGATAAAAAGGGAAAAAATAATGCTGTGGATAGGAAGAATTCTGAACATATACTCCAGAAAGTATACATATTTTCTCTCATGTCGTGCCCCTTTCAAGAACTCCTGTTAATTTAAAACTTATGTCTTCCTTTTCCTTTTTATCACACGAGCAGGGACCCACTGTTAGTCCAGTTTTCTGCAAACGTGATGGGAAAGTAGTGGCAGACTACTATGCCATTGTTATCTGTGTGCCTAAGAAGGCACTCTACAAGTCCGTCCAGCAACTAAGAGCGGTGAGTGATCACTTTTTACGCCCCTCTTAACGGTTGTTGGAGTTGGTTCTGTTACTTGTCGATGTCTATACAATCACTCGAAAACTTAAAATCATTTGTTTGTCTGATTTGCCATCTGAAGATGTAAAGTTCTTTCAGTTTGTCATTCTTAATGCATAGGAACCACTTGAATGACTGTTATTGTCTTCCTGACCAATCGTGAGTATTCACTAAAAATCATGGTGCAGATTGGTGGCAGTGGAGTTCTAATTTCTCCATTGACATACATTTTTGACGAAGAAACACCGAGATGGAGGCAGCTTCTCATGAAACTCGGGCTATAGTCCTCTGCAGTTGATGCTCAGGGAGTCTGTTGCCGCGCTGTTGGGTATTTATTCCAGATTTTCTACTGTGCATCCTCTACAATGCTTGGCAAGGAAAAGCACTTAAAAGAAAATCAAATTTCAGAAATTAATTTGTATTTTATATTGTTAGATTCCTTGGCAATTTTGTTGTTATTTTGCTTTACCGTAGAAGTGTTCCCTCTAATTCTCCTCAAAACAGTTTCTCCCCCACCTTTCCTGTAATTTCATTTTTTAATGTTATTGTGTAAGTTTATTTGTATTCTTAGTAGCACGTTTGGAGGTTCTTAGTTAATTTGGTTCTTTGTTGGTAATGTTAACTTCCTTTTTCTTGTTTGCTTACTAAATGTTCTTAATCTTCGAGTCCTGAAATGAAGTATATTTATTATTACTAGAAGAATTTGTTCAGTTTAGGAAGCGATGAGGTCTGTAATTTCTTGTGTTTCACAATGGATGAGGTGATAAGACAAAGTACGATTTTGGTTCTCCAAAAAAAAAATTTGGTTAGGGAAATGACAAGAATCGAGCAACTTTTTGTCTACACTAAAAAGTAACTGACATGGCCTTAAATAGTAGCATCATTCGAGGTTTGACTTTGACATTTAGTGTATATTGACTAACACACGATACAGTTGGACTATAATGAGTTTCTTTGACACGTTCTGCAATTTACTTAAATCATATATATATTTATCTTGTTTAAAATATGACAATTTTTTTTCATGTTATTTTTTATTGATAAAAATATGGAGTTGTTAAATTTTAAATTAGCACCGATTAAATAATATATAATAGTAAAATTGTCTTCATTTTTATGTTCAGTTCTGTAAACGTTAAAATAAATTTATCTTAATATTCAAACTAAAGTTCATCTAAACTTTAAAAAAATCTGAGTCAACTTATATTTCGGGTTAGAAAAGTAGTTGGATCGGATTGCTTATAGGGATGATATTATCTTTTAACCCCTAAGCTAACTGGTTTCTAACAAAGTGAATTTATTTGTAATTTTTCAAAGCAGAAGATTGTCTGTATCATTTAGACAAATTACAAGGAGTGTTGATATGAATTTTCTCTAAAAAATGATAAATTACAAACTAGAGGGCTGTATGTGTCATTTAGACAAACTAGAAATAGTGTCAGAAGAATTTTTTCTTAAAAAAATGATAAATTACAAACATGTACTTAATTCTATACTGTAATTTTTGCATCAGGAGTCTGTAAAAATTTCAGTAAACACCGTAATTTATAAATGTGTATCTAGGGGTGTTCAAAATCAAACCGAACCGAACCGGAAATAGTCGGTTCTTTATGCCGAACCAAAGTTTTGGTTCAGTTCGGATTTTTGGTGATTTTCTTATAAAACCGAAGCAAAACTTTAATTATATATATATATATATATATTTCAATAGTTTCATTTAAAAATTATTTTTAATTAATAATACTGAACCGAAGAACCAAACCGAACCGAAACATACNAACTCACGATACGGTTCGATTTTTCACTAAATAACTGACCGAACCGAACCGTGAACACCCCTTCATGTATCACTTTGTCAAATCTTATCAGATTTTTTATGAAAAGCTTTAGTCACCTTATGCGTTGCACGTGATAATATTATTGAGATAAGTTACAAATCATACACCCTAAATTTATAGCGCGTATCCTTTGCACAATAGGTTTTAAAACATTCACTCACATTTATAAAAACGTACAACCCATATGTCCACTTTCTTTAGAAATTTAGATTGAAAATGTTACCACGTGATTTTCACATGGTAATGTTAAGGATAAAATTGCCCAATCAACATAGATTATTGCTTTTTTTTAAAATCAAAGAACAAAGCTTGTTTTTCGGCTTCATCTTCTCCCTAAACTTTTCTCAATGATCTAAGAATATATTGTGAATTAATTCGAGCGGACCACTATTTTTCATTTACAAAAATGAAAAATTCTCATGGATGGATCCGTCAGACATAGTTTAAGGATAATAATACTCTTTAGAAGAATCTCCGGTTTTTTATATAGTAAAAAACTTATTTACCTCTTATAGTAAAAAAATCCAATTGAATCCCCTCCCCCAACTTTCTCCCAAAAACCTAACGAAACCCTCTCTACGATTTCCTCTCTCTGAAATCGTCTCTTCCTCCCTTCATCTATTCCCTTATCTATGCGGTAGTCTCCCTTCGTCTATGTGATAGTCTCTGTGAAACCCCTATCTCCAGCAAAGCCGTCTCTGTGCGTTTCCCTTCGTTTATTCCCTCATCTCTGCGTGTTTCTCTTCGTCTCTGCGATAGTCTCCCTTTGTCTCCAGCGAAGCCACGCGATTACCGTTCGAAACCCTTCTCCTTCTGTGAAACCGTCTCCTCCAGTGAAGCCAAAACTTCTCTCTGACCAAGTATGGCTTCACCCCCTTCACAGATGATGCATGGAGCGTCTTTTGTCATAATAGTTTATGCTACTATACTTTGTTGATTTGCTCTGTGCTACTAGCCTTTGTTGATTTACTACTAGTCTTTGTTGATTTACTATGGAAAAAGCTTATTGCCTTGGAATTTGCTTTGATAAATCTCCCTATTATTGTTGGGTAATGAAAAGATTAGTAGAGATTTAAAATAGGCATGAGGGCATGTTGGGAAGGAATTTGTGAGTAATTGTCATTTTCCTTACTGCATCAATTGAAAATTATAATCTACTTGTTTAGCATAATAGCTTTGGTTATTTATCTCAGCTGTGAATGAATTTTACCTTTTGCTCTATCCTCAAATCACTGTCTGTATTCTAAGTGGATGTCATTTAGTCACTGGCATGATTTCCTCTCAAATTGTATGATAAATACTATATTATAGAGATTTTTTATATGTTACTCCCACTAGAGTAACTTTACATGACGAAAAATGGACGAGTAAAGGAGAGCACTGGTTTTTTGTATTGATGCCTGTGATATAAGATTGTAAATACTAAATGAGGGTTGTTAAATATACTGAAATTAGAGCCTACATATGGCAAGCATGGGCTAATGTCAACAAGATTTTGTTGGTATATAACTATAAACAACATCATTGGGTCGCCCTTTCATTGAATTTTGATTCCCAAACTATCAATGTTTACGATTCCTTGGATTTTAAAACATATCGTAGTGAGCTAAAACCTGTGGTTTCAATGATTCTCATCCTTTTGCATCATTGTGACTTTTATGAAAGCACAGACCAAAATAACACCCATTAATGCACCTTGATCGATTACACGCATCAAAGTTTCCTAACAAGAAACTGGGTAAGCCTCATTGTTTATGTGATAAATTTCCATCACTTAGTATATATTTGGTTATTTGACATTCATTTTATTATGTACATATATGTGTGATTCTGCATGTTTGCATTGAAGTTTCTGGAGTTGTTATGTATAGGTCAGGACTTATCTGGATGTACTCAAAGTAGAATGGCTGAGCTTCGAGAGAAGATGACAGTTGATATTTTTTATCATCTGCATGACATTGATGACTCTAGATTTTAAGATGTTCATTATGTTATTGGAGAGTTGTAGTTGTATAGGAAGTGAATCAATGTTGATGTATTATAACTTTCATACTGTAAATCCTGGAATACAGATATTGTGACTCTTTATTGAAATTTGAACATGCTTAGTTTTTTATAGTCTCTATTAGGAATTTGAACCTGCTTAGATATTGTTATGTCTCTGTGAAGAATATGAATCTGCTTAGATATTCTTTTGTTTTGAGATGATGTTATACTATTAATGCATAAATGAATTTTCTGTTTTGAGATGATCTTGTATTGTTAATGCAAGTTATTTGGGATGCCCTAATTACAGACCCCATATTGCCCTGCTTCTGTTTACCCTGCATCTGTTTGCTCTGCTAGACCATGATCTAGCAGACAATATTCTGCTAGACCATGGTCTAGCAAGTATTAATTTTAACACAAAATTGTTAATGTTTTCTGCTAGACCATGACCTACCGACCTGACATTAAAAAAAATTGAGTCACAAAATGTAAATAATTAAATCACATAATTATCATTATTATTATCGACATATTTATAAAGCACGTTTACACATAAAAAATACTTTGATCTAGTAACAACTTCATCTTTCCTTAACATCTTTACAACTATTAACAAAGCATATCAACAACTATAGAATCCTACAGTGAAACATTCACAGAAAAAGTGCTTTGATCTATTAACCAAAAATCATCATAAAAGTGATTTGTGCTACATGGTGCATATTATGCACTAACATGATTTTTGTTGTGTAGACTAAGTCCAACGTCTACTACTTCGTCCGAACGTGGAACATCATTATTAACAAAAGGAGCTTCACAATGTTCGACATGGTATGAGTTTCTACTACAAAGTGATTGTACGGTGACATGCTCCATTTCTACACATATACGAGTTCTCAATTCAGTAGGATCACAATTCTTGTCAATAAACCACCGAAGATTCTCATTGTCGATGATCTTTACAGGCTGATCTAAACAGATTGAACCAAGAACTTCATACGTAACCAATGTAATGAACGGTCCAATTTAAGAACTTTGTACAACTTCTGTAATAGTTGTTAATGTGTGATTTTTGGACATATATATCGGCTTTGCTAGAGTTGTAGTCACATACTTAAAACATTCATATTTATTTATCCATTCACCTCCAGACATCAAAACTATACTTATTTCTGATATAATTATGACGATAACAAGCTTACCAATGACTAGAAGTCTAACAGTCTAATAGTATAACAGTCTATCAGTCTAGTCTAACAATAAAGAAATCGATTAGTATATTGATGTTTGCTACACTTGAGCTTATATGTGTATGGGTAAGGTTAATTTACAATTAAATTCCACACAATTGTATGAATATTACAGTCTAGCAGTCTAGCCATATACTATACTACAGTCTAACAATCTAGTCTAGCAGTCTAGTAATATGCTAGATTATAGTATAACATTGTGTAACCAAACCCATTATATGAATCCATATAAATCAGTAATACAAAAATTTGATTTTTATATAAGCATATTGGAATGTTCTGACTCAAATGCACAGTAACTAAGTGAACATCTAACAAAAATAATTCTCAACAAAGTCATAAGCTTTAGTAGTGTACCTTTTGACCATCCAACCACCACTATGCAAAATATATTCTTTGGAGTCCACCACCTTTTTTATTCTATAACCACCTTGCCCTTGTTGATGATAAACCCAATAATTTTAGGGTTTGTGTTAGTGGAGGATATGATTGAGTGTTTGCATCAATGGAGGAAACAAGTGCGAGATTGAGTGTGGATGATAAAATGGAGAGGAAAAAGAGACCCTCATTGTGAGAGGAAATAAAAAACACGAAGAAGAAGACACAAAATTGGAGGGAAAACAAAATGAAAGAGAAATAGAAGTAAGTAATGCTTGTGTGGGGTCCATGAGTTTTAAACATAAAGGGTAAAATTAACTAATATCGTTAACTCCCCTCCCAAATGTTTGAACCTGAAAATTTCTTTACAAAAATCAACTTGTCTGGTTCCTACACGTCTCTTAGAAACAATTTCAATTTTATTGTCTTCTGAGATTTTATACACTTCTGTCATTAATATTTCATCTTCTACAACATTCAATGATTTTTGTGGATACCTAGAGATTGCCTAATCCATAGTGTGCTTTTCCTATGCTCAAGGTGTCGGTCGTCACGGCGTACGAGCGACGGAAGTGTATGGCGCGTGGTGATTTTATAAATTAATTTTTTTTAATAAAAATTGAATCTTTTAATATAACAAAATCGCGCAACGCTACGATAACTAAAATTTTTTTATTGAAAACTATTTTCAAACAGTCAGGATACATTATATATTTATATATTAAATTAACAACATACAAGATTTGGAATAAATTACCTCTTATAGTCTAAATCAAGCGTTCTCGCGATACCGATCAATTCTCTGTTATCACGAAATCGTTCCAAAACGATCAGCAGACTCCAAGATCGATATTAAGATCTTCGTAGTCAATCATTAAGGCACTAAGATGTATGTGGACACGTAGAATATAACGAAAACATTTTTGTCTCTAAATGTACTCAACACATGAGCTCTAGAGATTTTACTGAGAAGGACTTTTGTGAGACGATTCTCTAAAAGAACGTGATGATAATTATTTTAGAAATTTGATTAGCTCTTAATCGTATAATCACTTTTTCGAGAATTGTGTTCCTCTCTCAACTCTTGATTGATAAACTGATTCTCTCAATCAACTCATTCAACTGATTGAATATCTTTGGCCATCAGAATAATATCTATATATTTTTCTTGATAATTTCTTACCAGACATTTTGGTATAATTGAAATAATATATAACTATAAAATTATCAATAGCAGTGGAACCCATAACTATTGTGCACAATTGCAGTGCCATGTGGTACTATAGTGTTGAACACCCAGTACTCTAGCGCCACGTGGCACTACAGTAGTCGATATCAATCTTTGATACCCAATCAGTGATTGACATATGCTAGTTACTACGTATTAAATATTTATTTTAATAAAATTAAATATCTAGATATTAGTTATTTCAAAGGTAACATATCTGTATCAACTAAATTATCTGTTCTTTCATAAATTACATATTTAGGTTATCTAAATTATTATATAATAATAATTTAATTATCAAATTTCATAAATTAGATATTTTGTCTCACTTATCGATAATAAAAAAATATCGATAATTATATATATATATATATATATATATATATTCTTTCTGAAAATTTTATTAATATATATAAATAATTTAATTAACCACACATAATTATTTCATAATTATGTACTTGCCACAAAATAATTTTTTTTTGCAAGTAAGTCATTTCTCATGTCCTGAAATATTCACACCCTAGGCTGTGTAGTATAGAGGTGATTTGGGGACCAAATAACCTATAATCCTAAACTCCAATAAATCAGATTATTAATTAAACTCTTTAATTAAATAATCATATTTATTAATTTCATTATTACTCCACTATAAATATGGAATTGCACTCTTAGGGATTATAGATTGTATTTACAAAGTATTCTCATGTAGTCTACTGATACAATCAATTCATGTAGTTTTGTTCTCCAATTATTGGTTCGTAAATTAGAACTGGTCAAAATTATCATTTTACCCTTTTAATTACCTCTTGATCCTTAAGTATCATTAATCCACTAATAGATGACTAATTTATAATCTTATTATAAATTTGAGCTCAATAACCATTCAGTTCAGAATTAACACTTAAAGGAACCAATATACGATCTGTTAGGAAAGCTTGGATTCCAAATCTTGTAAGATCATATTCCTAGCCATGCATATCACTGAATCTCTAAAATAAAAGTCACTAGCCTGTGTTACAAACGAACTTTAACGAGTGAATCAAAAGATCCACTAGACATGTATAAAAGTTCATGACTACTCAGAATTCAGATTGATCTACATATGATTATTGAATTGATGTGTATTAAATCTTTATTATAAACGGTAAATTGATAAAGATATTAATTCACACCAGTCCAGTCCTATATAATCTCATTATATAAAGTACATTCACTAAGATATCTGTCCAAATCAATGATCCGGATCTAGATCACACACATTCATAATGCTTAGTGAACCATACTAGCAACCATTCATTAAAGATTCTATACTTTAATATGTAGCTGATAATTTTATTCATTATCTATGATCTTAATCATCTCATACAAATACATGATCATAGTCTCATTAATGAATATGAAATTTTAGGATATTTATATAAATTATCCAACAATAATTTAAAAGAACAAGTATAAGAAAAATGTAATGCTCTTTAAAGGCATAACCCCCAACAATCTCTCACTCGCCCTAAAGTAAATGTGGCATCTCTCTTAATCACATGTTATGTACAGGACCATCAAACAACTTCCTAGGAAGTGTCCTGGTAAATGAGTCAGCTAGGTTATGATCCAACGTTATCTTCATAACATTTAGATAACCTCGGTGTATGACTCAAACATCGATTTTTGACTATCCATGTATGATTTCTAATCAGTATATCTAGTGTAGTTTAAGTCTCCACCTGAATAAACAAGCATATAGTTTCTCATTTTCCTAAGAAACTTGAGAATGTGCTTTACTGCAATCCAGTGTTCCAAACCTTAATTTGATTGATAACGACTGATAATTTCTACTGTATAACAGATGTCTGGTCTCGTACACAACATGGCAAACATGAGACTTCCAACTACTGAAACATAGGGAACCTTTCTTATATCATCTTCATCTTGAGGTGTCTTAGGACATTGTTCCTTGGAGATGACAATTCCATGTCTGGTCGGAGTTGACCTTTATTGGAACTCTCCATAGAGAATTTCTCCAGCACCTTATCAGTATAAGATGTCTGAGAAAGTGCCAAGAGCTTGTTTTTTCTACCCTTAGAATTTGGATGTCTAGAACATAGCTCACCTCTCTCAAATCTTTCATTTAGAATTTCTCAGCTAACCACTTTTTTACCTTCGACAAAATTTCTACATCATTCCAAATGAATAGAAAATAGAAAATCGTCAACATAAATAACTAAGAAAACCACTATCTTATCTTTTGATGTATTTATAAACACAAGTTTCATCAACATTTTGCTCGAAGCCATAAGACTTTATAATCTCATCAAAGGTAAGGTTCCAAGATCTTGATGCTTGCTTTAATCCATAAATGAATTTAAGTGACACAAATACTTTGATCTTGCCTCTTTTGCACGAACCCTTCTGGTTGCATCATATAAATGCTCTCTTCAAGAGAGTCATTCAAAAAAGCTGTTGTGATATCCATTTGTCATATCTTATAGTCAAAACTAGCGGCTATGGACAAAAGGATGCGACTGGATTTCAACATGGCCACATGGGAGAATGTCTCTTCAAAATCGACTTCTTCCTTTTGTGTATAGCCCTAGGCTACTAACTGTGCCTTGAAAGTCTCTACTTTCTCATCTGCACATCTTTTCTTCTTGAATCGATTTACATCCAATGGGCCTAACATTTTCAGGTGGATCTACAAGTTCCCAGATGAAATTGGAATAAATAGATTCCATTTTCTGGTTCATGGCTTCTTGTCATTTCTCTTTTTCAGGATCATCTATTGCTTCTTCATGAGATAATAGACCGTCATTTTCCATGTCTGAGACTAGGACATGTGCCTCTAGTTCGTAGTGAACTGGTTGTCTCAGAACCCTCCCACTACGATGTTGCACTAGAGTTTCTTTGTAGGAACTGTGGCGTCTCTGGTTTGTCGTTTATCAGTTGAAATTGAAGGTGGTCTGATCTTATTGGCCGCTAAATTCTCGAGAAATAGTTTGCTATGAGAATTGTAGTTTTGCATATAGTCATGCTCGAGGAAGGTTGCATTTGTCGATATAAATACCTTTTGACATTTGTGACTTAAAAGTACCTAATTCTAGTCTCCGGAGCATAGCCTGCGAATATGCATATCTCAGACCTCGAGTATAAATTTATGGTCTTGGGTATAAGACGTGAGCTGGATACCCCATATATGGAAATGACAAAAACTAGGTTTAGAGTCATTTCATAACTTTAAAGGCGTATTGCTTATAGACTTAGAGAGCACTAAATTCAAAATGTAAGTTGCCGTGTGTAGTGCATATCCCCAAAATGTAAATGATAGTGATTAGTAGCTTAAAATCGACCTAATAATATCCAATCAGGTTCGGTTTCTCCTCTCTGCAATACCATTTTACTGTGGTGTTCCAGGTGTTATGAGTTGGGATAGGATTCCGCACTCCAACAAATAATACTTGAATTCTAAATCCAAGTATTCACCACATCGATCAGATAAGATGGTTTTCAATCATTTACCTAATTGCTTTTCAGCTTCAGCTTTGAAGTCTTTAAACTTTCTGAAAGTTTCAGACTTTCTTTGTCCACCTCTAGCTTGCACATTGATCGGTCCACAGACATCACTATGTACTAGCTCAAGTGGTTCCTTGGCTCTTTGACCCTTTCCTGTGAAAGGTCTCTTGGTCATTTTACCCTTTATACAGGATTCACAAACAAGAAGAGTTTCAACATTTAACTCTCTCAAAGCTCCATGCTTTCTTAACCTGTTTAACCTATCTAGATTAATATGTCCCAACCTAAGATGTCAAATATGTGTTATCATCATCGTGAGAAACTCTTTGTCGTTTGTTATTTTTAGGTTTTGCTACTTTAAGTAATTCAAACTTATTTAACGTGCGTTCAGTCGGTTTAAGTATATACAGCCCGTTTATAAACTTTGCATGACAAATATCGAATCCATTCTTAGAAATAATATTTTTTTATTAAAATATTTTGAATAATTGTTCTTTCAAAAAATGAAAGAGAAATCAAATTTCTCAAAAATCCATGACTATAATAAATATCGTTCAAAACTAAATAATTATATCCAAAAAGTAAACGGGTTGTCCCTAATGGTTTAGCTAACACGAGCGCACCACTGCCAACTCTCAGAACGACCTCACCATCAGTAAGCTCCCTTAACAAATCAAGCATTTGGAAAGAAGAACAAACATGGTTAGTGGCTCCTGAATCCAGTATCCATGATGACAAATCATATTCCACTAAACAAGCTTCAAGAACAAGTAAATCATATTTACTTTTATTTTTCAGCTCGGAGAGATACTTGTCACACTTTCTCTTCCAATGACTTTCAACCCCATATTGGAAACATTTTCTCTTGGGCTTGTTGTCTTTCTTGTTCTTCTTGGCTTTCGGTGGTGTCTTGGTTTTCTTCCCTTTCTTGTTCTTACCTTTTCCCTAACCATTGATCTTCTTCCTCTAATTACTTTTAACAGTGGGGGAAGGCTTTTGCTCGACAACATTTGTCTCGCCATCTTTTATCATTCTCAGGTTGAGTGACTCAAAAATCTGCCGCTCATTCAACAATTGGGTCATGTTGAATTGCAACTTGTTCGTGAATGCATAAAAAGATGGCGTGAGCAACTCAAATATAATGCTAACTTGAGTCCGCTCATCAATGGTTGCCCCATGTACTTCTGCCTCGTACATTATGTTGATCATGTTTAAAACATGTTCTCGCACAAAAGTACCTTTTCTCATCTTAGTCTTCATATAGCTCCTAGTAGCCTCATGGCAACTTTGATCAGAGTGCTGTCCAAGCATTGCCTGTAGAGATTTCATAATCTCATAGGCAGTCTTCATGCTTTCATGCTTGGTTCTTAGAATATCATTCATGATCACAAGCATGTAGCACTTCGCCTTGTTGTTTGATATGAACCAAGCATCATATTTGTCCCTAACATTCTTATGGGCATTAGCAGTGGGCTCCTCAGGACATTGCTCAGTAAGAATGAACTTGTGGTCGTCATTAAACAACATTAAGTTCATATTTGATTTCCAACGTACGAAATTGGCACAATTCAATTTCTCAAGAGCGAGTAAAGCAGTAAGAGGGTTGCCTATGGTAGACATAATAATGATAACTAAAATTTAAAACATATATGATTCAAAATTGATAAATATTTAGAATTCAAAAATTAAACATGATGCATGAATGCAACATAACAAACACACAAATTAAACATTTACTAATCACGATAAAATAACCCAATGATTAATGTGTTGCCTTAGGGTCAGTTTGATTAACCTCAGACTGTCAATGAGACATTCTCATTTTTATTAATTAAAACTTAAAATATCTCATATTTTTTCTTTTAACAATTAGGTATCGCTTGTTTTGTCAAGTCACAATTATCCACATGAAAGCTTAATTGTGACTTTGATAGTGTAACCCATCATTTCAGATTCCATAACTTCATTTAGAATATGCTGCCTTAGAGTCGGTCAGAACTAAATTACATCGCTTCCTCCTATCTTCTTAAGAAGTCCAACATTGGTATTGGCACAGCTCGAAACCTTCCTTAGGGGGATGAAAATAAAAAGTCATCTCGATGCCTTCACTGTATCTCACGGTGTTGTACTAATAATGAAGATCGCATGTTACATTAACATATCATCATTCTCCCACTCACTATTTTAGGATTATGTGTTTCCATTTTTAACTAACTAATTAATTCCAAATTAATTATTAGTTAAAATAATAACCCTATAAATATTTAATAATCAGTTATGTCAATCTTATTGGTATAAGTTCATTTAACCTTTTAAAGCGCCTAAGTCATAATTGAGTGAATTTAGATTAACTAATTAATTATAATCATCGAACTTCAATAAAACTCTTTTACTAAAGTCGGTTATCCTAAAGATGACTATAACTCTTAATGTGGTGTGATTACCAAGTTTTAACTAATTAGAACCTAGCAGTTTACATGCAATTGATTTCATAAAATAATACATATAAACATATTAGGACAATCTTAATAAATCATGTCTCTACAGATGAGATGCATGATCAAATGAAACTGTATGAGATTTTTGTATATGACATGTGATTGATTAATGCATGGACATGTTATCAAACATAACAATTAAAACAATTAAATAAAATAATAATAGACTGAGTGACTATTAGCTTTTTCTAAATTACAACCCTTCAAATAAAGAAATAAAAATACAAAGCAGACTTCGAGAATACATATTTCCAAAATATTGCATTCCCTTCTAATGTCCATCTTCATAATCTTCACTCTTTGAACAAAATTCTATTTAATCAAGAAAAATAATTTTTCCTAATTAAAATTAATTTATATAGTTATCCTTTTAAAATTGTTAACTTTGGCTTATCAAATAAATACTTTATTTGATTTGGTCAAACTTGGGTCAAATACAATCAACCTATTAAAATTACATAAACTTCAAAATTTAAGAAGATAATTGATAGATTGAGGGTTATCATCAAACCCTATTATGATAAGCTTGGTTGGTATCAGAGTTTGTATGAAACTTCCCTAAAAGTGACAACACTTGCCACCGACGACAAGACTCTCCTATCACCGCCACATCATCGCCAGCCACACTGCCGCCGACCACCACAGTCAGAATAGTATTTTCTGACGTGAACAGTAAATTTTCCGTGCGTGTTGGAATATGTCCATAAAGTAGCGTGTAATAAATATTTATTTATATTTAGTTATTTCTCATACATTAGTATTACTGAATTCTTATGAATAAATTGGAAGTTTTATTTTAAATTAAAGTGTGTTTATAAATTACTCAAGTCTTGGAACTTTCATCAACGAACGAAGAGTGAAGACAGAGGCATCTCCAGACGAACTCTTCTTAAAAACTTTAAAATGATATTCACAGTCTTAGGATCGTTGGGCAATCGAATCTGATTATGACTGTTAGGTTGAACCAATGGATGCCAGTCTTAGAGCATGAGAGTGAAGACTCAAACGGTTAACCTAGACTTGTTATGAACATGTTGAATAGACCGGTAACATATTAGTTTAGGGTCCAAAATCATTTACCAAGTTCTAAATCTAATTATTACACCTTAAGGGTATTTCACAATTACCTTAATCCTAAGGTGAATACGTAGCTTGACTTGTTTAGTTACAATATTTGATATGTCAAATGAGTGAGTTCGAATTGGTGGGAAATACATCGGCTGTTGGGATTGTAATTCAATTAAGTTGGAGTTACGTGGTTCACGGATGTGAAAATTCATGGCTCGATTGCCAAAGCAATAATATCACCTTATGCTACATTGACGGGTGTGTGAATATATTAACCTGGCCAGGTATCCAATGAATTGAGTCATTGATTAAGACTTGTGAATTGTACAAGACCATTCACTATTATGTCTTTCTTATTCACAGTCAATAAAGAAGTTAAGGAAATAATAACAAAATGGGTAAAATAGTAATTTTATATTCTGCTCTTATTACTGATATTCATGATTGGTATATTATGTTAAAATATTCTGTGGACCATGAAAATGAAAGGGTTTATTTACACCAACAGGAAACGTAGCACACATGAATCAAGAGTTGATTCAGCATCAAACCTATAGTGGAAATGTACAATGTCGGGACTAAATATGTTGAGAATTTGTAAAGATAAATTCACTGGGTATTTGAATCCTTAGCTTTGTTCATGTAGGTACATTCAGCCTCAGAAATAATTCATGAGAACATGAATAGATAAACGAAGTAAATTAGATCAAAATGTGATTTGGTGCCGATGCATATTTCCTATACCTATATATGATGGCTGATGCCACGTAATTAGTGTGATTATATGTATTAAAATTAATTAGTTTATTGTATTTTAATTATTGGATCATTAGTAAATAAAACAAATTAATTTATTGATAATGATCAATTAAGTTATCAATTGGATTGATGAATCTCGATACAACTCAAACTCTAGGGAATATTGCAATTTTCGACAATTATGAATATATGGGATGAATTTTCAGAAATTTAAAAATATATGGATATATTTGTAAATATCAAAAATTATATTTTATCAATATCTAATAGCAATCTGATTGCAAATAGATCTAGGATAAGATACAGTTGCTTGTTAAAAAAAGAAAAAGGAGAAAAACGTTTTTCTCTCCCTCTAGGTTGCCGCCGGAAATTATATTGAATGAGAAATTTTTTTATTTTTCTTCTTTAATCATTTTGAGAGCCCACACTCAAATTTCTACACAAAATTCTCGTGCGATATATTTATGAAATTAATGGGTGGTTGTTGATGGATGAAATTCACAAATTGTTCTTGGAGTTCAAGTGCGTGATTCGGATCCCGAAGGTTGAAGAAGATGAAGGAATTCCGCTAGTTCAGAAATTCTCCGACACAAAGTATAAGTGAAAGAATTGGTTCTAATCTTATCTTCTCGTTTAATGTCATATATGCATAAATCGCACGTTGTTTGATTTTAAGTTATTTAATTTGATGAAATAAGTTAATTAAAATTTTTTTAATATTTCGCCCAAGAACCGTTCGTGGTTCAAACTTATTTTTAATTAATTTTAAAACCAACTGCTCCCAATAGTGTGAAAGCGGCTAAGTATATAAAAAAGACTAAATGTGTAAGAATGATCAAGTTAATAAAAATGGCCAAGTGTGAAGATAACTAATGTTTTAAAAATAACTAAGTGTGTGAAGATATCTAAGTGTATCGAAATTATTAAGTGTGTCAAAAATGACTATGTGTATGAAAATGGTGAAGGGTTTGAAAATAACTAAGTGTGTGAAAAATGTTAAGTATGTAAAGATGACTAAATGTATGTGAAAATGCCTAAATGCATTAAAATATGGTTAAAGTATGTAAAAATGCTTAAATGTAGCAAAACAACTACATGAAAATGACATGTATATGAAAATGTGTGAAAATGACCAAACGTGTGAATATATAATTTATCAACCTAGATAAAGTATATGAAAATGTGTGATTGTGGCTTGTCATAGGGACATGGCGATCAAGAATACGTTCTTAAGCGTTTATGAATAAGTGTTAAATTATTTTAACAATTCATGCTCTTAGCCTAAGTGTGAAAATATAGCTAAGTGCATGGGAATAACTAAGTATATCAAAACAAATACATAAAAATGATAAAGTATGAGAAAATTACTACGTGAATGAAAAATGTTACGTGCATGTGAAAATAAATACTAAACCCGTCACACTAGGGCCAAACGCCACAATGAGGACCTAAACGTCATCATTACATGGTGAGTCGACATTCAAGACTGACGTTTGGGGCCTGCTGGTTGCGTTTGGGCCCCAAACGCAGACACATAGATGTTTGGCCCGTGTCACTGGGACACGGTCCAAATGCTTGTTACTATGGCGTTTTGGGCTCAAACATGTCCATCGAGCCCTAAATTAGAGTCATGGTTGGCGAATCGCATATCATGACTGGCGTTTGAAGCTTCCTGGTCGCGCTTGGCCCCAAACGCCAGATATACAGGCATTTGGTCTCAATACTCCTCCTCTATTATGCTTAAAAAACCTAGATGGATAAATAAAAATAAAATATATTTAAATTAAAATGTAAATAGGTTATTTTTCAAATTTTATGGGGTTATAATTTATAAAATAAAAGGTTAAAATTTTAAATTTTAATATTTAATTTCGAACTTTTAGCGGATATGTTCGATTTAAAGATATAATTCTCACTTGAGGGTTATACGTGTTTGTCAAACTGATAAATAGGATTTACTGACCATCATAATATCACGACCTATAATTATATATTGTGAAAACTCGTCTCGCTCGATACTTGCCACCAAAGCACAACAACATTATCAATGACAACTTTTAACGAGTTTATGAATAAGTATTCAATTGTATTGAGAATCCTTAATTAATCCAATCTAATTTCACATAATAAGTGAGTATCATGAATGTTTACATTGAAATAACGAGTTTTTTCTATTTTTATCAATGATTTTTTTGGTGAACGTTAAATAATTACAAAAATATCAATTTTACGGGTGATTGTGAAGAATGACGATTAAGCCATATAAATGGTTATCAGGCCTAAAAAACTGACGATTGGGAGGGAGACTGGTGATCACCTATTTATACATGGCGTTTAGGAATGAAACAGGCTATTGGACGCATAAAACTAACGCTTGGCTTTGACGATGCAATTAGCACTTTCAGGATGACGATTCACCTATTAGGTATGGTGATTAGGTTTTATGTATTTGGTGAACCCCACTACATAATTGGTGAACCCCGGTATATATTTGGTGAACCCCACCACGTAGTTGATGAACCCCGGTATGTAATTAGTGAACTCTTACGTATTTGGTGAACCTCTCCAAGAATGATTAATTTCTACGTATATTGTGAATCACACTACGTAATTGGTGAACCCCAGTACGTATTTGGTGAACCCATCTAAGAATTATTAATTTGTACATAATTGGTGAACCCCACCACGTAATTAGTGAACCCCTATACGTATTTGGTGAACCCCTCCAAGAATTATTATTTCGTATATATTTGGTGAACCCCAGTACGTCATTGGTGAACCCAAATACGTATTTGGTGAACCCCTCCAAGAATTATTAATTTGTACGTATTTGGTGAACCCCTCCAAGAATGATTAATTTGTACGTATTTGGTGAACTCTACTACGTAATTGGTGAACTCCAGTACGTAATTGGTGAACCCCAGTACGTATTTAGTAAACCCCTCTAAGAATTATAATTTGTACGTATTTGGTGAACCCCACTATGTAATTGGTGAACCTCAGTACGTATTTGGTGAACCCCAGTATGTATTTGGTGAACCCCTCCAAGAATTATTAACTTGTACGTATTTTGTGAACCTCAGTACGTAATTGGTGAACCCCTACAAAAATTAGTATTTTGTACATATTTGGTGAACTCCACTACATAATTGAACTCCACTACGTATTTGGTGAACTCCTCCAAAAATTATTAATTTGTACATATTTAGTGAACTCCATTACATATTTGGTGAACCCCAGTACGTATTTGATTAAAAAAAGACTTGTTACATGTTGGGTTTTGTGTGACCCAGATTGCTCCAAAATTAATCTAATGGCCACAATGGCCCAGCATCAATGCCGGAAATAATTTCACGGCATTGTAAAGGTTTCCTTTAATCAAAGGGTAAGAGATTGAAGTATTATTTGGTTTTAATTGAGGGGTATAATTATCTTTTATTACTATTTTAACAGAAAATCTAACGTGGGGATGTGGGTGTCTTCACTTAAAACGATAAGGGATGTGAGTGATATTTCTAAACTTCGAGTAGGTGTGAGTGTCATTAAAAGAAACTCTATGAGATGTCAGTAGAATTTTTCTTGAGTTTTTTTTCATATCCCAAATTCACATATAAGTAAATTAACTTTTCTGTAAACAACCTTCGTTTTTTATTTTTTGTCATCACGATTCTTCTATGGTACATCCTGAATAAATCTATAGCGATAGTAACTTGCTATGGACGATGGATCACCATGTACTACTAAAGAACATTGAATTTAAATTAATCGGGGATGGTTTGTTAGGTAGTAGGCGACTGCTATTGTGACGGTAGGAGGTCTGCTATTTTTATGATTTTTTAAGGTTGTCATTTTTTATATTTGATTGGGTGAACTACAAAAATACTGAAAAATAGAAGTGAATTGAGGAAATTTCATTTTTATAAAAAAAATTTGGATCATTTTTATATACATAAGCCGTCTAGTTTTTACGGAAGCCCTTCTTCTTTTCATTCTTTCATTACCAGAACTTTGTTTATTTTTTCTTCAAGTATTGTTAAGGATTTTTTCTCATGGTTTTGCAATTGATTTGTTCTGATTATCTTTGTATCTATTTTCTCTTTGTCAAACAAATTATACTTTTGTCGTCATCTCCTCTTCTATATGCCTTCTTGTTAGACTCTTTAGATATGAAATTTAGTCTACATTTTTTTCAACGTTTCATCACCTTCTGCTTCTGAAATCAAGCCAAGTCTGGAACTGCGCCAGCATCACTACTCCACTCTCAGCCAACCAGAGCATGGTAAGCACTCTTTTCCCTCTACATAAAAACTAGGCAAATAGGGTTTTGAGCTTTATACTTTTTGTATAGATTCAGCTTTGAAGGTAGATAGTTGTTTGTTGTCTCTATATGAAATGCTTGATTTTTTATGGTACTGAAGCATGCCATACTAATTTCCAGAATTTAGGATTTATTGATAGCTGTGATGCTGATCCTTTATAAGTATCCTGCATTTTAGACTTATGTAAGAGATAGTAGCATGATTTAACTATGAAAAATTGCCATTATTGCTAGGTCAGACGATCAAGTCTTTAGAATAGTTTTGCATGATAGGAATAGCACAAATATTCCTTGCTATTCAGGTGGAAAATTGAATCGATGGTTCTTATTCCATGTAGCACGATTAGGATAAAAAAGTTCAGAAACTAGAATAATATCAGGTCTATAAAAGCTAGATAGGTCTCCAAAACCAGGAACCCAACTATGATTTCAAATATTAACACTATCTCCCTTTCCTATATTCTCCAGTATGATTTTTCTTTACTAATTTATTTACCCTGCCAAAAGATCTTCCAAACCCAAGAGCTTGATTTTCCTGTCTAACCTCTAGGAAGTCACAATTAGGAAAGTATAAACTTTTAAGAAGCCTATAACAAAAATCTTTTAGGATTCTTAAGTAAAACTCGAACCTGTTTAGCAAGTAAGGAAAGGTTAAAAACCTCCAAGTCCTTGAAACCTAACCCCCCTCTTCTTTACTGTTAGTCATTCTTTGACTAGATGCCCAACCGTCATCAACAAATAAGAGTTTGTAATAAATAAGAATGAGAATCAGAGTTTGTAATAATTAAGAGTTTGTTAAAAACCTCCAAGATTAAAACAAGATTGAGAATCAGAGTTTGTAATAAATAAACTGTCATCAACAAATAAGAGATGAGATATAGAGGGACTTCCTCTCTTAAGAGAAATAGGATAAAGTTTACCTTCATTGATTGCTCAATTAATACATCTGGAAAAAGATTCCAATGATAAAAAGGTAGGGATATAGGAGATCTCCTTGCCTTATAGGAACTATTAATATTAATTTTATAACTAGCAGAGATAACAAAATTATAATCCACTTCAAAAATTTATGATCAAAACCCATTTGGATTAGTAAACACTTAAAGAAAGCCCCAATGGACCCTATCATATGCTTTAGACATGTTTGTCTCAAGCACAATCACCCCCTTACTACCTTTCTACCTCATCTTCAAATGATAGAAAATTTCTTGTGCTATTAAAGAATTATGTTGAAGGTGTTTGCCATTTATAAATGCACATTGAGACTTAGAAATAAAAGAGCTTTAAAAGACTTCTTAATCTAGTAGCTAGAATTTTTAAAATGATCTTATATGAAAAGTTGCACAAGACAATATGCCTAAAATGAACTAGAGTCTCAGGTTGCTTAACTTTAGGAATAAGTGTCATATTGGCATGGTTTTAAAAGGCGTTCAAGGCGTCTGTCTTGAGACGCGGCTCAAGGCGAGGCCCCAAACCAGGGTTCCAAGGCGTACGCCTCTAAGGAACCCTGGTGAAGCGTACGCCTCTATTGTATGAGGCGTACGCTTCTAAGGCTTACGCCTAAAGGCTCATGAGGCATAAACCTCATTTTTACTACGGGTACTGACCTGACCCATTGACCCATTGGTAACTCATGGGTTAAAATACCCTTTCCCTTTTGTTTTAGTCGAAGAAGACAAAGGAGGATTTTCCAGCAGCCTCTTTCCCTAGGGTTTGGGGATTAGACGAAGAAGAAGAAGATACCACAAATAGAAGAAGACAAATAGAAGCTACCTTTGAGGTATTTCGACCATCTTCACTTCTTCTTCTCTTTTCACATTTTCTTCTTTGTTTTCTGCATCTCTTTCTCTTCTCCTCGTTGTTTTGCTTTTTCTTCATTGGTTTTTCCACACCACTTCATCTCTTCTCTTTGTTATTTCTTTGTTGTTGAGGTATTTAGATAGATCATATTTAGCTATTTTTTATGCAAATAGTGGGGAACACATGACAGTTTGTTTTTTCTACTAGTGGGGAATTTTTTATGCAAGTGGGGAATATTTAAATAGATCATCTTTGCTGTTTTTTGCTGCAAATATAATACAGCATGTTCCCCACTTGTAAAATAAAAGTGGGTACACAATGGTCCACAACTGTTTGTTCTTTTTGCAAGTGGGGTTGAACTTTGATCTTGAAAACATAAGACATGTTCCCCACTTTGGCTGTTTATTTTTATGTTGAACTTTGATTTTGAAATAATTATTTATTCTTATGTAGTGAAGTAGCAAATGATGGTAAGAGGTGTAAAAAAAATAACAATGGTGGTAGTAGTGGAGAAATTGAAAGGAGTACGAGAACCTTTAGATCGGTTTGTAATAAATGTTGATGATGACAACCAAGACACAGAAAAAGAATTACCTCCATTAAACCCATAAAAGGCTCGCAATCGAGTTTGTTTGGATATTGGAAGATTTTTTTTTTTAAAATGGTATTTCTTTCAATGTGGCAAGGAGTCATTCGTTTATGAACATGTGCCGTTCCATTGGTTTGTATGGTCGAGGTTTCAAACCTCCAAATATGCATGAACTTAGCACGTGGATATTGAAGGAAGAAATAAAGGCCACAAATAATATTGTGAATGACGTGAGGAAGACATGGTCACAAACTGGAGTTTCAATATTGTTAGATGGTTGGAAAGATATGCGAGGAAGAAGCTTGATCAACTTTCTTGTCAATTGTCCGAGTGGAACTATTTTCTTGAAATCTGTAGATGCATCGGATGCTGTAAAAGATGCAAATTTACTATTTCAACTTTTGGATGAAGTAGTCGAAGAAGTAGGGGAAGATCTTGTCGTTCAAATAGTCACGAATAACGCATATGCTTACAAATTGGCTGGAACAAAATTAATGGAGAAGAGGAAGTGTCTCTATTGGACTCCATGTGCCGCACATTGCTTGGATTTAATGCTTATAAAAATGCTTTGACAAAAGCAAAAAAGGTAAGCAACTTCATATACAATCATGGATGGGTTTTGGCATTAATGAGAATTTTCACAAAAAGAGAGCTAATTCGCCTAGTGGCCACTAGATTCGCTATTGCATATTTGACTTTGCAAAGTATTTATGAAGTCAAGCAACCTTTGCAAGCCATGTTTGTTTCTCAACAATGGCAGAATAGTGCATGGGCAAAAAAAAGTGAAGGTAAGGAAGTGAGAAAATTATTTTGAATAAAAAAATTTGGCCTAGTGTAGCATATGCTTTGAAAACCACAAAACCATTGGTTAAGGTGCTCAGAATGGTAGATTCAGAGAAAATGCCTGCAATGGGCTTTATCTATGGTGTTATGGATGCTGCTAAAGAGGAGATAGCGAAAAACTTAGGGGGAGAAGAGGCACCATATAGAGAGATATGTGATATTATTGATGAGAAATGAGAGTTTCAGTTGTATATGCATTTACACGCGGCTGCATATTTCTTGAATCCTCATTTTCAGTATGAAGATAATTTCTCTAATCATCCTGAGATCAAGATGGGTTTATATACTTGTATGGACAAGTTAATACCCGATCAAAGAGAGAGAATTAAGGTTGATATGCAAATAGATATGTTTAAAATGAGGCTTGGATTTTTTGATATCGTACAAGTAAAAGCTTCTTGCAAGAAGCGTTCACCTGGTGAGAATTATTCTTAACATTGTACACCTTACATTGCAATTATTTTTAGAGGAAACTTATATTTATTTTTTGAATTAGTTGCATAGTGGACACAATTTGGAGATGGCACACTAGAATTGCAGAAGTTTACTATTAAATTTTTGGGTTTTACTTGTTCATCATCGGCATGCGAACGAAACTAGAGTACATTCAATCAGGTTGATGATCTGAATTTTGAGATACATGTGTATGATATTTTATAAACTTTGAAGTTTCCTTAAATTCGTTTCTTGAATAGGTACATACAAAGAGAAGGAACCGTTTGACTACAAATAAGATAAATTCACTGGTTTATATCATGTACAACAAAAAATTTAAAGATAGACACTTCAAGCTTGAGCAGCTCAAAGAAGATGATAATCCATTAGTATTTGATAGTGTGCCATCCGATGATGAATGGGTTGTTGATCAAGATGATGTATGTCAAACACATACAACTACCCTGAACGATGATGATATTGATATTTATGATGTTGAGGAAGCAAGTGGAAGTGCTAGGAATCTCAAGGAGTTCAAAAGAAGTGAAGGGCGAAAGGTTAGTATAAACTTAAAATATTATAGAAGTTCTCAACTTTTCCGAGTTAGTTATATTATGTGTCCTTATTTTATTTATGTATTAATAGATAAAGGAAAGACGCCATGCTGGTGGATGAAGAAGAATGTGAGGATGTTAACACAGATGAGAACGATGAAGGACATATCAGATATGATAATACTTCATTAGAAGATTCTACTAGTGATGATGATGTTGAAATTGAATCTCTATAACCATGAGAGACTCTCAAATAAAGAATTTCCTTGATGATTTTAAGACAATTAGGAATTTTAATGCTTTTATATGAGAATTATTCTCATATCATATATTTTGTTTTGTTTTTGTGATATACTAGTGATAATTAGTGATGAAAGAATTGTTATATGATATTTTTCAATTGGATGGTTGGTATAAATTATTTATGATTTATATTAGACTTTTAGGGTGGTTTTTTCCTTCAAATTGAGGCTTACGCCTCATTCCGCCTCGAGGCTTACGCGCCTCTTTAGAGGAAATCGCTTTGAGGCCGCCTTTCACTTTTTAAAACCTTGCATATTGGTTTCATTCATAGACTTATAGAGATAAAAATTCTAAAGGAAATGTAAAATAACCTTGAAAGCATCACTGTTAATCAGTTCCCAATGTTTTTTTTATAGAAGAGCTCAGACAAACCCTTAGGTCTTGGAGCTTTATCAGCTCCTAAATAAAAAAAAACAGCTCCTTTAACTTCCTCTAGAGTAATATGAAAGGTCAAACACTCATTAGTGACATTATCAATCAAAGAATCTACACAATTTAAAACCCACTTTATATCAAAGAAGATTTTTTGCCTAAAGAAGGATTGAATAATATCAATTACATCTTTTTCTTCACTCTGCCAGATTCCATTGGCATCCTTTAACCTAGCAATCTTATTGACCATCCTTCTTCTAACAACTGATCTATGAAAGAATTTTATATTTTTATCTCTAGATTTAAGCTAATTAATCCTAGATATCTGTCTCTAATAAATTCCTCATGTCTCCATATTCAATTAATACTAGAAGAAATATCATGATTCTAAATTTTATCATCCTCCAATTCTTCATTCAATAAGGTCATTTCTCCCTTTAATTGGTTAATTCTAAGGTTAGGATTGCCCCTCAAATTTTTTGCTCCAATCCCTCAAATCAGATTTATAAGCCTTACGTTTATTGATAAAATTCCCCATACCACCCTTAGAACTAATTTTATGCCAACTCTCATTCAAAATAGAATCATAAGTTTCCTCCAAAAACCATTTAGCCTTAACTTTGAAACTCATTCTAACTCTAGAATTTTTCTTATCGAGGGATAAAAGAATCATGTTATGGTCAGACCCAATATTAGGGGGATATGGGACTTCAAGATATGGAAACATATCTAGACAACACCCATTAATAAGGACCCTATTCAATTTCTCTTAGATAAAACCCTCACATTGCCTACCATTTCTCTAGGCATAGAAATTGCCTTTAGCGTGCACATCCACAAGTTCACAGGAATTGATAAAACCAATCAAATTTCTATCCCTAGAGAAATAAAAGAAACAATTACCTCCATGTTTTTCATGACTATTCAAAAGACCATTAAAGTCCCATGCAACAATCCAGGGAACAGGACTCCCTGGTTCGACTTAGCCAATGTATCATACTGAATCCATCTTTCCTTTTTATCCCTACAACCATAAAAGAATGTAACCTTCCCCCAGTCCATAATATTCATATCAATCTCATTATTGGTATTTTTGATACTATTAAACATAATATTTCTATTCCAACAAGCCAGCATACCACCAATAGGCCAATAGAGTCAACAATATGGAAGAAATCATGTTTCCCTACTACCCTAGATTTAGTTTCCAATAAATAAAACAGATCAGGATTAAATTGGGTAACAGTGTCTTTTAGAGCTAAAACTGTCAGGTTATTACTCAATCCCTGACAGCTCTAAATAAAAATGCTCATTGGTCCTGTGATGGCTTAATTTGGTAAGCCATCACAACCCGTCAACATTCTCCCCAATTTTTAAGTTTCCATTGTTCAGCAAATTTTATATCATTCTCGTTCATATAGTTTTTCTCAAATTCAACCCTCTGTCTCTTACTCCTATATATATTCTACTATGCTCAGAAGAATTTTCAAAATGCGTTTTGTTCTTGGCAAGATTGATTTGTAGATCCAAATATCTCTCATTACTAGGATAGTACTATGACAATACAAGATTCCCAGAAATAGAAGTATAAGAACATTACCTATAAATTCCAACTCATTAGAAGTATTAAAATTCTTACCAGATATATGACCAGAATTAGATAGATTATTGTTACCTGAATTTGGTAGAATGATGTTCTGTGCATTCGTGAGGAATTCTTAAATATTTGCTGCTGAGATTTTTTAACAGCACTCTTAACATCTGAAGTATCCTGGTCTGGTTTCTTCCCATAGCAAAGTGATGTTTAGTATTCAAATATTTTTTTATTAGTTTCAGATCTAATCCATTGACCATACTGAAATCATTACCTTTCCTCCCCTATTTTCTTAGGGGACAAGACCTAAGGTCATGACTAATGACTCCACATAAAAAATAGAAATGTGGGAGTCATTCATACCTAAACTCCACTTAGATAGGATTTTTGTTCCTCCTTTTCACCCAAACACCGGAAACTAAAAATTTCTTTAAATCAAAAGAGACTCTGACTCTAACAGACCTTGCAAGGAATCCATTTAGAGTATAATTATCTTGTAATACCCAAATGATTTAAAAATGTTATTTTGTAATTTGAACCCACCACTCACACGACATATACACTAGACCGACATCTCTCTCATTCTCCATCTCTCTCTCTGGCAGTTTTCCCTCCCCTGTAACCGCTGTTCAATCTCTCTCTCGCAGCCTTCCCTTCCTTGTCAAAGCCCCTCTGCTCTACATCTTCATCTTCGTTTCTTAGTCAACAGCTCTTCTCCATTGATCACGGTAAATGATTTCTTGTTTCTTCTCTTTTCTTTTCTCTAATCAATTTACATTTTGATTTATTCGTTGAGGCACCAATCTGAATTTTTGTTCTCTAATTTTCAGTAATTTACATTATTTTCCATCACTGCTTGCGTCATTCTTACATCATCACTGCCCATCAATTCTGGTGAGGCATTTGGTTTTCTCTCTCTCATTCTCGGTCTATTTCTTTTCCTTAAGCTTTTGGTCTCTCTATTTCCTTCTCTTTTCTCTCTATTTTGTTGCTCTCCCTAATCTCATTCCTATCTTTCTTATTTTCTTTTCCTTCCATGGTAGCCTCCTAGTCATCTTCTTTGGATAGTTCCTTCATCGCCACTGCCTTCAGTAAGCTTGGTTTCCTTTCTTTCTTTGTTCGATCTCTGTTCGGACTGTAACGGGGTTTTGTGACCCAGTTGGTCACAACCCGACCCAGATGTCACTTAAACCTGAACTGGTTCATTTCAACCAGACCGAACCTATTCAGGCTGAACCAGTCCAGCATAGCAGAACTAATCTGGTTTAGACCGCCCGAACCTATTTGAACCAGTGTTGACCATTCCAGATGTTTAAAGTGATTTTTTGATTTATAGTGATGCTTCTAAGAGAGGTTTGAGTTATGTTTTGATGCAACATGGAAATTAATAGCATATGCTTCTCGTTCAACTCAAGCCTTGTGAACAGAACTATCCTACGCATGATTTGAAGTTGGTTGCAGTTGTATTTACCCTCAAGATTTAGAGACGTTACTTGTATGGTTGTAAGTGCCAGATTTACACAGATCATAAGAGTCTCAAGTATTTTTTCACTCAGAAAGAGCTTAACATGAGGCAACGACTTTGGTTGGAACTTGTGAAGGATTATGATTGTGAGATCATTATCACCCAGGAAAGACAAATGTAGTGGTGATGCCTTAAGTCGAAAATCAGCTCATTCAGCAGCTTTTATTACGTCTCAAGAGCATATCGTGGAGGATTTTGAATGTGTCCAGATTCAAATCTTGCTGAATGACACTACAGCACAGCTAAGTCAACTTACAGTTCAACCATCATTACAGCAAGGTATTATCAATGCACATAACTCAGACTCTAAGTTGCTTTTGAGTCGTACTAAAGTGGGTTTGGACAAAAGACAAGGGTTCAATGTCAGTAATGATTCAACTCTTCGCTTTCATGGGAGGATTTGTGTTTCGAAAGAAGTAGTCATTAGACAAGAATTACTCACAAAGGCTCATAGTTCACCATATACAGCGTACCCTGATAGTACCAAGATGTATCACGATTTAAAGTTACATTATTGGTGGAATGATATAAAGCGTGATATCGCTAAGTTTGTTACTAAGTGTTTGGTATGTTAGCAGATCAAGGCCTACAGAAAGATTTGGGTATTCAATTGAATTTTAGTACAGCTTTCTATCCACAATCTAATGGGAAATCTGAGCGTACGATCCAGACGTTAGAGGATATGCTTCGAGCTTGTGTTTTCTCTGGTAGTTGGGATGTGTAGTTGGCAATCACGGAGTTTGTATACAATACATTTATCAGGCAACAATTTATATGGTTCGTATGAGGCACTTTATGATAAAAAATTGTCGGTCGCCAGTTCGCTAGATGAAGTTGAAGAACAGAAGCTTTGGGCCCTGACTTGGTTCAGTCTACGAATAAAGCTATTCAGAAAATAAGGGATAAAATGAAGATCACTTAGAGTAGGCAAAAGAGTTATGTAGATGTTAGGAGAAAGGACCTTGAATTCGAAGTGGGTGATCACGTGTTTCTTAAGGTTGCACCAATGAAGGGTGTTATGCATTCTGGTTTTAAGGGGGAGCTGAGTCCCATATTTATTGGTCCTTTTGAGATTTTGGATCGTATCAGTCATTTGGTCTACCAGCTCACTTTACTACCAGCTCTTTCAGGTGTTCAAAATGTGTTTCATGTCTCAATGCTTCGTAAGTACGTGCCTGATCTAACGCAAGTTCGTGATGACCTCACTTATGAAGATAAACTAGTAAGAATTCTAGTGCGTAGGAATTAGACTCTTCGTCACGGAACGATGCAGTTGGTCAAGGTTCTCTGGAGATAAGTGTCAAGTATCCAGGGTAAGTCCAATAAGGTATATTCCTTTCGAGGACCAAAGTTCTTAAGGAGGGACAATGTAATACCCTAAGGATTTAAAGGGGTTATTTTGTAATTTGAACCCACCACTAACACAATATATGCACTACACCCACACCTCTCTCATTCTCAATCTCTCTCTCTTTGGCAGTTTCCCTTTCCCTGTAACCACTGTTCAATCTCTCTCACAGCCTTCCCTTCCTTGTCGAAGCCCCTCTGCTCTGCATTTTCATCTTCGCTTCTTCATCAACAGCTCTCCTCCATGGTAAATGATTTCTTGTTTCTTCTCTTATCTTTTCTCTTTTCTCTTTTCTATCTCTAATCAACTTAGATTTTGATTAATTCGTTCAAGCACCAATCTGAACTTTTGTTCTCTAAATTCCAGCAATTTACATTCTTTTTTGTCAACTACATCGTTTTCTCTTTCTTTCGTTCTCGGTCTATTTCTTTTCCTTAAGCTTTCAGTCTCTCTTTTTCCTTCTCTTTTTTCTCTCTGTTTTGTTTCTCTTTATGTTCTCATCCCTATATTTCTTGTTTTCTTTTCCTTCCATGGCAGCCTCCTAGTCGTCTTCTCTAGATCGTTGCTTCATCCCCGTTGCCTTTGACTAAGCTTGTTTTTCCTTTCTTTGAACGCTCTCTGTTGGGATTGTAACTGGTCCTGACCCGACTCGACCTAGATATCACCAAAACCTGAATATGTTCAACTGAACTAGACCAAATTGAGTCAACCAGACCAGGCCGAACCGGTTTAGACCGCCTTAACCTAGTTGAAACGGTCTAAACTGCTTGATCAGTTTACACCCGGTTTATTTTTCACCTCTTTCTGACCTCACTCGTCGTCCTAGTTAATTAAATAATTATAGTTATTATATGAATATTTTGTGATCTGGGATCTTTATATTTCAGGTTATTAGTTGCTGAATTAAATTCGTAGCAATCCAGGTAAGTGGCTTACGTAGTAATTTGACTAATATGTTATGAATGTAGTGTATTTAATTTAATATTTCTTTCTGTTGTTAAATTTTGTGATCAAGTGTTTTATTTATTTTTTCATATCATGATAAAGTTAGTTACCATGCTATGTATGATTAGACTTTGAGCCTTACATGCATTAGCTATAACATTTATGTTCATGAATAAGTTACATGTTTGTCAGAAGTACAAGTTAACATGATTTATGAAATTAATCCAAGTAAAACGATAGATAAATAAAGAATAGACTTGGACATATCCCTTAGTTATCAAGTGACTAGACTGATCGCGTCATGTTATCAGCTTTACAGTTGGTTGTCACCATGTTCATGTCAGTGTCCTTAAAGTTAAGACAATCTTAAGTGACACCAGCTTTATGACACCCATTTCGTTCATGTTACAAGTTCAAGTTCAAGTGTGAATAAATTTTGGTTAACTTGATAATTAGGAAATATGTCTAGTCGAATCATGATCAGAGTAGTTACAAGTACAAGTTTATGTTACATGATAACCATGATCAGAGTAGTTACAAGTACAAGTTAAGTTTATGTGAAATAATCAAGTGAAAACGATAAATTATAGTTGCATGAGTTACATGTTTACATTTATGACATGTGAAGCTTATTAGTATGTAAGTTTTACGACTAAGTATTTTTAATACCCACTCCCCCATAGATGATTGTTTTGTAAGTGATGGCTAGCACCAGGAGTAAGGGATGCCATAGCCAGTGGAAAAGAAATGTTTCAATTAATTATGATTATATGACATTACGGACAGATTTTTAGTTAACTTACAGTTGATTTAGAAATTTATGATTTTCATGTTTTAGTCTACGATAACATATTTAACTTTCACGCTTTATGAATTTTTCACGATTGACTTTATTATAGGTTAATTTATCATTTATTACAGTTTATTGAATATATATTTTTTTAAATAATTTTAAGCTTCCACGATTTAATGTTTAAGTTAAGGTAAAATTAGAGTTTTCAATTTCAAGATTTCTCAAATTAGAGTTTCAATTGAATTGTGGGTTTTTGAATTATGAAGTTACATGCCCCTCTAAAATCAGAACGATACATATCTACTTCCATAATATTTCCCACCTAGAAATTAACCTTTTAGTTATCTGCTTTGTCACCCAGTCAGGAGGATTTCCTGGATCTGAATCCATACAGGGCAATTCTCAAAGTTAATTTCACTAACCTAGGACCCTACTCAAACTCTTTTATGAGTATAGGCAACCATTGTAGCTCCAAAGGCTTTTTTTCCTTCTGTTCTTTTGACATCTTGAGTCTTCTTGATTTGAAAAGAAAAGTATTATTCTCTAGAACCTTGATTTCTATATTATCCTCTAAGCCACAACTCTTTTTAAGAACATTGCACATGCATTAGAATTAACAGATTTATCTGAGATAACTTTCCCTACTAACCACATTTCTTGGTTCCATCTTTTTTTCCTTGTATCAGATAATCTAGGTCCAGCAAATTTTCAAAACCGTGGCACAAGTCTTCATATTTTCAACGGCTGGCAGTCAATGGGATTTTCTCCATGAAATGGATTAAAAAATTGTAATCGAGTAGAAATAATCTATGTATTGATGTAATCCTGAGATAATGAAAACCAGAAGTCTTTTTATTTCCTTATTAACTACTAGAAAGAATTGAAAATGCATCACTAGGAATAATCCACACAACTTAAGAGAAGTCTACCAAAAGTATGTCTTAAGAACACAGAGTGAGATTTCCAGAGGGGTGGAGGAGGAATAAAATTGAGATGAAGCTAATAGGATAAACAATGTGATTCAAAGAAAAGGAAGAGATTTCTTGAGCGGTGGAGGAGGAATAGAATTGAGATGAAACTAATAGGATAAACAAGGTGATTCAAAGAAAAGGAAGAGATTTCTTGAGAGGTGGAGGAGGAATAGAATTGAGATGAAGCTAATAAGATAAATAAGGTGATTCAAAGAAAAGGAAAACGAGGAACAAAATTTACGAAAGAACTAAGAACGAAAGACGATGAGCCAACTAACACTTTCTTGGAGAAAACAAGAAAGGCTAGGAGACATGTGATAAGACAACTATTTGACATACTCTATCTATGTTAGCTATGCATGAAGATATTGAGGAGTTTTAAGGTAATATTAATATAAATACCGAACTTATGAGTAAACTGTGAAATCATGTGCGTGACACATAATTAATATTCCCCCTAGAATCAAAACTAACTAATACACTCCTTAGACTAGGGATTACTTCAACTAACAACTCCCGTAAAAGAACATACCCCCCCCCCCCNCCCCCCCCCCCCCCCGCGTCGTCCTCCTGTGAGACCACCATCGTGAGCTCCTCTGTCATAATCACAATACCACCACGAGATCATCCAGCGTCGTCACAGTTGGTGAACTCCTCTTCTTTCTCTTCATTTTTTTTCTCCTCCTCTTCTCTTCCTCTGTTTTTTGGTGAGTGAGAATTTTGAGAGAGAATAGTGTTTAGGGTGAGAAATCATTTCTTCTCGTGCTTCTTACCATCGTACCTGGCAAAAAAATGACAGAGAAGTAACAGAAAATCAGAGTGCAATTATTTGTAAATACAATAGGAAATCATTACAAAAATTGTTTGAGATGAATGGAATGAAAGATGATCCACCTGTCAACGATTCAAAGCTTACTGAGACCTACCTTGGTCTCCCAAATCGTGTGTTATCAACTTTTTCAAGTAAGGATTGGACAATACTATTAATTTACAACCCATTCTAATTTGCAAAATTCAGTACAGTTTCGTCCTAGCTCGAACAAGGCCTGATATAATAAGCAACTGATTGAATGACGATTGTAAGATTTCTTTTAGATAGGCTGACAAGAGCAACTAGGTCGTCCGTATTGTCTTTTAAACTGGGCTTTGTCAAGAATACACACGAAGTTGTCCGGATTGAACAAGTATGTCTATATCGAATGAAGAAACTCATGAGATACAAGCTGAAGGTTAGATTAGAGTTAAGTCTGAGACTCTTCTACGGATTAGGCTTGCCCAAAGAAGGTTCGTAATCCCCTCATGGTTGGATATTAGTGATCTACCAAGATTAAAACCAACAGAAATTAATGAGACTAAAAACTCAGGAAATATTGTTGAATGCATGGATTACATCATGAGATAGACAATGGATATGGAGGGGAAAATGCTTAGTTTTTCAGTTGATCTCGTGATGTGCAATACGACGGGCTTTTGCTTGTGTGCTATAATAATTTGTTGCATTTTGTGGTCCCCGTTCATTTTTCTCTTTGAGGGCAAGAGCTCTCTGTCACTCGTGGTCTCCTTCTCCTTTCATTGTTCGTTCTTAATGTTCTTTGACTTTTGGGTCGTTTTACATGCTTAGTACGAGATCTGTGGTTGGTTTGGATGCTTTGCATGATGTAGGCCGTATTTGTGCCTGAGTTGGGCCCATATGTGCAAGGTCTGTGAGCCATATACAATAGTTCATCAAGATTTGAGAAATAATTTTCACACTTATTTTAGCTAATCTATGAACCACATGATTTATCATCTCAATAATTAGAATTCTTATATAAATTTGTCTTTAAAGTCTTCGTGAAACGTCTCTTCTTGGGTAATCTCCAATACAAATACTATTGCATATATGATAGAAAAACTCTTCAAAATAATATTAGTACGTCAATGTTTTGTTATCATCAAAATTAGTTTTGAACTTAGAGAGCAATAAAATTTGGAGTATGTTTGTGGTCCATCTCTTCCTTTATCTCTTTGCCAAGTTGCTAATCACGTGGCAACTTATGGCTATAAGTGAATAATTAGGATGTGGAAGACTAGAGATGATGCATCACGATCTTGATGTACCAGAATCAATTATACCCATGATTTAGCAGCAGTAAAGTGAATGATATCCACGATCTTGACGCACCACAATCAATGATACCCACGATCTTAACGCACCAAAATCAATGATACTCACGACCCAGATGCACCAGAATCAATGATAACCATAATCATGGAGCACTAGAGTTAATGATACCTATGATCCAGATGCACGAGAATGAATGATACCCACAATCCAGACGCACCAGAGTCAAACAGACGCACCTGAATCAAATACCTGAGGCATAACCCTCCCCATGTAGCGTCAAAACTTCACTAATACGAGCTCAAACTAAAGTATCAATCAGAAACATGTTCTAGAAACTCCATAAAATTCATAAAATCCAATACTACAAAGATTGAAGCCAACTTTTATCCATACTCTATGAATCTAAGTCAAGTTGAAATCACTGACCATTCCCAAGTTCTATGTAAGTCCTTAATGAAGGGGTTGACGCGGTGAAAAGTTGTCCCGTTCTTAAAATCTCTATAAAACAATCTAGCTTATAGTAGAACAAACATAAAAATCATACATTTGATGCGTGAACTCTAAAACTTGAGGCTTTGTGTTATGATTTTATCCTCAATATATGCTCAAATTGTATCCTAGATCTACATTCGATAACGTAATGATCTTGATTGCTATTCTTCGGACATCAGCTGATGACTAGGAGAAAACATGTCTCCCTAGAATTTTTCTTCTCTCACTGATGGTGCCAAAATGACTTTGAAAGGAATCCAGAATGACTACCAGGTGGTTGTGTTTGATTGACTTGAACCATGAGAAACCACCAAGTGACTATGACTGATTGAGTGGCTGACGGACTGAGGACAAAACTGCTGAAAGGAATGAACAAAGTAAATGAGCCCACATCTGAAAGCAATCCCATCATCCGGAAGCATAGGGGGTGTGATCATCCCCTTTTTATTATTATTATTATTATCATCATCAGACCTATAAGTACAAGCACATGAACAAGACAAGGAGAGGACCTAAGCGAACCTTAACCAAATGCACTACCATTTCTCTCTTCTCTCATCAACAACTATGTAAAATCTTTTACACAAGTAAATATCAGCAATCTTCCCATGGTTTTTATTCCCTTTAAGAGTTTTTCACGTAAATGATGGTGTCTTTATTCTCTCATTTTCTCTTTAAATTATGATCTTTATTATTTTTTCGTAGAGGGTTTTTCATACCGAAAAAATCCTCTACATTTTGGTGCTTTCATTGAGAGCGAGAAGAAACCTTAAAGATGCCCTCCAGAAAACCAAACCATGCCTCGAACCAGATTGAACACCACCCTTAATAAAGAAGATGAGGACGAGGATGAACAAGCAATCATGATGCTCCCCTAGTTGAGATACTTCATGTTATACTAAGCCGAATGCAAGTGATAGAACAGAAAAATGCTGAAATGCTGCACAACGCGTGGCAGACGATACAGGAATAGATTGTTGCATTGCAATGGGATCGTGCACAGACATGTGCAGAAGTTCAGTCCAAGGAACATAAAAAGGAGAAGGCGGGAGAAATTTTCCAACCAAAGGTCATGACGGAAGTTTCCATAGGGGAGATGATGGAACTAAGGAACCTGGGAAAAATGGGAAAAACTGACCTGGAATCACTCACTAGAACTCCATTGAGTCTGAAAATCTTGGCCCTCCCAGTTCTGAAGAAGTTTGTGGCACCTAAATTCAAATGTTGTGAAGGGAAATCTGACCATGTAGCCCTTCAAGGTGGGAAAAACTTTCTCTCTAAAATGTGAAAAAAAGGTCGGGGGCTTAGATGTCCAAGCCCTTGAGAGCGGAAAAAACTTTCTCTCTAAAATGTGGAAAATAAAAGTCGGCGGTCTAGATGCCCAAGCCCTTGAGAGCGGAAAAAATCTTCTCTCTAAAATATGAAAAAAAAGTCGACGGCCTAGATGCCCAAGCTCTTGAGAGCGGGAAAAACCTTCTCTCCAAAATGTGAAAAATAAACAAAAAAAAAGCCAAGGAGAAAAACAAGGGATGAGGCAAAATGTCAGAAGGAAAATTAAATGTTTTCAGAACGGAAAAGTCTGGAGAACGAAAAAAGAAATATCTTCAGAATGAAAAAAGAAATATCTTTAGAACGGAAAATGAAATGTCTCCAGAATGAGAAATTCTGGAAAACGAAAAAGGAAATGTCTTCAAAATTAAAAAAGAAACATCTTCATTAAAGAAACACTGAAAAAAGAAGAACTGAGTAAACAAAGGCAGAAAAGAAGAGCTGGAGAACGGAAAAGGAAATGTCTTCTGAACGGAAAAGTCTGAAGAATAGAAAAGGAAACGTCTTCAGAAAAGGAAAGTTTGGAGAACAAAAAAGGAAATGTCTTAAAAACGGGAAAATCTTCAAAAGATAAAAGAAAACAAGTTGAGAAAAGAATGGCAGAAAAGAAGAGCTAAAGAACGAAGCTAATCAAAAGACAGCCATGAGTAAAGGAAAAAGAGGCGAGAAAAGGAAGGAAAAATTGAAAGCAGAAAAAGAAAATAAGGAAACAGGAAAAACTCTACCAATAAGTCCGTAGCAAGGAAAACAGAAAAAATTATACCAATAAAAGTGGGGCAATAAACTCAAGCTCCTGTAATAAAATTATGAAACGGTACACTCGCTCCTTACTCATTTCAATTATTATATTATTCTTGTATAATATTCTTGTCACAGATCTTATCGTACGAGAGAAGGAAAATGAAAAATGAAGAAACGGGGGGAAACTCTATCGATGAGCCCGTTTGAAATCAAAACGGGGCCATGATTCCATGAAAGGAGCCTAAGATCTTGGGAATGTCCACATACATCGTTCTCAGAAAGAAATCAGAAACTTCAAAACAGTGATATCATTATTTAAACAAATCAGACAATGCTCAAATAATTTATAATGGAAACAATTGAAGAAAGCAAAGATGAAATATTTCTTGAAACTCAGCGGATGATCCTGAAACTCAAAGCCAAAACGGGATCACGGTTCTTTATCTGAACCTAAAGACTTTCTCTTAGAATGAACAGGCAAAATCTCACATGACAAGATCTGGACCGAAGACTCTATAAAAAAGAAGAGAATCAAACCTACCAAAATCAGACATGTGTTGGAAGCATTCATTGCACTTAGAGGAACTTCGCCGAAGCACAATGAGGGCAAATAAACAGGTAAAAAAATATATATTGTCACGTGGGCAAAGATGACCGATCAAATAATTGACAAAAAGAAGGCAGGAAAATAGGAACGAGGACTGGAGTTGTAAGAAACTCGTAAACGGATAAAGAATAAACCGTGCGCCCTTAGAAAGCGGGAAAGAACGCGAGAACGGAAAGGAGCAGGAAATCGGGAAAGAGTACCATAATGAGAAAAACAGACCGGTCAACAAGAAAAGCTGACTAGTTAACAGGAAAAGACTGGCGGGGAGCCACACCTTCAAGAACGGAAAAGGATTGACAGGGGACCCACACTTCTGAAACATGAAAAGGAACCTGAGACATGGAGAACTATTCTGAACTAGCATATCACTCGTTGAACTATGCAAGAATGAGAAAAAAATGTGACTGGCTAAACGGGAACATACTGACCGGGAACCCACGCCTACGAGAACGTGAAAAGACAGAAAGGACCAATGCCTCTAGGACGGAAATGACCAAAAGAAGAACGGGAACGGATGAAAGAAATCCATAATGACCACCAAGTGGTTGTGATTGATTGGCCTGGAGAACGAGGAACCACCAATTGGCTATGACTGATTAAGTGGTTGATGGACTGAGGACAAAACAGCTGAAATGAATGAGCAAAGTAAATGAGCCCACGCTTGAAAGGAATCCCCTCAGCCGAAAGCATAGGGGATGTGATCTTCCCTTATTATTATTATTAGTGTTATCATCAGGCCTATAAGTACAAGTACATGAAAAAGGGGAGGACCTAAGCAAACCTTAACCAAAGGCACTATTGTTTCTCTCTTCTCTCATCAACAATGATGTAAAATCCTTTACACAAGTGAATATCAATAATCTTCTCGTAGTTTTTCTTCCCTTTAAAGGTTTTTCATGTAAATGATGATGTATTTATTCTCTCATTCTCTCTTTAAATTATGATCTTTATTATTTGTTCATAGGGGTTTTTTCATACCGAAAAAAATCATTTAAAGTGTGATATGAATGCAAGTTTTCATGTCATTAACAAGTAATAAAGTGATAAGTGAGTGTCATTCTTTACAAGGATTGATGAAAAATAATTAGTTGACCAAATCTGTTTTAAACCTAAGTTAATTTGTTGAAAGAAATGAAAATTGGTGATTAAGAGATCCTAATATTAAAGAAGAGTAAAATTAATTAAATGTGCAACAAAAACAGAAGCAAAGTATAATGTAATCAATGGTTAAATAGGCTAGAATAACTAATTCCCCTTTTCACTAATAACATTGACTTAAATCTGCTTGAACTGCTACTACTTTAGTAACAACATTAACATCAACTCATTCATGTGCAAATGATTTTCATCTTTGCAACTCAAATCTTAATCAAACCTAACTTATTCCTATGCCAAAGAAAAACTAAGATCTTAAATTTATGCTTCCAGTTGTTAGGTTTACAAGATGAGTGATATATGCTTATATTATCCACTAATTATTTTAATTACAAAAGAATCAAGTAAACATGCATTATCCAAATTTGATCTATTGAATTGAACCTTTCCACAATTCCAATAAATAGGTTTCTCATGTAATGGGGGCTTAGCAATAAAAATACTTGGATAAAATGTCAATAGTTGGCTTGCAATCTAAACTTCAATAACCAATATTAAAAACTTCAAGATTCATTAACCATCCTAACTTAAAGGGTTTAGCTTATCTTTTACTTAAAAACATATTTGAACAGTATTACAATCAATAAAACAAAATTCAGAAAAAAAATAAAAATATCAAGGAAACAGAAAATTCTTTGGGCTGCTTCCCATGAGCGCTTATAGTCTACAGCCAGACTTATTGCTTTTCAAAAATTGGGATCTCCAAAAGAAGTAACACCATCATTTCTCTCCACTTACTATCCATAATAGTGTTTCAATCTTTGCCTGTTAACTCTGGAAATATACCTTGACTTATCCTTCAAGTCTATTGCTCCAAAAGATGAGACTTTGTCAATGGTGTAAGGACCAGCCCATATTGATCTCATCTTGCCTGGAAAGAGTTTGAGTCGTGAATTAAATACTAAAACTTGCTGCCCTGGGGCAAACTCACATCTCAAAATCTGCTTGTCGTGCCATTTCTTTGTCTGTTTGTTATAAATCCTCGCATTTTCATAGGCATCATTCTGAAACTCATCCCTCTCATTTAATTGTAAAAGTCGTTTCTCCCTTGCTTCCTTTATATCAAAATTAAGCTTCCTCACAGCCCAATAAGCTTGATTCTCCAACACTATAGGAAGATGACATGCCTTTCCAAACATTAATCGGTAAGATAACATTCAGATAGGTGTTTTAAAGGCTGTATGGTATGCCCACAGAGCATCGCCAAGCTTCTTTGCCCAATCCTTTCTATTGGTGTTAACCATTTTCTCAAGGATGTTCTTAATTTCTTGATTTGACACTTCTGCTTGCCCATTAGTTTGAGGATGGTAGCCAAGTGTTATCTTGTGCTTCACACCATACTTAGCAAGGAAGTTTTCAAATAACTTGTTGCAAAAATGAGTTCTTTTGTCACTGATAATAGCTCGTGGAGTTCCAAATCTTGTGAATATATTCTTGTGAAGGAATTTCAGCACAATCTTTGCATCATTTGTTGTTGTTGTAATTGCCTCAACCCATTTTGAGACATAGTCTACTGCAAGCAAGATGTAAATGGAGCCAAAAGAAGAGGGGAATGGACCCATGAAACTAATTCCCCAAACATCAAAGATTTCAACTTTCAAAATATTTTTCAATGGAAGCTCACGCTGCCTTAAAATATTTCCCATACGTTGGCATCGGTGACAAGTTTTCACAAAAGTGTAGCTATCACTTAAAATTGAAGGCCAAAGGAAACCACATTGAAGTACTTTAGTTGTTGTTCGTGTTGCTCCAAATGACCTCCATATAGTGATGAATGACAATGATGGAGAATGTCTTGCATTTCTTCTTCTGGTACACATCTTTAGATGACTTGATTAGAGCATTTTTTGAACAATAGGGGCTCATCCTAAAGATAGAATTTCACATCATGGAGAAATTTTTGCGTTGATGATAATTGAGATCTGGTGGCGGCACCTCACAAGCTAGGTAATTTACAATATCACCATACCAAGAAATCTTGAACTCGCATACAAAAGATTTTCATCAAGAAATGCTTCTTGAATCATAAAATTATTTTTAACTTCCTCTTGTTCCAGCTGAGATAGATGATCGGCAACTAAGTTCTCACTTCCCGTTCTTATCACAAATCTCTAAATCAAACTCTTGGAGAATTAGGATCCAACGAATCAACCTAGGCTTAGCATCTTTTTTTTCTAAACAAATAATGGATTGTTGCATGGTCAGTGAACACTATCACCTTTGTACCAATTAGGTAGGGCCGAAACTTATCGCAAGCAAAAACCACAACAAGCATCTCCTTCTCGATGGTTGTATAGTTTAGTTGAGCTTCATTCAAGGTATGACTTGCATAATAGATAGGCCTAAACAATTTGTCTCAGTTTTGTCCCAACACTGCTCCAATTGCAAAGTCACTCGCATCACACATAACTTCAAATGGTTGATTCCAATCGGGTACATCCATTATTGGCGCTGAAATAAGCTTCTTCTTGATCACATTAAAGGCATGTAAACAATCATTATCAAAGTTAAAATGAGGTTTTTTTTCAAGAAGATGACATAAAGGTTTAGAGATTTTAGAAAAATCCTTTATAAATCTTCTATAAAATTCTGCGTGACCCAAAAAACTCTATATTCCTTTCACATTCTTTGGAGGTGGTAGTTTTTCTATTGTTTTGATCTTAGCTCGATCAACTAAAATTCATTTTGAGGATAATCGATGACCAAGTACAATTCCTTCTTCAACCATGAAATGGCGCTTCTCCCAATTGTCTCTTTACATCTCTGCAAAACAAGAGCTAAATTATGCAAACAATGGTCAAAAAATGTACCCAAAACTGAAAAAACGTCCATGAAAATTTTCATGATATCCTCTACCATATCAACAAAATTGGCCATCATGCAACGTTGAAATGTAACAGGGGCATTGCACAAACCGAATGGCATCCTTCTGAAAGCGATTGTTCCATAGAGGCATGTGAAAGTAATTTTTTCCTGATCTTTAGGGGCTATGGCAATTTGATTATACCCTGAGTAACCGGTTAAGAAACAATAATACGAATACCCATCCAATCTATCCAACATTTGGTCGATGAACGAAATTGGAAAATGATCGTTTCTTATTGCTTTGTTCAACTTACGATAATACATGCATACACGCCAACCTGTTATTGTCCTTGTAGGAATTAGCTCATTGTTGTCATTCCTCACTACTGTTATTCGACCATTTTTTGTAACAACTTGCACTGGACTTACCCAAGAACTATCAGAGATATCGTAGATAATTCCGGAATTGAGGAGCTTCAAAATCTCAGTTCTAACGACCTCCTTCATTGTTGGATTTAATCTTCTTTGATGCTCGATCAAAGGTTTGTAAGATTACTCTATTAAGATCTTGTGCATGCAAATGGACGAGCTTATACCTTTAATGTCTGAAATGGGCCACCACAATGTCATTTTATGCTCATTTAACACACAAAATAGTTTATCTTCTTGTTTGGGAGTGAATGATGCACCAACAATCACCGGAAAATTAGATTTTTCACCCAAGAATGCATAACGAAGATGTTCAGGCAACTGTTTCAATTCCGCAGGAATGTAAGCTACTATTTTATGTAGCTTTTCCTTTGTTATTGCTGCAGAAATGCTAGAATCTTGCTTTTCTTGAATCTTCTCTAATTTCCCTTGTACTCTACTAAGGAATGTTTCTTGCTGTAAAGCTTCAAAAGCAAATACATAGTGGAGATAATCTTCATTAACAGTAGATAAATCTACTCCATGGATAGCTGAATTAGTGAAATTACAGGCTTGAGGTGATGCATCACTTAAGGTGATTAGCTGGTACATTATCTTGAAACGTTCCTTCTATGCATTTCCCAATGACTTCCAGCCTAAACAAGTGTTTATCTCCTCTAGAAATTTCATAGCTTCGTAGACATTGAACATAACCTCTTCCTTGTTCACTCTTAATGTTAATTCCCCCTTTTTAACATCGATTAATGCCCTTCCATTAGCCAAGAATGGTCGGCCAAGTATTAAATGAACTCATTGGTCTTCCTCCATATCTAACACCACAAAATCAGCAGGGAAAATGAATTTGTCCACTTTTACCAAAACGTCTTCTATGTTTCCAAGTGGGTATTTGATGGTCTGGTCTGCTAGTTACAAAGAAATAGTTGTTTGTTTCAGTTCTCCAAACCTTAATTTCCTGAAAATAGAAAGAGGCATAAGATTAATGCTAGCTCCAAGATCACATAAAACTTTATCAAAAAATGAATTTCCAATAGTGCGAGGTAAAATGAAACTCCCTAGATCTTTTAAGTTTTTAGGCAACTTCTTTTGAAGAATGACACTACATTCTTCTCTTCTTAGAAATGATATCCTTCAAGAATTTCACATAATTTGGCATTTGTTCCAAGCCTTCTGCAAAAGGAATATTTATGTGAATTTTCTTAAAAATGTCTAAAAACTTAGAAAATTGCTTATCTAATTTTCTCTTTTGGAAACGTTGAGGATAAGGAAGGGAAGTAGAAACAATATTAGTATTATCAATTGTTAGAGGCTTTTCAGCCTCTGTTTGTTTCTCGGTCTCAGTATCCAATTTCTTCATTGCTTTGGCCATTGTTAGTTGTTGAAGGGACATATTTGAGCTTATTTGATAGTAATGTGTCAATTTCTCTTCCGCTCCTAAGTGTAATGGCCTTGCATTGTTCCTTTGGATTCGCTTTTGTGTTGTTGGGAAAAATTCATCTTTGTTGGGCACTGATGGTGACATCCAATTGCCCAATTCAAACTTCAAGATTCTTCATTATGGCCCCCATATTGCTGCAATGAGTCTCAATATTGTTTAGCCATGAGTCTCAATATTGTTTAGCCATGCGTCTTGCTTCTCGAACCTTGCTTTTGTCTCCTCAACAAAATAGACCATGGCTTCCTCAAATGATAATTTCTTCTCACTCACTCGACCATAAAATCCAGGAGGTTCCAACACATTTTTTGTGTTTCCATAAGAAATTTTTTCATGATTTCGAAGCCCTGGATGGTAGTAATTTGGCATTGGATTCCCTCGATGGTTGTAGTTTTCAACCATTGATGTCTTGAACTTGTTCTTGACTTGCATCATTACTCGAAGCTAACATATTTACAGCAGCTGCTGACTCTAGATTTGGTGGTATTCCTTGGTTTATGAAAGCTGAATTTGGATTAGAAAAAGAAGCCACTTGAGCTGAAAGAGCTGCTAATGGCTCTAATTCAAGAATTCTAGCTACTATCTTAGACATTGTTCTCTCGGTTGAGCGTTGATAATTGTTTGAGGCCATTTCTTCCAAATGAGAGGTGACACCTTCAGTTGTCTTTGACATTAAAGTTCCACCAGCAGCAACATCAATTATGGTCCGAGTTTGTCCATTTAGCCCATTGTAGAATGTAACGCCCCGATCCCCGAAGGTTAAACATACGTGTAATTTCACAATTTTAAAATCTCCAATTCGAAACAAACCCTAATTTTGAGAAAATTCTCAAATTGAAAATTCTTAATTTACCCATGATGGAAAACCTCTAACCTTAAATAGCGGAAACATTAAACTTATCCATGATTGGAATCTTAATCAATAAATAGCAGAAGCAATAAAGTGTCTTAAATGCATAATTAATAAAACCTCGAAGAACTGAATTAAATATGAAATAAAGTCAAAACTTGAAATCCATAATTCATGAAACTTTCACTCATCATAATTCGTAGAAAATCATAACGTAAAATAAACTACTTAAATAACCAAGTTTTATAAAAATTATTTTCATAAGTTTTAAATCAAATCATAAACTGAAAACATAAATTCCTCTGATCTAACTGGTTATGGCAATCTCCTACTCATGTTGCTCGCCATCACCACATGTATCATAAATAACTGTGGGGGAATGGGTATTTTAAAATACTCAGTAAGCAAACTCACATAATAACATGCAATCAGATGTCATAAATGCAATCATAACATAATATAACTGAACTTGACATATAACATAAATGAAATAAAGTAACGTACTTGATCATGACATGACTTAACATAGCACGCAGATAACACGTGTCTCAAACAGAATCATTTAACAATCTTAATCATATATTGGCTTATCATATCCTCTAGCTAACAACCTAATTAGAACTGATCACACGTTAACTAAAATACATCATGACGAATTGGGCAACGAAACAGATGGCATACATCGGGCGACGAAACAGATGACACCCATTGGGCGACAGAACAGATGACACTCATAGGTGACGAAAATGTGAAAAGATGGCAGCTCATGAGTGACGGAAAACATTTACAGATGACACTCAATGTATAACTAAAACATGAACATATGGCACCCTATGTGTGACGAAAGCATGAACAGATGACACCCCATTCGTTTAACAGAACATAACGTGAACAATTCTGATTTCTTGTTAACTAAATGTCATGCTTAAGTTCACATTTTGCTTAATTACCACTTGAATGAATTAACCTTATAACTTACATAACCCAACGTGTGACAAAAATTAATCATATAATGCATACTGATACATATAACAGAATCAAACATGATAACATACTACGCAAAATTAGTCATACTCAGACATTTATCTCATGATAATCACATTGATAACTGAATAGTAATCAATTACCAAAGTGTTAATGAAATATAATAATTATTGAAAAATGATTAAGTAGATAATAAATATATTATACAATCATAACATCAGAGTCACATCGTTATATAAGTCAATTTACACAAACATATATATGAAAGTAACATGCTTATAGACAATTAAAGCTGATGAGAATAATATATATTACATTTATCACACGTGGGTCACATTACAATGTAAATTCACTTACACAAGCATATATATTTATCACGCATGAGTCGCATTACGATATAAATTCACTTACACAAAGCAAATACATTTATAAAAACGGGAGTCACACCATCATGTAAGCCTACTAAATTGTTTTGAAATAAATCAATACAAACACACTTAAAATATAATATAAATAGAAATATAGATTTATTTAAAACAGTGCAAAGCGGTCAGAACGAGGTCGGAAAACAATATATCGGGTCCAATAGTCAAATGATAAAGCTTTGGGTCAAACGGTTCAGATCGGGCTAGTTCAGACGGGGCCAGTCGATTTTATCTGATGGACCGGTTCAGGCCAGTCCAAGTAAACTGAACCAGTTCGGTTCGTGTTGAACCGGTTCATGGCAGAACCAACCTGCAGAACGAGAAAAATGGAAGGAAGGAGCAAGGGAGAACAACGAGAAAGAGAGAAAACAGAGGGGAAGGGATAGAGAAGCAGAGGTGAGAGCGAGAGAAAAATAGAATGAGAAATATGAAGCAAAAGATGGAGAAGCAAAGAACAAAAGAAGGAAAAAGAAGAGAGACAAAGGGAAAAAGGAAAGGAAACAGAGAGAAAAAGATAGACTTGGTGAAACCGAGAAAGGGGGACGAAGAGAAGAAACAGAAACTTACCGACGTGATAGAGCTGGAAGCAGTCCGTGAATGTGGTGAAAGACTTCCATGAAGTGCAGAGACGAGACAAAATCAAAGATGAAAACAGAAGGGAAAGGAGAGAACGAGGAGAAATAAACAGAGAGGGAATCAGAGAGAGTAACAACTCTATAACCAGGGTGAGAAGCCAACGCATACAAAAAGTTCACCGGATGGGCTTGGCGACAGCAAGAGAATCGCCGCGGATGGTGCACCAATGAATTTGGAATGGGACATTTAAAGGACGACGAAGAGGGAAATGACAACTATGAAAAAGAAAGTCAGGAAAACCAAAAGAGGAAGCCCCTCTCTCCAGGAATGAAGGAGGCACTAGAAGGGGAATGATCGTTGTTTCCATGAAGAAAAGAAAGAAAGTAGGGGCAATATCGAAAATTTCACTCCATTTTATCTCTGTGAAGGAGGCGAAGATGGAGGAAATGATGAGATAAATTGCCTATTTATAGGTCTAGGAGAAAAACCGCCCATTTAATGAGGGAATTTACGCCAACCATAATGGCAACCGTTGAACGGATGGAAAGTGGACGTTTCTTAAACCAACGATGACAGTTTTGGGAAACCAAATATCATCCAATCAACTAAGGATTGAAACGACACATCCAGATGCAGTAGCAAATCTAGAGGTCAGGCCCCCCCACACGCCTCTACACGTCAATAATGCTTATGTTCCCGATAGATCGATGACATTAACTCTATGAAAGGATGAAGTGGCACACGAAAAATGTTGGGGAGGTAATTAATTTCGTTCGGTGCTATCATATCTAAGGGGAAAACTTTGAATACGTGTGAAAAACTCAGGATGAACGGAAACTCCTAGTCTATCACTACATTAAGATAACATGGACGATGAGCTCGTATAATGAAGTCTTCGGACCTGGGCTAGTGAAGCCACCCAAGTCCTCGACTGGGGACAACTGTTATGGGTATTTTTTGAACCTCCAATGACGTAATGACGTATGTTGCGACACGTCATATTGAGAAGCTTAAGACAAAGGAAAGTTCCCAAGGAGGAGGATCGACCTCACTCAGCCAGTCTCAAGAGAGCTTGGGTCGCACAAACATGAGCTCACGGAAAAGGAAAGAGTAAAACGCATGAAGAGAGCTCGGATGACCCCTAGTACAGGGTCATCATTACTCGCCAAGGGTAACGACCGAGGTGGCACTCCCTTATAAGCCTGAACATTCAATCGGTCCAATCACCGCGGTAGAATGACAGGATAGCCTCCGCCTGGTCACATCATGGGCACATCGACACTTAATATACACCAAATTTATGTCAAAGGTCGCCTCCTTTCCATCCAATCAACGCCAGTCAAAATAGATTTATGTGTCGGGAAACTTTCCCAACACGCCTTTGAAGGCTTCTTCGATATGCATCCTCCTATACAAGGACTCAGGTATAAATATATCGATGTATTAACAAAAAAGGTGTGATCATTCTCCCCTGAGAAAATTATGCCAAAATATCGACAAATGGCTAACTTAGGGATCAGAGGTCCTTAGGCGAAACAACCACTCCCAGTTCTTCACCTTTAAGATTCTTTGTCTGTGTTTTACAGACATTGATGCCGTGAGGAGCCCCAGTCAGGAGGGAGAGTACAATCACCATAAAGAGGAAGGAACTCATATAACGTCACTCCAGCAGATCCCCCGATTAGGAGGACTCCCACACTTAGCATGAGAAAGTAACATTTGTACTGTGACATTTTTTGACTAAAACATATATTGTAGTATATTAAAATATATTATGGTATAATATACCATAAAATTTTTATGGTTTTATAAAAAAAAAGTGCAGTTAAAAAATGGTAATTCTTACAATTATAACTTTTTTCATAACTCTATTACTTATGTTTCAGAAATGAACTATTAGGGCTGGCCTCGCGGACCACATCCTTATAAGTGGACCGATTGCATAAAACTGGGCCTCGCCCACCACATCCTTATAACTGGACCGATTGGGCTACTAACCTCTATTCTAACCGTCATTTGTGTCTATCAAAACTAATACCCTGTAAAACCCTACTACGGTTTTTCTCCTCCTCCGGCTTCTTCAGTTCTTCGTCATTCGTTTGCTTCAACGCTCTAGGGCGCGCATAGACAATGAGGATGGACAGCAAAAGTTCGTTTCAGGTAGAATCTCTCGATAAAAAGCAGCAGCAGCAGAAGAAGACGACTAAGGAGGAGAAGCAGATGAAGAAGAAGAAGGATAAAGTGATTAGCCCAAAATCCCACTCCAAAGATGAGGCTTCAACCGGGGATGAACCTCAAAAGCAGCAGCAGCAGAAGAAGAAACAACAACGACAACAAAAACAGCAGCAGAAGCGACAACAACAGGAGCCTGCTTCTGAGTCTGATTATTATCAGGTTACTCCATTGTCAGCTGCGCGTCTGTTTTCCTGGAAACCAAAATGTTTTTTATCGCAAAAATTTGAGCGTTTGGAATAAAGGCAGTGAGGAGTTATTCTTTTCAAATTCGATTAAACTTGTTAGTGGTGGTTCGTATATAATGACAAATGGGAATTTGATGCTCTGGTTGAGTTGGATAATAATGTCACCTTGGAGAATTATAGGAAAACTAATATTCGGAGCTCTGGTTCTTCACTGTTCTATTGCATCTAAGTTACGTGCTTAATGTCAGTTGATTAGACAATAAAGCCACTGGAGAAAATTAGAGTCTGCATTTATGCCGTGAATGCGTTTGTGCATGCAAGTTCGATTAAAAATTGTTTTTGTGATTGTAGAGTGTCTCTGAGGGTGACTTTGATGATTATAAATCACTTAGACAGTCAGAAACAGGTGAAAGTGGATCTTCCGACGACCATGAGGTAACTAACACCCCCCCCCCCCCCCCCCCCAAAAAAAAAAAATCAATTCTTTATATTGCAATCCGAGCTATGCGTGGGGACCAGAAAAACTGAAATGACTCGTACTTGATTGGAGAGAAGATGAATTAATAAATAAATTAGCTATACTGGATAAACTGTTCTTAGTTTTCTGAAAATTAAAAGTAGAATCTGCTTTACCGAAGTTTCTTAATTGTACTGTACATGTGAGTGGAGTTTGTATTTAATGGTTAGTCGTTTTTTCTTTGTCTGCTTCTCTCAGCTCAATTTCTTAGGCATAATATATCACATTTTGTCTTTTGATGTTGTTAAGAAGTTTGTTACACTGGGTCCTTCTTGATGTTAGTTAGATTCACTGCACCAGGGACTTGTGAACACAGGCAGCATTGATGGCTTGAACAATGGTCGGGAGAATGAAAGAGAGAGCCCCGAGTCCCATCAAGTAGTTGAAGAGAGCGATTCATCTGAGGATGAGGTCCGTTGTATATTTTCTTATTAATCTTTGGCAAGTAGAAACTTTTTCTACTTGGTTAGAATTTTAGCAAAATGTAATCATAAACTTTGAAGGTGAAAAGAGAAGTAGGAATTTTGTAATTTCTAGGGTGTTCTTGTTTCTTCATAGGTAGCTCCCAGAAATACAATTGGGGACGTTCCTCTGCAATGGTATAGGGATGAGAAGCATATAGGATACGACATCACTGGAAAGAAAATAACGAAGAAAGAAAGACAAGATAAATTGCAATCATTTCTTGCAAGTGCTGATGACTCAAAAAATTGGTGAGTTATTATAGTGATCTACTTTTCGACAATGATTCGGATTTGATAGAAAGAAATAGGTTATTCATATTATTTCCTTGTTATATCGTGTTGATTGTGGATCTATGGCAAGCAAGGCTGTAACCTATGCTATCAGTTTCTTCATTTCATGTTTGCCTTCCTTGATCAATCTTCACTGCTAGTGTGTTAAGCAATAAATAGTCTCTCTATTACCATACCTGAGCCTCTCTCATCTCAAATACACACCCTATGTTCGTTTTACAAAAGATATAGGTTAGTTTGTAGAGATATATGTGGCGCACAACTGGATGTTCTTACATTTCCTGTCAAAGTTTACATGGTCGTATAGCCTGAAGGGGTTTTCTGTTTCTAATACACTCCTTAACCTGTCAAAGAAAAAGTTTACGTATTTGTGTACCCATCCTGCAGTATAATTTCAAATTGCTGCTAGTACTCTTCTAAACATGTTTTATATGTTCATCACACTTTCAATCTATCTGCTTGGAGACACATCTTGATTCTGTTGTGTACTTAAAATTTTCAGGCGCAAGTTATATGATGAGTATAATGATGAGGAAATAGAATTAACGAAGGAGGAGATCAAACAAATACGAAGTTTGCTTAAAGGGAAGGCACCACATGCTGATTTTGATCCATATGCGGTGAGAAGATATTATGCCATTTATGTTTAATGTTTTTATGGTTTAAGTATAACCTTCTTACAAATGATATCCACTACCCGATTTTTATCTTCTTTATGTTGTGATTGCAGCCTTATGTTGATTGGTTTAAATGGGATGATGCCATACATCCATTGTCAAATGCTCCTGAACCAAAGAGGCGATTCATTCGATCGAAATGGGAAGACAAAAAGGCAATGCATTTTAGTGTTATTGCTTTGGAAAAATAAATAAGTCGGTCATGGATTTGGTGCTTAATTCTTGTATTTCCTCATATTTGGGTTTTCTGTTCTTCAATCGGACTTTTGCTTGGTCTGATTTGCAATTCACCAGGATCCATACTGATTCCATTTAGTGTTGCATGCTCAACGTTCTTTATTTTGAATCTCCAGGTTGTTCGGTTAGTTCGGGCAATTCGTAAAGGATTAATTAAGTTTGATAAGCCAAAAGAAGAACCACGTTTCTATCTTCTATGGGGCGATGATTCCAGCTCCACAGAAAAGACTTCACATTTATCTTACATTCCTCCTCCCAAACCAAAATTGCCAGGTACTCTTCACCTGTCTTATGGCTTTTAAAATCTGAGGTAACCCACCTTTTTCTTTTGTAATATATTTTCTCAATATATTTCCTTTTGTTCCCTCAGGCCATGAGGAATCTTATAACCCCTCTCTGGAGTATATCCCTACACAAGAAGAGATAAATTCATATCAACTAATGTTTGAAGAAGACAGACCAAAATTTATTCCTAAAAGGTAACGTGTCATGCGGGCATACAGCTGAATTGTTTGATTAGCTGTTTTTCCTATTTCTTTTGCATCTTGAATGATTTTGACCAATTGTAATGTGGTTAGGTTCGCATCTATGAGACATGTTCCTGCATATGAAAATGCTGTTAAGGAGGCATTTGAACGTTGTTTGGATCTATACTTGTGTCCCCGAGTTCGGAAGAAACGTGTAAGTTAGAGATTCCGATTGGGAAGAGATGTTGGTACTTTGCTAGTTTATTGTTAATACTTCTTCTGCAAAGTCTTAAATAATCTGTACGAATTCTTCTTTCTTTTATGACACTTATCAAGTTAGTAAATTTATATCCCTTTCATCTTTCAGATCAATATTGACCCTGAATCGTTGAAGCCTAAGCTACCAAGCCGGAAAGATCTTAAGCCTTATCCAGTGGCGTGCTATCTTGAGTATAGAGGTCACAAGGATGCGGTTATGTCAATTTCAACTGAAGCCTCTGGTCAATGGATTGCATCAGGTGATTGAATATTGCTTTCTCAATCTGGAATTAAGATTGTTGTTGGATTTGGGTCTCATCTTCTCCTATGGTTTGTGAAGGTTCGTTGGATGGAACTGTTCGTATCTGGGAGGTTGAAACTGGTAGATGTCTTAGGAATTGGGATGTTGGTGAAGCTGTAAAATATGTTGCCTGGAATCCTTTGCCCGAGCTTCCTGTCCTGGCTGTTGCCGTGTAAGGCTGACGACATCAATTCTTATGTAGATTCAACCCCGTCCCCTTTTTTTAACCTCTTTGTTCTGTGGACATTAAGTTGCAGTCTCAACGAATTAATAAATGTTTTGTAGGGGGATAGACGTGCTTCTTTTGAACACTGGCTTTGGGGATGAAGAAGTTCAGGCAAACATCAAGGAACTACTGCATGTTGATACACCTGCTACCCTGACTGAATCTGGTAACTTTAAAACTGAGTTTTAGTAGTCCAGGCGAACTGAATATAGCCTAAGTTTGCACGACGTATTTCCTGTGTAGACACAGCAACCATCGTTACCTGGCTGCAAGATGACAAGCTGGAGGGAATAAGGCTAAGGCATTTTAAGGTATTTCTATTTTCTAGTCCTTTTGCTTTCTCTAATCCATTGGTCATCAAAATAATCAGTAATAGTTAGCATTAAAAGATTAACCTTCCTCTGAAAATCTTTTCTTTTTCCCTGCAGACTGTGGCTTCAGTAGAATGGCATCGCAAAGGGGATTATCTTTCAACAATGATGCCAGCTGATATCCTATTTCTCTTGTCTTTTTTTCTATGTGGAAGTATCGATTATGAAGCTATGGTAGACAAAAGATCAAACATGGTAGGAAAAAATAAACATTTAGGAAACATGTGCTACCTTTCTGTTTCAGATGAGAGCATCGTGTTCTACCCAGGATTGATTTTCGCCACTCTACTAATCCCTAATAATAAACTTCAAAGTAACGTTTATTTACTCAATGTAGGGATTTTCATCACTTAATAAAGAGAAAGAAGGTACTGTTCATATAAACAAAGGAAAATAAAGATTTGAGACGAGTTTTCAATGCAATAAACTCCCAGTGTCTTTATAGATGCAGTCTATTTATGTAGCAAATTGTAGTTGATATACTATCCTGGACTCTACACCTAATGTTCTTGCTGAACGGGTCAGTAGAGTCTTAACCTTTAAGGTTTCCATGTATTTTCTTGACATATAGTACGTGAATCTAGAGCAGTTCTTATACACCAGCTCACCAAGAAGCTTACGCAAAGAATTCCTTTCAAGTTGCATGGGCTTCCAGTTTCATCAGTTTTCCATCCCTCACGTTCAATATTTTTCATTTCAACCAAAAAGAATATTCGTGTTTATGATCTGTTAAAGCAGAAGCTCATAAAGAAGCTGGAGACTGGACTCCGTGAAGTTTCCTCTATAGCCGTGCATCCAGCAGGTTCGTTCACAACTTTCATTAGTTGATGTATACATCTTAGTTTGGTTCATAATCTTCTTTGAAAGACTTCTGTTGGTCAATTATCTTCTGAATCTGGCTGATATGGATTTTTCATGCAGGTGATAATTTAATTGTTGGAAGCAGAGATGGAAAATTATGTTGGTTTGACATGGACCTATCATCTCAACCTTATAGGATTCTCAAGTATGTTGCTATAGCTACTTACCAGTTATTAGTTAATAAAAATATCAATTACCGATAAGCTTCTTAGACTGACAAGCAGATTATGACGAGGGCTTTTTCCTGTGGTGGTTAAAAAGATATAGATTTGCCAAATAGTGTAGTTTGCTGATAATTACAGATAAGCTACTTAGACCGATGAGTGGATAATGACGAGCAATTTTTAATGTGGTTAAAAAGATATAGATTTGCTAAAATAGTGTAGTTGTCTGATAATTTCATTAGGCGTTTGGGTTTTTAGTTCGGTCAAAGAGTTGGCAATTTTCACTAATATGTTATTGAAACTATGCAGTTGTCATCCAAAAGACATAACAGGTGTTGCTTTCCATCGATCATACCCCCTGTTTGCTTCATGCTCGGATGATTGCACTGCTTATGTATTTCATGGAATGGTCTATTCGGATCTCACACAGAATCCTCTCATTGTTCCTCTCGAAATACTCCGTGGGCACAAAAGTACGAATGGACGAGGTAAGAACTTTACTGCATTTCTCATTTTCTTCAGGGCTGTCAAAAATTATAGAGGATTTAACAGCTTAATATTATCAAAGTCTTTCAGGCATGATTTGTGAATATTCGTCGTACTTGAATATCTTATTTTCATATAATCATGTTGCTCGTGGCCTTGTACGATATTTAGAAACTAACAATTGTAAATGATTTCCTTGACTGTAATACAGGAGTAATGGACTGTATGTTCCACCCAAGGCAGCCATGGCTATTCACTGCTGGTGCCGATTCGGTGATTAAACTCTATTGTCATTGAGAAAAGACGACAAGAGAGATGCAGCCTTCTCAGAGAATATGACGACATCAGTTTGATGGGTTTACCCGAGCCAATAAAGTTGGCTATCAATTTTGATACCTTGTGTGGGGCACCAATTAATCCCGAGCAGCAGATTAAATTGACAGTGAATTTTGATACTACTAGACGAGCCAAGAATGGATGATTGTCGATGCAACTCCAACGAAAATGATTATAAATGATACATGGCTCTCAGTTGTTCTTTTATAGCCCAGCCCCTGATATTGTTTGCAACCTCTTCCTTTGCTCATTAAATTGTCATCCCCTGGAATTTAGGGTAATATAAATCTGTCTGATTTACCTTATTAAAACTCTTGTTCATTAATTTAGCTCAATTGTCTTAGACTAAGTATGCCAAATTCTACCAAACCATGAGACATTTCTCACTGTTGAAAATGCACATGAAACACATAATCTACAAGTGCAATCTATCCATCTTACATTACAGTTAGCAATACCTCTAACCTGGTGGTGCTCTTTCAATCTCCTGCTCTGATACCAAAATTGTAGGTGCTCTTTGACCAAAATTGTCATGTCCGTAGCAGATCTCTCCTTCCAAAATCAGACGTGAATGTTTCTTCTCTCATCCGGCTCATCTCCTAACTCCATTCCAGAATTGAGTAAACCTTAAGGGCCTGTCTGGTATGGGATTATGTTATGTGAGATGCCTTGAAAGTGGGGTGAGGTGATTTTAACATTCTTTTGTTTGATTTAATTTTTTTTGAGTGTTTTACATTATCGGAATGTCAAGATACCCTCCATTGAGGGTATCTTGATACCCCTCTTAATCGAGGGGTGTATCCATTCCGGGTGTTCTGTTCATGTCTTCCTTCTCCCTCCCTCTCTCACTCACGAGCAGCAACTCATGTAAGTTCTTTTACGAAGGCTTCTCGTTCTGTTCGTGTCTGTCTTCTTTTTCTCCCTCTCACTCACGAGCAGCGACCCATGGTAAGCTCTTTGTGTGTGTGTGCGCGCACGCCCTTCTGCGTTCTGCCCTTCTCCCTCTTCTCCATTTGTTGTACAGGTCAAAAACTCGAAGTGAGTTTTTACAGAGCTTCGTGAGAAACGTTCTTCTCCTCTCTGCTATTTAGACCCAGTTAATTTCTGAAATCATAATTGATTTCCAATAGAGCTAGGGCTGCAACTGCGTGGCTTTCAAAAAGGAGTAAAATTGTCCTCAATGAAAAAGATAGATAAGAGAGCTCTGATTTGTTGATGTGAGGTTTGATTTTTTTTTCATTCTAGATGAATAAACTCGATTTTGAGGATTGAACAATAAATTCGTATTGACAGTCGGAAGAAGTTTTTCTTTTAGGTGCGAGCTCTAGGAAGATTCTGTATATATTTTGTGTCATATCAAATTGTTATAAGTTGGTTGAAGATGTTGCTATATTATAGAAGTTGTAGCTCGATTTGATGAATATGAAGGAGAGGGAGAGGGACTGAGATCAGGGAGAGGTAGGGGCGAGAGGGACTGACCACTGAGGGAGAGGGAAAGTGAGAGGTGAGAGGCAGTCTGAGCTGAGGGAGAGGGAGAGATAGGGCTCGTGACCCGTGAGCTGAGGGAGAGGGAGAGGTAGGGCTCGTGACCCGTGAGCTGAGGGAGAGGCAGAGGGTCTGATATGAGGGAGGTTGGAGAGGGAGACTTGAGACTCGAGTTGAAGGACTGGAAGCGAGATGCGAGAGGGAGAAAGAAACGTAGAATTGGATGGCATGGTATATCATTTGATAGACACTGTATCAGGACACTAATTTTACATAAAATGATATTTGCAAATGACTTGGCATGTTTTGAAAGCACGCGAATGGACGGAAGAACATTTACCATTTTATGTCAACTTCTTAAGACAGTTGGTCAATTAAGGGGAACTAGGAATATGGATGTAGAAGAAATGATTGTTATCTTCTTACATATAATTGCACATGACACCTCTATAACACTTTCATCATTTATAACACTTTTATCATTTAACTCACATCGACATATTATTTTCTTAACTGTATATGACCCTAATCAGTTGTCTCGATAATAGGATATTACTACTTATGTGATGCTGGATATACCAATGGTGGAAGTTTCTTGTCACCATACAGAGGGCAACGATACCATTTGAATGATTGGAGGGAATGACATCAACCAACTACTCCTGAAGAATTCTTCAATGTGATGCATTCCTCGGTAAGAAATGTTATTGAAAGGGCTTTTGATTTGTTAAAGGGTCATTGGGCAATACTTAGAGGGAAATCTTTTTACCCCGTTAAAATTCAATGTAGGACCATTACGGCATGTTATCTTTTTCATAATTTGATTTTACGTGAAATGTCTACGAATCCTTTTGAGTTACAAAATGACTATGTTGATGAACAATTGGTTACCTTATTATCATGATTGAAATTTATTTTAGTACTATAATATTGATTATTGAGTTGAAAATCATAGGTGATTTTCTTATAAGAATTATTATCTTATATTGTAAATTTTATACCACATTAATACACTTGGAACGGTATTTATTCAATTATATGTACAATATTTAATAAAAATCTACACAAGGTATCATAATATAATGGTTTGATCAAAAAAATTAATAAGTATATACGAAAAAAATCCATGGATAAAATCTACATTTTTGTTATTATTTATGTTGATCATCTTATTATAAATTAAATAATTATTATTCAAAAGCATTTTTTAGTCCAAGGATAAAATTATAATTTGACAATACATCCACTTGCCTATTCCATCAAAACAAATAAAGTAATCTAACACTCTCACCATTAAATCAGAACATTCTTAAGTGTTAACAAACAAAGTAATCTTAACTTTCCAGGCATATACATTTGCACAATCATATTCTAGTAATCTTATTTCAAAAATCATTTTCTTTATACCAAACGACCCATAAAAGTAGTACTTCGAAATCTTCCCATAGTTCAATATAAAACACAAGTGCGATTCTTAAACATTACAATAGTTTAATGCTTTGAAACATAATTGTCCTTGTGGACAACTTTATCCTATCAAGAGATGAACATTCTCTCTTTTTTCTATTTTCTGAAGTACTCCAACTGATTCGCAAAAATCAATCAACCAGTATCAAGCCAATAGAATTCAGGAATTGCACCCCAATGGGTGGACAACCATTTCACCACATAAAACAATAACAGTGGGTAGTAGGCTCTGCTTTCAGAAATTCGTATGAAAATGAGACTTTCTTCTAATCAAACCGAAGCTGTACATACAATATTTGTATGACCTGTTTCTAAGAGTAAAGTTTTAACAAAAAATATAAACATCCTTTACTTGCACAAACATTTCTGACCTTGGATGTGACTCTTCTCATTCAGACAAAGCATTAAGATAAAAGTTGAACAGCTGCAATGGCTGGGATTTTCTCCCGTAACTTCTGCGTAACAGCCACGCGAACAGTCATGACCCCTGCAGCCGGTCCTGTGATCCGTACTTTTACTATTGGTTCCTCAATTGCCACAAGTTCCAGAGATCCCCCAGCTGCCCCAACTAGGTAAGGTCTTATCTCTTCAAGTACCTAAAAGAATTCATTATTTATCATAAAACAACCCAGAAATCCACCTTTCATAAAAAAGTCAATAAAGACCCCTCTAATTTTTACAATTCGTTTCATGCCACATATACTATGATCTTTAACCAATCTTTTACGTCCATTGTTATATCAGCTTTACAATGTCACAGGCAGCTAATGAAAAATAGCAGTAGCTAGAAAGCACCATGTACAAGGTCCTTTAATGAAACCAGATCTATGTGCGCAGATAGGGAAGAAACTAAAATTGAAGAAAGAAAAACGGGAAAAAGAAACTGTAAGAAAATTAACTTGACAGAGGAGATGCTAATAGTGTACCTTCTCAACGTTTTCTTCATTCAGCCCAAGGCCAGTTTCTTCATCTGCTATTGGTTCCACTGCAACTATTTCAGGGATCTTTTCCATTAGACGCCGCTCGATACCCATTTTCATGGTCATAACAGAACTTGGACAAGAACCACAAGCTCCTTGCAGTTTCAAACGTACAACATTTCCATCTATTTCATGTAACGCCACGTTTCCTCCATCCGCAATGAGATAAGGTCGAACTTCATCCAAAACACTTTCAACATTCTCTGCAGTAAGTGGCAACTCCAATGCTGAATTCGGAGTTGGAGTTGCAACTGCCTTAACAACTGCATGGTAGAAAAATACAGAAACAGAGTTCAAAAGTGAAATAGTTAAACAGTAAAGAAATAGGAACTCAGTTTACCGAAACCAACTTCTATAAACAGTAAACTACCTAGTTTCTACTCAGTAATGAGCGAAAGGTTATGAATGAAGATGCAAGTAAACGCTAAGACTTCAACTTGCATACAGATTTCATACATCAAATTAACACAGAAAGTGTGATTTCAATATTCGTGAAATTCTTTAAACAACACACATTTCCCGGAGAAATTAGAAATTTTGTGTATTAGAGTCAGTATTTCAGGAAAACTCGAAAGAGGGTTTTTCTTTTGGTTTTTTTTTTT